>CM031235.1:599449315-599964315 GCA_018340775.1 Taxus wallichiana var. yunnanensis | reverse complement strand
GTATAATTTTTGGTTCACCCCAAGTTTTAATCGTTTAGAAGTGACTAAGACCAGAGATAAAAAAATATAATAAAAAGGTGAAATCTAACATATTGGGTAACTAATAATTAAGAAATGGTTTTTCCTTGGGAGAAGGAAAACTCAATTTGGTTGGAATGATATTATTCACTTGTGTTTCCTAGCATAACAAGTATTGTCACAATTTCATCATAAAAACCGATCAAAAATAGATCTAGAAATACCTAATTCTATGTATTCTCTTATTTGAATCTTGTAAAGCACACCCTAAGCATGTTCACTATTTTAAAAATGGTTATGTCAGGTATGAAAGTGATCTAGACACCTTCGAATGATAAAATAAGCCATTTTTTGTTTTGTTCTATGTGATAATTGTGCGATGGTCAAAAACTGTTGTGATAGTTGTGAAACCACCACTCTACATAGAGTAGTAGTAATAAAAACATCACAAAGGTTATAGGAATACATCCTATAGGAACCAATAGTCACATAACTATCATGGTAGTTGCACAACCACATCCTACATACAACAATGATTTTACACCCGATGACACCAAAATAGGGAAAATCAATAGTTGTAAATGTCTAGGCTTCCCAATTTGATTAATTTTTTTCGTGTTTTTATCCTTGGGTAGAGAAACTATAAATACAAACACATTTACTCATCCAAGCAAGTGATTTGGAGTGAATTTAAGTGTGAGCAAAGGAGGAAATTGTGATTGTTCTTGATTTATTCATAGACAACTAAGTTCTTTGTTGTTGAGGATTATAAGCAAGTAATGTAAGTGGAAGGAGATTGAATCCTTCTAGAAGGTCATCTTTTGATAGTTAACTTGTAATGTTTGGATAATTACATAGTGAAAGGGAAATAATTTCTTACCCAACTGGAGTTTTTCCCACATTGGGTTTCTCCAGGATAAAACTCTTGTCTCCTTGTCTCTTGTCCTTTCATTTTAATATTGTTATGAGTGATTCTTGCATAGCGTATTGTCCTAATAAGAAATATAGAAATTTATCATTCATTGTCACTAGAATAGGATCTGTTTATTGTTTAAAGGAGGTATTTTACAACTTAGATTGGTCTAAGATTAGTTTAGATGAATTTTTTTGTGTGGTTTAACTTCATTGACATTTTCGCTAGATACCCCTCACCTAGAAGGGTAGTGAAAGTGGTGAAGGTATCCTCATTCCTTTTGAAGAATATATTTCCACCAAGAAGTGGAAACAAGGAATCCAAAACATGGCTCATAGTGGAGATGCATGTGAGACTGAAGAAGAATGTTTCTACAAGTTGGAGGTAGATGTGGCAAGTTTGTCCAAAGATGTGGGCAATATTTCCTTGTCTATGGGAAAGTTGGAGTCCATCATGGGATTTCTCATGGAGAATCTTGGTGTTCCAAAAGAGGCACTAGGAGACCATAAAGAAGAAACTCATGAGTATGAGGAAGGACATTCCCATGCTAACCTTACTCATCCATTCAAAGAAGAGGCAAAGATAGAGATTTAAACATATGGTAGGGACATGGATGTCGAAAAACTAGACCATTGGATAGCTCAACTTGAGGTATATTTCAGTTTGCATCAAATCAATGAGAGTCAACATATTTCATTTGCAAGGTTAAAATTAACCAATCATGCTTTAACTTGGTTTGAAATATATGTCCATACTTTGGTTGTTAAGAATCTTCCTCCTTTTTATAAGTGGGATGAATTTAAGAGGTTAATCAAACAATTGCATCCTATTTGTTATGAATAAGAGAGGTACATGTATTGGCATTATCTCAGGTATAAGAAAGGCCAAAATATTCAAGAGTACACCAAAGTGAGTTTCAGAAGAAAGCTACCTAAATCGAAAAATATGTAGCGAACTGAGACATTATGATGAAATACATTGGTGGACTCCATATCCACTTGAGGAGACTAGTTATCTTGGTAGGTGAATGTAGACGAGGCTTGTTCTCAATCCCACTATCTAAAGATGGAAAAAAAGAAGAGTTCATCTACCCCTTAATATGCTTAGGAAAAGCAAGGTGATCCCAAGAAAAAGGAGAAAGGAAAAGGGAAAGGTAAGGCGAATGCTACTTTAGTCTCTAGAAAGGATACCGAAGTTCATTATGGTCCTTGTGATGTTGACACTCATTCTGAGGAAAATGGTTGGAATCTCCACCCCAAATTACATCCCTTCAAGAGTAAGAAGAGTAAAAATAATGCCATGACTACCCTCCAAGAGAGAAAATATTTTGTAGAAAATAGGTGGATGAGACAATGTATTGTATCTCCATCCATAGAGAAGTATGTTTGTGTAGTAATAATGTTGTTCAAGAAAATGCACTTACTAATATTTCTCATATAAAAATCCAAGTGAAGAAAACCAAAGTGGATGTTATTTTAAATATTGTTTCTCAAGCTGATTTGATAAGTAAGGAGTTAGTTGGGAATCTGAAGTTGATACTTATAATCATTCGAATCTGTATTCATTAGGATGGGTGAAGAAAGGTGTAGACATCAAGGTTATTAAGAAACGAAAAATTATGTTTGGTATTGATAAGAAGTTCATTGATGAAATTTATTTCGATATTGTTCCTCTTGATGTGTGTAGTGTAGTTTTTGGTAGCCCATACTTGTATATTAGGGATGCCATCTTCTTGAGAAGAGCCAACCAATACTACTTGGTGAAGGATGGTAAGAACTACCTCATTTCAGAATTTACATGAGATTCAAATATCTCTTTGGTAAGTGCCTCTGAATCTAAGAAGCTTATTAATGCTAGTGGGAAATTTGCATTAATTATTTTGAGGGATATACAAGAAGAGAGAGAGTTTTTGCATCTAAGAACACTTGTAGAATGTTTACTAACAAAGAGAATAAGTAGGTAAAAGAGTTGGTTAAATAGTTTAGGGAAGTTTTCCAAGAGCCTATGAGGTTACCTCTAGTTAGACCAATTGAGAATGAGATACATTTGCTACTTGATAGTCCACTTCCCGACTTATGATTGTATAGGTAGTCCTTGAAGGATGCCAACAAGGTAAAAAAGTAGTTAAAATATTTGATTAAGAAAGGTATAATCAATCCTAAAACTTATCCATGGGGTTCTCCTATTGTTTTAGTACCTAAGAAATATAGTTCATGGGGATGTGTGTTGATTATAAAACATTAAATAAAATAACCATAAAAAATAGGTACCCTATTTCTCAAAGTGATGATTTATTAGATTAGTTACAGCATGCTAAATAGTTTACTAAGCTTGATTTGAAATATGGGTATCACCAAGTGTTGGGGGTTAACCATATAACAGTGTTGCACAACTCTAAAATCAGATAAAGCATACAAAAAATGAATGTGGAAATAACCAGAAGATAAAAATAAACAAGATAAAGATAACACTAGATTTAATGTGGTTCACCCAGTGTGGGCTACGTCCACCAAGAAAAGGCCAATATTATTATTCAATTCTTTACAGAGGAAATACAATGAAGATATTCTATCTTCCAACACCTCACAGGATGTTCAATGTTTTTCCTCACTCAACTACTCTTTCTTTCTCACCAAGAAAAATAACATGTAAAAAAATTGCTATTTTCTTCTCTCATACCCTCATATAATGCATACATGCATATATATATATCCATTCTGGTAACTAACTATGCTTTAAAAATCAAGAAATCATCTTTAAAGCAACAAAATTATTCTAATTCTCAACCAAACAATAAAGCACCATTGCATAGGTGATCGATGCTGGTCACTACCTCCTGAATGACACCGGTCACTCCTTGACCGATACTAGTTACTTATTTGACCAATGCCGATTACATCGTGACCAATCCTCACCACCGTAAAACCAAAACATGTAAAATCAAGTTTTATTTGAAACAATTAAGATCCACACTCAACAATATCACACTTGGAGATCAATTGTTACATTGTCTTTGTACATCACCATCCTTGGTTCCTTTTCCTTGGCCCATTTCTTCCTCTTTAAGTCCCAAAACCAAAGACCAATAGAAGTGGAGTGAAGCTCAAACTTATCCTTTACAAATGGAATCATTAGCATATCTGTAGGGTTCTCATACATATGGATTTTCTCTAAATTTTACTTGTCCATCCTCCAATACGTGCCATATGAAGTGATACCTTAACTAAATGTGTTTTTCTCTTGACTGCAATGTTGAGTTCTTTACCAGGTGGATCACACTCGACTATCACTGTATAATATGCAATACTCTTACTCCTTTCCTAACTATTTCATAAACCTACTCATCCATATCATCTCTTTGCTATCTTTTGTGGCTGCAACATACTCTGCCTTTGTAGTAGACAAAGCCACAACCTTATGCAATCTCGAAATCCAGCTAACTTCCGTTCCACTTACTGCGAAAACAAATCTAGTGGTGTTCCTCCTACTATACAAATATCCAACCATATTTGAATCAACATATCTACATAAAGAAGTATCTGACCCTCCATAACATAACTCCATGTCGGGTGTCCCTTTGAAATACCTGAGAATCCATTGGACTACTTTCCAATGTTCTTTACTGGATTAGCCATAAACCTCGCTTATAACTCCCACTTCTGTGTAATTTATGGTTTAGTACAAACCATGACATACATAAGGCTTCCTCATGCTTGTTGAATCATAGGAACACATACCATGTACTAAACCTCCTCATGTGATGAAGGATACCATCTTTTCTCAATTTGAAGTGTCTAGCTATATGTGTACTAACACATTTTGAATTCTGCATATTAAACCTTCCAACACCTTATTGATATAAGCCTCATGAGACAAATACAACTTCTTGTTTTTTCTGTCTTAGTGAATTTGCATGCCAAGTATTTTCTTTATAGCTCCCAAATCCTTCATTACAAATGTGTGAGCTAGCATTTATTTAAGTTTACCAATGTCCTACATACTAAATCCTGTAATCAACATATCATCCACATACAATAACAAAATAACATAGCTCCCATTTTCAATCTTCTTAAAATAAACACAATGGTTAGATTCACATCTCATATAACCATGCTCATGCATAAAACTGTAAAATTTCAAATACCATTGCCTTGGATCTTGTTTGAGCCCATATAGGCTCTTTTTCAATTTACACACAAGTTTCTCCTTACCCTTGACTTCGTAACCAAATGACTGTTGCATATAAATTTCTTCCTCCAAATCACCATGAAGAAAATCCATCTTAACATAAAGTTGTTATAAATTCAAATATTATGTTGTGACCAAACTTAGAACAATACGAATATAAGTCATCTTAACTACAGGAGAAAAAATGTCATCAAAGTCAATACATGCTTTACTGTGAATTTCCCTTTACTAAAAGTATTTCCTTATACCTTCTCAGTCCACCCTCTTCTTCCTTGATCCTGTAAAGCCATTTGTTTTGTAGTGCTTTCTTATTTTCTAGCCACTTAACCAAATCCCATGTCGATTTTGTTCTAAGGAGTCTATCTCCTCATCCATGCCACACTCCCACTGCTAATGGGTATATACCTGCATTTCTTATTCAAATCATTATGGTTCACAACTATCAATCAATAATAAATAAGAAAAGGAAGGTGAAAATATCTCTAGAGGTCTATTTACTCTTTGTGACCATCTCACTAAGATCTGGGGTGTCTGGGGCTCATTCTATGCATGTTGCATGTTCATGTCAATCTCTATTAGTGACCGATGTTGGTCTCCTGATACCGGCTATGGTTCTATAACTGATTGTGGTTTCTCTATCTACCAACCAACTATGGTTGTTTTACCACCACTAGTTTGAGGAGTACCAACACCGGTTCCAGATGGCTGTCTATTTTGAACTCAATCTTTTCTTTCAATATCGCTTAGTCCGACCGACATTGGTTTCTATAGAATCGACATCGGTTTACATGGATGTCTAGTTTAGATATAACAGATTGATTTTCCTCCAAAATCTTATCAACATGTTCATGTTTAGGCACCAAAACATGATCCATGTACATTCTCCTTTCATTCCAATCAATGTCAAAACTCTTAACAATATTAGAATATTTTAAATCCTAAAAAAATATCCAAAATCACTAGATCCATAACCAATGAAAGTACATCTCTTAGATTTAGCACCCAAATTCTTCCTATTTTCCCTATCAACATGCATAAAAGATTTTGAACCAAAACAACTAAGGAAATAAAATTCTACCTCTTTTCTAGACCAACTTGTTGTATATATCTTTCCCCAGGTAGATATAGACAAGCAAAAGAATACAAAAATCAAAGAAGCTCAAATCCTTGACATTTATGCACCCTTGGTACACAGAATGGCACATGACATGGAGTGTCGACAAGGTAAAGGATGCGCCCTTGGCACACAGAAGTGGCACATGACACGGAGTGTCGACAGGGTAAAGGATGCGCCCTTGGTGCACAAAAGTGGCACATGACATGGAGTGTCGACAGGAAAAGGATGCGCCCTTGGCACACAAAAGTTGTGCATGACACGGAGTGTCGACAAGGTAAAGGATGCGCCCTTGGTGCACAGAAGTGGCACATGACACAGAGTGTCGACAGGGTAAAGGATGCACCCTTGGCGCATAGAAGTGGCGCATGACACGGAGTGTCGACAGGGTAAAGGATGCACCCTTGGCGCACAGAAGTGGCGCATGACACGAGTGTCGACAGGGTAAAGGATGCGCCCTTGGCACATAGAAGTGGCACATGACACAGTGTCAATAGGGTAAAGGATGTGCCCTTGGTGCATGGAAGAGGATGTCGACACACACATGGATGCGCCAAGGTGCACCTTCAAGAGGTGCAACATTTTGAGCGCTGACAGGAAGCAGACCCTGGCGCAGATATTCAGATGGCCATAAATATTGATTGGGAGCTCGGATTCATGCAAGGTTGGAATTTTTGGAAAGTTTACGAGGTCCTCTATCCAACTACAAATGGATATATTTAATTAGGTGAGAACAAATTCTTAAAAATGCAAAATACAGTTCACCACTTTTGGGTTCGCTGGGGTTCTCACCTACCATCATTATGAGATGAGTTAAGTGCATTCTGGAGGTGGTTGGGGCAGATTTCGAATTCCTCTCTTCTCCCTCTCTTTTTCCTCCTATAAATTGTAAGGAGGGGCTTCTTTCTAAAGGTTGGACATTTCTGTTTTGCCCCTCCCTTCTTCTCTTTGGCAGGTGAACTTGTGGAGTTAAAACCTCCCATTTGAAACTGTAATGCAACCTTGCCTCTTGGCATTTTGTAGTGTGTTGTATCAATATTTGGAGCAAATTAATGCATGTCTGTGGATGATTCTCAACCCTCTCTGTATTCATTTGCATCCCCTTGATCTTTCACTGTGAATCTGGCTATCTGTGCATGATCTTGCATTGCATTTTAATGGTCTGTGTTTATTGGCAAGACAGGTGTTCTTCATTCCTCGGTGCATCACCTTTGTAGTTTAGGTTTTATTTTATGCATTTTCTTACCCCTGTCTCCTTGGCAAGTTAGATTAGGTTTTTAGTAAACCCTCTGCATTTTCTACGTGTGCATCTGAACAGAGGAATAGGAGCCGGCCTTCATCCGGAGAGCTTTTCCATTTTCGCAATGTCCCACACTTGGGAAAAGCTCCATGTTATGCAATCGTACTGAGAGTCTCAACCCATCATGTTGCGACATTCAGGGGTGCTACGATTCAACATCAACACAAATTTCTTCTAGTATTCCACCATCCAATGTTGTTGAAGGCCCATGGTTGATCAAGTACATTGTTGTATCCACTGCTTCTACCCAAAACTTCAAAGGAAAACTGACATGTATCCTCATGCTTCTAGCACATTCCATGATTTTTCTGTTCATTATTTTTGTAACTCCATTCTCCTGTGGAGTTCTAGGAACTGTTATTTCTCTTCATATTCCATTCTCTGAATAATAATAATTGAAATCCTTACTTTGCAGTACTCACCACCATTGTCAGATCTAAGGAACTTTAATTTTAAGTTTGTTTCATTTTCCACAAGGGCTTTCCACTTTTAAAAGTCTTAAAAACATTAGATTTACATTTAATACAATAAATCCATACCTTCCTTGTGGCATCATCAATGAAAGTCACATAATATTGGGATCCTCCAATAGAAGCTACCTGAGCTGGTCCCCACACATCTAAGTGTACAAGCTCCAATTTATGTTCCTTCTTTGTTGACCCAACCTTGAGAAATATCACTCTCTTCTACTTTCCAAATATGCAATGCTCACAAAATTCAAGATCTAATTGTTTCAAATATGATAACTTACCCTTAGCCTTTAAGATATGCATTCCTTTTTCACTCATATGGCCTAGACGATTATGCCACATGGTTGTATATGAATCTATAGTAGATAGCACAAAAAAGGAATTAGTAACACAGGTAGAAAAATATAAAGTTCATACCTTCTTACCTCTTACCACAACAAGAGATCCCTTGGTAACCTTCCAAGAATTGGCTGTGAATGTAACCACACATCTAGATTCACCTAGTTTCCCTATAGATATTAGATTTCTCTTGAGGCTTGGCACATGCCTCACATCTTTCAATACCCATGGATTTCCATTCTACAACTTTAGATAAACATCACATTTACCAATAATATTGCATGGCTCATCATCTCCTAAATAAACTTGTCCAAAATCACCCTAAACATAATTTCTAAAATAACCCTTATTAGGGGTAACATGGAAAGAAGCTCCAGAATCTAAAACCCAAGATTTTAATTTATTATCCAAGGAGAGAATAAGGGCATATTGCTTTACCTCACTTGCAATGTTTTCCTCTTTACCTTTTTCTTTACCTTTGTCTAATGTATTATCTTTGTTTTCCTTGGACCAACACTCCTTTATGTGTCCTCTATTTCCAAATTTCTGAAAAGTAAATCTTTGTACCTCAATCTAGATCTACCATTTCTTGACTTTGATATCCCATTCTTCTTTTTCTTTGATGATCTCTCCTTAGATCTTCCCTACTTTCTACATTTAAAGTGTTTCCAGATGATGCTTCTCCTGAGATTTTCTTACGTATTTCCTCATTAAGGATTACACTAACCACATCATCAAATTAAAAACCTTTAGAAGAAGACGTTGTATTACTAACAACCATTACCAAGTTATCCCAAATATCTGACAAAGATCATAAGAATAAAAGTTCTTTCACTTCATCATCAAATGGAATTTCTAACAATTTTGATTGATTTAAAATAGAATGGAAATCATTCAAATGATTAGATACAGATTCACCTTATTGCATCTTAGAATTGAATAATTTTTCATCAAATAAACCTTATTTGAATCACTAGTAGTTTCATACAAATTTGCTAAAGATTTCATCAACTCTACCATGTTTTTTGCATCTGTAAAATTTGAAGCCACCGATCTTTATCAGGCTATATCTTATAGATCCCAAAGCCTTTATTTTAAGAACCTTCCATTATTCATCAATCATCATGATCGGATGTGCATTCCCATTCAATGATAGGTATAGATCCTTCTGATACAAATAATCCTCCACTTGCATCTTCCATAGTTGATAATTACAACTATCAAATTTCTCTACTTAGTATTTACTATCTTCGACATTGCTATGCTCCCACTCAATTAGAAAACCCTCTATGAGTAAATCCTATCAACACACAACCTTCAAATAAATCTCTGATACTAGTTGTTGGGGTTAACCATATAATTTTTTTTACAAATATAAAATAAGATAAAGCATACAAATAATGAATGTGGAAATAAACCAGAAGATAAAATAAACAAGATAAAGATAACACCATATTTAACGTGGTTAACCAAGTGTGGGCTATGTCCACCAAGAAACGACCTTTATTATTATTTAGTTCTTTACAAAAGAAATAATATGAAGATCTACCATCTTCTAACACCTCACAAGATGTTCAATGCTTTTCCCTCACTCAACTAATCTTTCTTTCGCACTAAGAAAACTAACATGTAAAAAAATTTCTATTTTCTTCTCTCATACCCTCATACAATGCATACATGCATACATATATATCTTATTCTAGGTAAATAACTATGATTTTACAATCAATAAATCATCTTTAAAGAAAAATATTTATTCTAATTCTCGATGAAACAATAAAGCATCATTGTCACATAGGTGACTGATGTCGATCACTTCTGACTAATGCCGATCTACTCCTTAAGCGATGTCGATTCTTTGTATGACCAATGCTGATTACATCTTGACCATGCCGATCACCACTGTCAAAACCAAAAACATGTAAAAGTAATATTTCTATGAAATAATTAAGCTCCAAACTCAACATCAAGTTTGAATTAAGGAAGAGAAACTATGGAAAAAATGTTCAAGACTAGGAAGGGGTTGTATGAATTGTTAGTTTTACTTGTTGGGATGTATAATGCACCAAATACCTTCACAAGTTGATGAATGAGGTAACGATAACCTTTATTGATTCCTTTTTCATTGTGTACTTGGATGACATTCTAGTTTTTAGAAGAAATTTTGAGGATCATATTAACCATTTACATCAAGTTTTGCAAGTTTTAAAGGAGAACCAACTAGTGTTGAATGATAAGAAGTGTGAGTTTTCTCAATAATCACTTGTCTTTTGGGACACATGGTTGGAGAAGGAAAGTTGAGGTTTGATCTGCTAAGATAGAGACCATTTGGAATTGGTGACACTATCTTGGTTATTTGTGTGTAGACACTAAAATTAGGTTACACTCCCCTTTGGTCCCTCGACAAATAAGCACCCTTCATCACATTCACCTAGCCATGACCCCTTTCACCCCACTAATATTAATTTAATTTAATTAATTCATTACCCTCACTATATTTATTATTTAAATAATATCCCCACATACAGTTCACTTAGACACCTCACCAAGCCAACTCAACCTAAGACCTATTCTTAGTAAGTTTCCATAACTAATTAAGACTTACCCAAACCCTGAAAATCAATGCCTACATTCCTTCTAACCACATCTCCACATGCTCATAAGAATCTCCCGAGTCTAATACGTGGGATAATGATATGAGATCTAAGGAAATCAAGAGGATCTCCCTAGTTTAGTAAACCTAGAAAATCCCACCTTGACCGATCTCTGGTTACCCCTAACCATCGCCGGTTAAGCTGGACCACCGTCGGTCACCCTTTTAACCCCTAAACTACCTTATTCTCAAGGTTGGAAAACATTGGGAGAAGGTTGATGAGAAAGAACACATCTCAGAGAGATAACACATCTTCGAGAGATTAAATTCCGGTGAAAATCCACATGCAAGGAAGGAGATTGAGCATCTTCTCTGCCATGCACCATCCCACCATGATCCGATCTATCTAAGCAAAGAGGAGTGTACATGCAGCCCATGCGAGTAAGGTTTCTTTCAGCTGGTTTTCACTTGTAGCCTTCAAACCCCTCATCAACACCTCCATCCCTCACACATAGGCATTCAGGACAGGAATCCAAGTAAGTATAACATCATACTTTCCTAGTTTATTTCATTTCATCATCATTTTATCATCCATTGTTTATCTTGCCCCCTATTGACCTTCTCTAAAATTTTCACCTCCATATACCCATTAAAACCTCGCCAAAGCCTACTCCAGTAACCTAATATTTCACCCCGACTCACCAAATTCCTTTGTGTAATCACAAAGGAGAGTAAAAGCTTATTCTATGATTTTTCCAGATCTCACAGTAACTGGCACCGGTCACACCTAACTGCCATCGGTCACGCCTGACCAATATCGGTCTCTGTATTTTCTCATACAGCCATGAATAGAGACCTACCCACCAAATTTCATCTCACCCTCATTCACCTGTGATCTACCCGAGACCTCTATCAGACCTGCAGAACCCAAAACTAATCATTTGACCTTTGGATTCTATTCTAGCTTAGCCTGTTAGATTAGATCTATTTCTTATTGTGCTTTAAGTGAGATACCTAAATAATTGTTAATAAAAATAGGATTTACCTTGTTTAAAACATTAAATTGTTTAAAATTGTGACTGATAGCCATCTAAGAAGTATCACACTTCCCGGATCTAGCATATGCCAGAAATTCACTGCCCATATTGCTTAATTCCTTATGGTGGTCTTGTTTTCATTATAGGTAGTTCCTTCTAGCCAAAAGGAAGCTCGCGATCGGATGTGGATCCGGAAGTCATACGCAGGAAACAACCCATCAACTAACATTTGAACATGTATTCCTCCTACACCCATTACCCTATTTGTTTCGTCAACACTTCAAAGAAATGATCTAAGAAAAGGTGAAACATTTTGGCATGCCCAGTGGGACCCATCCAAGGTTCCTTGCATTTCATTCATTCCTAGGAAAAATTGTGTTTTTTTCCCTTCTAAAAAGCATACACACTAATTTTCTTCCCTGGTAATCCACCTCTTCTTTCTATTTTCTCTAAAGGAAACTTTTTCTTTTGGTGTAATTAAAAGAACCATTTCTTCATGTTTTCTGCATTGTAGTGAAAGAGCATCCCTCTTCCTCTTCATCTTATTGTGTCATCCAATTTCACATTTTTTATTCAGTTTAAAAATAAGTGCATTCCATTCTCGATTTATTGCATTAGCTCACATTAATTGAGGGCAACCTATATGTTGGAAGTCATGCCTAGCTAATGGTTAACAAATGAATTGTAGAAAAGCACTTTTGTCCTTTTCTCTTTCTCTGAGTCTTACCAAACCTCACAAAAATTCAAAATACTTACATTCTTAAACAACATCCTACTTGGAAGAAGTTGTAGGTGATCACATGATCACGGCATAGTGGGCACCCAACTCACTGCTCTGTCAAGTCATACTTCAGAGTAAAGCCCGCCCCCACCATAACATACCTGAAACCTCACCTTTTAGATCTCTTTCTTTGTAGGAAGCCATCCTCACCAAAAAATCTATTTCACAATTCATGTGACAGTCCCTAAATAGCATAAGCTCAAAAAACATAATAGAAAAGACAATCCTAGGATCACATTTTCATAGTGTTTCTGCAGCAGCTTACGTTTTGAGGTGAGAGATCACATTCATCATTTTTTTGTTCATCCTTGTACACTCCTCATCATAGCTAGTGTATTCCACTTCACTGAGTGTGCCTAGGCCATATCATCATCATTCTCGAGTGCAGGTGCGATTCTACATCAGATTTTAATTCACAACCACTTTCTTTCATCACTGTTTCAATTTCACAGTAATCGTTGTCGGTTACATCTGACCGCCATCGGTTATACCAAACCGACGTCATTCTAGGTCCTTTTTCTAGCCTACTCAAAAGGACATTTTACTTCACTTTCTTCTAATTTTGAAAGTCCTTGTCACTTTATCGTTATTCGCATTGACATTTTAAACATCTTCAAATTTGGCATACTGTTAGATTTTACTCTCTGCCTTCTTGTTCACTCACTTTGTCCATTTTCTACGATGGCGCATCAGCTACCCTTGAATGGTGTTAGTTTTCCCTAACCAGCATTGGTTATCCTGTTTCACATTCTAGCCATAATTTGGTACTTAATCTACTTTTTGTTTCTAGATTCACTTGTTACTACTATTCTCTCGTGTCATTTACTGAGAAGCAATTTCTACTGATCGATCTTGGTTCACATGGTGCTGACTCGAAGACAAGAAAGTGCACTCGTATTTCATGCTAGTTGTAAACCACTCCCACCTAGTCCTTCACCACATTCCATTTTATCACCAACCATGGATCCCATCCAGCCTATTACTATCACTCCTAGAGATGAGGATTTTACATGAATCCTTGACCAAAGCCCTTCCGTGTTGTAGTTTTACCTTTCCCACTTGTCCACTCAAGATGCCTTGAGTCGGTTGATATACAACATGCTGTATCTATCCCTCGACTCTCTCACCCACTCCCCCATCGGTCCCATCGGCTCCGTGCTTTGCTTTCGCATCTACCTTACCCCTATCATTTTGTAGTTAGGTCCTATACCCGCTATGGCTGCCATGTCTCATTACCTCTGTGGCACTCGTTACATCCATTGTACCCTCAAAACTACTCGAAACACAACCTCATCCACCCCTAATGTCTCACACGTACCCGTGCAGCTACATTACCACCTCCGGTGTTGGTGACCCCTACCCTATTTCGAACGTGGTCCTTTCCATTCCACAATCATTAGCCCCTATTTCTACAAGGGTTACCATAACCTTCCAACCCCATTACATACTATCAACAACCTCCTATTTCATCCATTATACATTCTAGGTATTTACCCCCTGTTTCACTTCCTTCTTCCCAATTAACCTACATGGAAACACCATACACTGGAGTGCCACCCCCATTATATGGCCAAAACCAACCCTCTCATGTTGTAGGAGGCATCCAATCATCACAACCCACCAATGACCTAATTAAATTGATGTTGGAAAAGATGCAGACATTGGAGGCATCGGTTTTCGGCTCCCGTAACACTCTCACCTATGACGAGATTTACAACAAGCCTATTCACCCATCCATTCCTATCAGTTCATACCACGTGAATTGGGAAAGGCCTAAATTAGATCGTTTCAATAGTAAAGAAGACCCACAACAACATTTGCCGTCGTTCAAACATGGGTGTTATTTGATCTCTCATGACGATGCCTTTCTCTTGAGAACCTTTCCCATGTCCCTCACTAGACCTTCATTAGATTGTTATAGTGGGCTACCTAAACACTCTATATTCTCATTCAATCAGGTGGACCAAGCCTTCTTGGATCATTTCTCTATCAATATCGTCAAGAAGGTTACTATGACTGATCTATATTCCACACATCAGTATGAGAACGAATCTATCATAGATTTTGTCACTTACTGGTGCAATCTGATCAATCAACTTACCTTCCAACTACCACAACCTGAACTCATCAAGTTCTTCACATGGGATTGTGCTAGACATATATCCCCGACCTTGTAGGTCCAAACCTTCCAAAAATTTGACAAGGCACTCACTATGGCACAAAAGTTAGAGATTTGGGTCATCAAAGAGAAGAAAATCCAATTACACAATAAGAATTTGGCATTCAAGTTGAATGATACCTCTTCTTCTTCCAAAACACAAACCAATTATTCAAAAGCTAAGGGCACCACTAATGCAGTGGTACTTAAGTCCAGCCCAGCTCATTTGTTAAATCAGGCTACACCCTCATCTAATCTCTCACTTGTCCAAACTTTTCAATTTAGACAAGAGCAGTGGAAATATACCCCAATTGGGGAACCTTACTCTTCTGTCTTAGAAAAGCTTATCAAAGCCGAGCCATCACCCTTCCACCTAGAAAACTACCACTAGTTTTTACCTGCTGCCCCATGCCCACATTGTATAAAGAACATGATTTCTATAACTATCATCAAGTAAAGGGTCATAGTGATGGCAACTACATCACTTTCAAAAATATTTTCCAAGAAATTCTCAAGAAAGGTGAGTTAACTGTGGATAATGCCAACGCTACCCCCAACCAACATCTACAAATCTTCAAAAAACCATTTCCCAACCATGCCCTTCATCCAATCAAACCAGTGAGACATCAACTCACAATACCCATACCCACAAGGTTCACACTATCTTTAATGAGGTACCTGTTGCCTCCCAATTACCCCATATTCCTTCTATAGAGGAGATCCTAGCCTGAAATCCTCCTTCCACATTATAACCAACCTCCCTTGTTCCTTCACCAATAGAGGAACACCTTTCATCTCCTTCATCACCAATGGAGGGGTCTTCCGCTAACATTGAGACCATCTCACCCCTGGCTTCACCACTTAGAGAACCTTTACCCACAATACCTCCTCCACCCATAGAGGAGCACCCATTACCTCCTCCACCCATAGAGGAGCACCCATCTATCCCTCCACTTATAGAGGAGCTCGATCATCTTATCCACCCATTATAGACCAGGTTGAGATACCTTTGCCTCTTGGCAAGCATTCTCCATCAGCTATCCAGAATCTTGTTGACCTACTTTTGGATCTCTTACCCAAATAAGTTGAAGCTAGCCAATTTCCTGTCTCTAAGATACATTTTACGGGAATTTCCATTAGGTCCTCACCAACTCCACCTACAGACGTTCCATTCTCATGTTTGGCCTATCATTTAGATTATGTGGATAGGGATTTACTATGGGGTGCTTCTTACTCCTCGTATCAACACAGGATGTAGAGATCCCTTGCGATACCTCCACTATCTACCCAAACACATTTTGATGAATCAAACCAAACACAACCACCTCTAGTTGCAACACCTTCCATGATACCTGTTAGAACTCAAACCACACCCTTACCCATAACCTAACCTACATCTAAACCCAAACCAACACCTACAACATTTTCCTCAACTAAACCTATTACCACTTTAGGGGTCACCCCAACCACCAACCTTACTCATCCACCTATTAAAATGGATTTAGCTACATCATCCAACATCAATACCACACCTACTCCAACACCCAAACCAAATAAACAAACCCATCGACATCATACCTCAACTACACCAATCACACCAGCACTTGTCCCATGTGTCTTAAGACCTCGGTTGCCCAACATGGTCAAGCAACCTCCACCCATCAATAAAACAATAACACAAGAACTCATTCCTTCTTCACAAACCTCTAACCTACCTAGGCACACAACATGACTTACACTCACACCTGCAGGTCTCTTTACCACTAATACCTCTAATACCCTCAGCTATTGCCTTACTACTCACTACACTTCACCATTATCTCGTCACACCCCAAGCACGACTCACGTCATCTACCATCACAAAGACTTCCCATTATCCCCATGGGTAACTTTCCCTCTTCCTCCATCTACTTTTCATTCTAGACCTTGTAAACCCACATCACCTTTACCGAAGAAGGCACAACCCAAAAAAAAAACTCTACTACCCCATAATAAGGTAGTTAAAATGACCCCACACCCTCCTACCCATCCATATACTATACCCATACTTAAACAAAAATGATCGACACCTAAAACCACACTAGCACTGAAACCCATGGCTAAACCCTCTCCTCTTCTAAAGACTGCTCCTCAACAATCACCTACACCTACACCCAAACCCACATTTACTTCCCATTGTGATCCACTAGCGGGTCTTATGCAAAAATTTTAACCAACCTCCTTGAGACTTCTATTATCACATTACCACCACTCGGACCTTACGAACCCCTCAAACCCAAGCTAAAAGGGTTTTACAATACTAAAATTTGTGCATACCATCGTGTGCCGAACATGATGTGGAGAGCTGCAAGGCCTTGAAAACCATTCTTATCCAATTGTGTCCACCAGAAACCAAATTTGACGATGACAACCTTCTTGACGAGGATCCTGTTTCACCAACACCCATTCCCACATTGCCCACCCAACAACCACAACCTCCACCCTCACCTCAAGATTTCAAATTAACATGGTTCACATCAAAGAACTTGCCACGCCACCACCCAAATGTCGTTATGCCGAACTGACCTCACAGGGTTTTTCTCCTCTGGTAGGTTTTTTCCCATCGTGTCGTTATACCACTCACCCTACACCTTCTCCATTTACCAACTCCCCTCAAATCAACATGATACACATCACTACATGTGCACAGAAGGGTAAAGAAAAGGCAACTGACCCACCAACAAATCCTATACCCAACATACCATCTACACCCATACCTAAAATAACTATCTGTGCGCCCAACGTACCCCATTTCTAATGGCATCACACATCGCACCATGCTCAAACAATTACACCAATATCCTCTCAAAATGTCCTTATATGACCTCATCCAAACCTCAGAATCCCATCGTCAAGCTCTCATGGAGGTTCTTTAATCTATTGAGGTTTTACCCAATGACCCTACACCCATAGCCTCCATTATCACCCCCATCATATAGCCTCTCTCACCAAATTACCACCTTCATCTTCACTCCACCTTGTTCACCAAGTATCCTCCCTTAGCTTCTCAAAGGAAGAGATCGCGCCACACCAAAATGATGACTGAACCCAGCCCTATTCATCTCTGTACACATTGATGACATATGGGTATTCCGTGTGATGATTGATGGGGGTGCTAGGATTAACATCATTTCATCCCATGCATTCACTAAAATGTACATACTTGACAATTACATGCATAAAAATCTAGTCATGTTGCATTCATTCAACGACGCTATCACCTCCACACTAGGCACTATCATCCTTCAGGTTCGCATGGGTCCCCGTACTATTCCATAATTGTTTTACATTTTAGAGGGGGAATTCCAATATAACTTGTTACTTGGTAGACCCTGGATCCATGTCATGGGTTGCATTCCTTCCACTACGCATCGTTGTGTAAAGTTTGAACAAAAAGGACACACTTATGCCATTCCAATTGACCCATCACCTTTCAAAACATGCAACATGCTTTACCGACCCAATGATGAGCTCATACCTATCAAGTCATCTACCTCCGTAACTAATACCGCTTCACCTACACTCCCACCTACCAAGACAAACTTTGCTTTCCACCGCACATACCTCCTCAATTCCTACCACTACTATAACCTCCACAGCTGACCCATTAACTTCCCAATCCGTTAAATCCACCTCTGCATCGACCTCTGACACATCATCCATTCTAAATACCTACATACCAACCATTGATCCCTTGGAAGGTGTTTTTAAACACCTCACTCTGGGGAGTACCGCCTATATAGTATTAACACATTCCTTACTCTGCAAGAGTATGGAAGCCTTCACCAACACCCTCACTATGATCACCATATAGGAGAATGCCTCCTTTATGGTTCTCCTCATCTTCATACTAGTCTCACCTATGGGGGACTTGATACTACCACTTACACACCTGAACCACCATCACAAACCCACCCATTTTTTGCTAACTTCCAATCACTTACCAATCACCATTTCACCCACACCTTCCTGCACCATTGTGTGTGGAAGGGTTTTGGTTTTGGATTTTACAACAAGGCCACCATACCATTATTCCATGTACCACCCACAAACATAACGACTGTAGTGGTATCGGTTTCCCTGAACCTCCTACTAAACATGTCTGCATGAAAATCATTGAGGACACTAGCCCTTCTCCACCTTCATCTTCATCACCACCTTCACCCACTCCACCTTTATTATCACCTTCACCGAAAGATTCGATGGATCACAAATCTATCCCTCCTAAATTTATTTTTTCATAAACACTATTTCCTTGGGGCCTTTGACTTATCAATGTGAAGGTGAGGCCCCTTCCACTCTTCCATTCCTATATCCTGAAATGATCAATGACGACACACCTATAATTAACGTCATTCAATGTCAAGATGATGAATCCATACTCACCTACCTTGGTGCAGAAGACTCATATATTCATCAATCGTTACCCTCTAAGATGTAAACCATGTTGAATGAATCGACTATCGAGATCAACATTCATACTCAGGACGACCCGCACATCCTAAAGATCAGACAATCTTTAGATGCTGCTGAATAGGAAGCCATCACTTCTTTCCTCCGAGATCATAATCATGCTTTCACTTGGTCTTATGTAGACATGCCTAGTATTGACCCCACCATAGTGGTCCACAATATCGTAACCATTCCTGATGCCAAACCTATCAAACAAAAGCTAAGGAAAATGCACCCTCACATTGCTCTTCTCATCAAAGAATAACTTCAGCACCTTCTTTCCATTTCCTTCATCTTACCCATTGATTATCCTCATTGGATTTCTAACATTTTCCCTGTTACTAAAGCAACAGGGGACTCTATATTTACATGGACTTCCATGACCTCAACCTAGCCTACTTGAAAGATGACTTTCCCTTGCCTCGGTATTGATCAACTGGTTGACCTCACCGTTGGTCATGAGATGCTCTCACTCATGGATGGCTTCTCGGGTTATAACCAAATTTTGCTTGCCTCAGAATATCAACACAAGACCGCATTCATCACCCCTTGGGGAAAATTTTGCTATCGAGTCATGCCTTTTGGCCTTAAAAAATGCTGGTGCTACATATCAGTGTGTTATGATTTACATCTTCCATGATATCATGCATTGCATATTGGAAGCTTACGTAGATTATCTCTTGGCCAAATCTAAGCATCGCTCCAAGCACCTCACCATCCTTAAAACCATCTTTGACCACCTCATTAAATATTATGTCTACCTTTAGCCTAAAAAGTGCATCTTCGCAGCTTCTCTCGGAAAGCTCCTGGGATTTATAGTTTCCTCTGTGGTATAGAAGTTGACTTTGCTAAAGTCAAGGCCATTCTAGAAATGCCTCCACCCACTAACCTTAAACAACTTCGTAGCAGCTTTGTAAGGTAAATTGCAGTCCATTCACTGCTGTTTCATTTCACAATTAGCTTATCGATGTCAACCATTTCATCATCTCGCTTAGGAAGGATGTCTCCTTTGAATGGGATGATGACTATCACAAAGATTTTGCGGCCTTAAAAATACCTTCTCCAACCACCCGTACTCATTCCACCTAAAGATGATCAACCTTTTTACCTATACATATCAACTACCGATCATTCCTTGGGAGCCATGCTCTCTCATTGCGATGAAAAACACAAGGAGCAGGTGGTTTATTACATAAGCCATACTCTTTTGGACTATGAAACCCGATACAACCATCCCGAAAAACTTTTCTTAGCCTTAGTTTTCATTGCAACCAAACTCCACCATTACCTACTCAACCATAAAACCTATGTTGTGACTAACATCGATCCCTTAAACTTCATGTACGCCAAACCTCATCAAAATCAGAGTGACACACAATGGCTTATGCTTTTAGCTGATCTTGACCTCAAATTCATTCATCAAAAGTCCATCAAGGGCCAAGATATCTCTAACCAATTGGCCAACACACCTATTCCCGGGGATTAACCCTCTAATTTTGACTTTCTAGATGAGTCAATTGCTACCCTTTCCCTAGAAAAACTCCCTTACCAAATGACACTTTTCTTCGACGGTTCCAAGTGTCAGCGTGGGGGTGGGGATGGTATTATCCTCATTCCTCTTAATGGAGAACCCATGCCCTTGTCTTTCAAACTAGACTTTGAATGCACCAAAATATTGCTAAGTACAAAGCACTTGTACTAGGTCTCCAATCTGCCTATGCCCTATATGTCAAATCAATAAGCTATTTTGGTGATTCACAATTGGTCGTAAACCAAGTCAATGGTATGTACCAATGTCGTAACGAGATACTTCAAAATTATAAACAACATGTTGACATACTTTTGACCACCTTTGATTGTTACACCCTTCAAATCATCCCATGTTCAACTAACAAATTTACAGATACCATGACCCACTTAGCTTCCCAAATACCCGCTTCCCCCACTGATTCCAAAATCTTTTTCACTGTACAATTCCTCCATTCACCTTCTTATTTACCTCACGATGTTTACTCAATCATAACCAACACCCCAGACCCGAGTGACCTTTAGTATAAACAATACTCAAACTACCTTTCTCTCTCCATCTTACCTCCTAATATCACCTGTAACGGACAACATGCCTTTCTTAAAAATGTCTCTCGTTACATCATTCTGGGGGGACTCCTCTATAAATGTGGCTTTGATGGTATTCTCTTACGATGCCTCACAAGTTATGAAATTCCTTATACCATTAAGGAGGTTCATGATGACATATGTGGAGGTCACTTTAGTGGCCTTGTTGTTGCTAAGTGTATTCTTCACCTAGGCTATTACTAGCTGACCCTTAACCATGATTGTTGCGACTATGTCAAATGTTGTGTAAAATTCCAACAACATTCCAACCTTCATCATACACCCATTCATGCCTTATAGGTCACTCGTGACCTTTGGCCCTTCTCTCAATGGGGTTTGGATCTTGTCGAGAAATCAATCCCCATTCTTCCCAATTACATCAATGGATCATAACTGCTACCGAATACTACAAAAATGGGTGGAAGCCATACCACTCATCTCCACGAAAGCCAAGAAAATATGTGAGTTCATTAACCATCACATCATTTTTTTCTTTGGTGTCCTCATCGCCTCATCACTGACAATGGAAAACAATTCAAAAACAAAACATTGCAAAAAATTTATGACGCCTTTGACATTCAACTTAGTTTCTCATCACCTTATTACCCACAAACCAATGGCCAAGCTGAATCCACTAACAAAACCCTCAAAAAATTCTCATGAAAGTGGTTGATGATACTAGGAAGGATTGGCATATGCACATTCCTTTTTCCCTATGGGAATACCACACTAGTATTCGCACTTCCACTATGGCCACACCCTTTTGATGGTCTATGGTACAGAGGCTGTTTTGCCTCTCGAAGTCTAGATCCCCTCACTCCACATTTCTCTCCATGACATGCTCACTGATGATGACTTTCGTTAGGACCATTTAGCATAGCTAGAGTTATTAGATGAACGTCATCTTAATGCTCTGGATCACCTTCAAGTTTACCAACAACGTATCAAACATGCCTATGAAAAATGTGTTCATGAACAAACCTTCCAAGTTGGTGACCTTGTCCTGAAAGAAAATCAACATGTAACCAAAGCAAAAAAAAGTAAACGGGAAAATTTGCTCCTAATTAGCTTGGACCATACATTGTGACTCATACCTATGGATTAGGTGCTTATCGTTTATCTTCTCTCGATGGTAAACTTGAACCTCGAGCCCCTTCATGCATTGCATCTTTGACCATTCTATTGTTGACTCTCATCCTACCTCACCCTTTGTCTCTTTACAGGCTCATCCCTTGAGCGCTATCCACTCTATACACCTCCCTAATGATTAAATAGGAATCATGTGAGTACCCATCACTTGTTATCTCCTCTTGAATATGTGTACCACTACACTGCACATAGCATGATTCTCATGGATAATTTTCATCTACCTTTAGATGAGATCCCATGGTCATTCCACCTTTCCTTTTGAACAAGAGTCCTATCCTCCACCTTGGTCTTGTCCATGCCTTCAAAGACCTCACATGGGACCAAACTCCTTGAGTTAAACTTCTAATAAAAAGATGACTCCCTCAAAAGGACATCTTTCTCTCGACAAATTGCTGCTATAAATAGACCGCTCCTCAACGAATAGCTATGTGAAGTTTAACAAAAAAAAAAAATGAGAGAAATCGAAGCTTCCCACATTGATCACCACACAAAGACCTCAAGGAGTACCCTATTATTTATCTCATATAGTCTTCCCACATTGATTAGTCTATCAAAAAAAAAAACCTTTTAGTCATGGACTTTCCCATTGTGACCTAGGACCCCTTGCCCAAAGGCCCTGTTACTCAAAACATATAAAATTAGCTACCTTTCACCCTCCTTACCATTTCCACTCTCATTTCCTCAATTACCTCAAGGGACATCTTGGAATTTAGACATTTGGTGATCCTGTGACTACTTTCATCATAGAACAGTCAATCATGCAATGTCTTTAGGGTCTTATGTTCATCACCCCCTCCAAGGTATGATCTACTCAGTATGATCCTACCCAATCAGGTGGCTTTATTGCCCCCTCTTATCTTTTAACCATCTTTGTTTACGTTTTGATTACCTTATATAGGACTTGGTCCTCGACACTTACCTTTGGGGTACTCCTCCCCTTTCACCATAATTTCCTTCACCTACATCATTTTACCTATAATCTACCCACACCTATTAAACCTAAACCCACAACATGCCCAAAAACCTACCAACTCATTTTCATATTATTCCCTAGCTCATGGGAGAACTACATCGACTCCGAGGTCCCTTTTATTGGGACTATGTAGGAAGCACTCGAGGGCATGGGGCCCTTGGAGATTTGCTCACCAATCTCTACCCTAAAAATTCCTCAACCATGCCTAACTCACCATTTACATCACATTTCACTTAGTTCCCCTTTTATATACAAAATTGGAAATTAAGCCACATACATCACCATTTGCTACATATTTTATAAATTTATTACACCTACCATTTCTCTATCATCACTATGCATAGATTATACAATATTTCACATATGACCCATAGTATCATTCATTGCCAAAATAATGAATCCTAACCAAACCTAACTCAACCATGCCTAACCAAACCTAACTCAACCATGCCTATAACCTAACTCGATCCATGCCTAAACCAACCTGACTCGATCCATGCCTATAACCTGACTCGATCCATGCCTAAACCAACCTAAATCCATCATGCCTAACTCACCTAATTTCCACCCATATCAAAGTAACAAATCCATATCTCATCTAACACAAGCCATAAACCAATGTCTCATAAACACATCAACAACTCAAATAATACCATGTATCTCATCATATAAATCAATAAATGTGTATCTCAATATACATGTCTATCTCATCATGTCCATCATCTCAAAATGTTAAGACGCAGTGCTGATATATAATACACAATGTCATCAACACGCAGCCGCTTTCATATATACAAATAATGAATCAATACAAAATCTCTTTGGCACACAGGCCGTTATATGCTCAAATATACAAAATCACTCATACATCCTCACTATCTTTAGCACGTAGGCTAGTATGTGATAAAAAATATAACTATCTTCGGCACACAGGCTGACATATATATCAAAAAAATCACTAGTATACATCAAACATTAGGTGACCTCATATCAGGCATCTCGCCAGATGTCCTCCATCTCCATGTCACCTACACCCTTGAACTCCCGTGTTCCTATAGGAAACTCACCTAGTGATAGTTGCCGTGCACCGGTGGCCTCTCCTCGATCAAGTCTCAGAGCTCGCCGTCCTCCTATGCTCTCCACACTATAAGTGGGGGATCTCATCCTCTCATTGGACACCTACCGTGCCTCGTACTCTCAGAGGATAGGAAGTCTATCTCGTCTGCCATGAGTTGGTCCTGATAATATCTCACCTCGCCTAGGGAATCTTGTAACCTAGATACATGAATGGTCTGTGGTGGTCCCATAGGTCTCACCCCTATACCTACCTTGCAGGTGACTCTACCTCAGAGAACCCGCCTCTATGCCACCTTTATGAACTAGGACTAGCTCCTTGTGCTTGTGGTGGTGCCCCTACCCTTGTGCCTATATCTAGGCCTGTAAGGCCCTAATATGTGCCTGAGATATGGCCAACTGGCCTTGTAAACCTACCACCTGAGCTAGTAGGGCTATCACCTGACCATCTCTATCTCCATCCTCTCCTCAACCATCTCGGCTCGCCTGACCGGTCACTTGTACTCATATGTCTGCTACCTCTACCTCGCATCCCTCTAGTTATGTTTTTATTATACCTATCAAGGTAATCAATGTCGCTACCTACCCATGTAGGGTGTATCTATGCACTGTAATGGTAGCTAGGTCTGGCTTTACCCGCCTAGGTGGTATGGCTCAGAATCGAGCTACCCACCACTACTTGTACATGTCTATACATTTGGCATCATCTATCCACTAATCCAATAGCTCCTCCTCCTCCCTTGTAGGCACTGTAGGCTATGGTAGAGGTAGAGGCCTCTCTATATCATCTCTCGATACTATGGGAAAGATGGAGGAATGTCCTGTCAAGCTCGAACTACTTTGTTGACCCTATCTACCAGGATCATGTCATCCTCCCCCAGCACAATGACCTTGTATCCACATCTCTAGCCGGATCTCGGCTAGCTCCTCATGCGTGTGCCTATATGAGGGAAAACCCACATATGGCCTCCGGATAATGTCCACTCTGAAACCCCTCCAACAATCACAAAATGGGCCACATCATGCGTCGACCTATTTGATCTCTCGCTCTCTAACAATCGGCACCTATCTCTCGTATCCCACCCACACATATCTCATAGGGAATGCATCTTCTCGGGGCATCCATATAGGTTGAACACAAACTATGTCCTCATAGGCCCAAAATTGTAGTATAAATGTACAAAACAAGATAAACTTGTGTAAAAACCCATATGCCCATAGCTCTCGATATAGCTGCACCAAGAATGTTGGTGCCTAGGAAAAATGGGTCTCCTCTACCATCATATCATGGAGCACCCCCATCAGTGATTAGGGAAAGCTTCCACTCTCTACATCTGGCAGTGCATAGCAGTACACTGCCTCCATCAATAGAACCTCTAGCCTCATCTCATCCGAACGGGCAATGTACATCTCTCAATATCTCAAACCAGTGCTATGGAATCTCAGATCCACCACCCCCTCACCAAAAAATATCTTGATCAACACCTATAAGGCCTCAGAGGAGATAGAGTAAACCCGGCACCCAATATGGGTAACCGCAAAATCTAGAACATGTCCTCTAGGGTGATAGTCATCTCAATCATCGGAAGGTGGAACATGTTGATTGTAGAGTCCCATCTATCGATGAGTGCAACCATTAAGCTGGGCTACCAAACAACATGTCAGTAGCACTAAATCCCACTCATCTACACATTTCCCTCAATTAAGACCCTTTTACCCCATCCTTTACCCTGATCCTTTACCCCACCCCACCTTTACCCAACCCATTTACCTTACCTTTCCTGACCTCCTCACTTACTACCTCCATTTGTCCTCCTTTGGGGACTTCTTATTATTTTACCCGTACCTTGGCCTTACTCGTGTTGTGACCTAGATATTTGGCCCTGGACCATCACTAGTGACCTTTGACCTCATGTGTTTGCTATACTTGGTGGCACTATTACTTGTGTTGATTGACCTGATGACCTTACCTAGCCTATTGCTGTGACCATTTATCTTGACCCTACCTTTGGTGTACCGGAACATACCTAAATGTTCCTGCACCTAACTTACATTGTGTTTCCCACCATATCCTATACCTTAGAAAATGGATTCAATTCCACCTTGTTTGGATAAACCTATCAACCTTAGATGATGTAGAGTTTTCCTACTCCTCAACCCGGCTAGCGTGCTTTGCCATTTATACATGTGCATGTGTTTGACTGTTACTACCTTTGACCACGACCCATTACCTAGCTTACCCAAGTAGACCTTTCCCCTCTTTCCCGTTACCCACCTTTCTTTTTATCACATTAATCTTTTATCAAACCACTCACCTCTTCAGCTTGCTACCTCAAAAGTTCCAAGTTTGAGGGGGATCACCTTCACCCACACATGGGGCAACCACATCTTAGTTTTTTTAGCATTTATTACCAATACAATCTATGCAACAAAAAGGGGAAAATGTAGACACCGAGGTTAGGTCACACTCCCCTTTAGTCCCTTGACAAATAAGCACCCTTCATCAAATTCACCTATCCATGACCCCTTTCTTTCCCCCACTAATATTAATTTAATTAAATTAATTCATTACCCTCACTATATTTATGATTTAAATATCTTATTTAAATAATATCCCCACATACAATTGACTTAGACACCTCACCAAGCTAGCTCAACCTAAGACCTAGTCTTACTAAGTTTCCATAACTAACTAAGACTTACCAAAACCCTAAAAATCAATGCATACATTCCCTATAACCACATCCCCACATTCTCACAAGAATCTCCTAGTCTAATCTACGGGATAACGACACGATATCCAAGGAAATCAAGAGGATCTCCTAGTTTAGTAAACTTATAAAATCCCACCTTGACCGACGTCAATTACCCCTAACCATTATCGGTTAAGCTAGACCATCATCGGTTACCCTTTTAACCCCTAAACTACCTTATTCTCAAGGTTGGAAAACATTGGAGAAGT
Organism: Taxus wallichiana var. yunnanensis; assembly: GCA_018340775.1. Taxonomy (NCBI): domain Eukaryota; kingdom Viridiplantae; phylum Streptophyta; class Pinopsida; order Cupressales; family Taxaceae; genus Taxus; species Taxus wallichiana. The sequence goes on along the minus strand of CM031235.1, from coordinate 599,936,640 downwards.
TTGATGAGAAATAACACATCTCGTAGAGATAATGCATCTTCGTGAGAGAAAATTCCAATAAAAACCCACATGCAAGGAAGGAGATTGAGCATCTTCTCCTGCATAACCATCCTAGAAATGATCTGATCTATCTAAGCAAAGAGGAGTGTACATGCAGCCCATGCATAAGCTTTCTTTCAGCTTGGTGATCACTTGCAGCCTTCAAACCCCTCATCAGCACCTCCATCCCTCACACACAGGCATTCAAGACTGGAATCCAAGTAAGTATAACATCATACTTTCCTAGTTTATTTCATTTCATCATCATTTTATCATCCATTGTTTATCTTTCCCCTATTGACCTTCTCCAAAATTTTCACCTCCATATACCCATTAAAACCTCGCCAAAGCCTACTCCAGTAACCCAATATTTCACCCTGACTCACCAAATTCCTTTGTGTAATCACAAAGGAGACCAAAATCTTGTTTTGTGATATTTCCAGATCTCACAGTAACCGACACTAGTCACACCTAACCGCCGTCGGTCACCCCTGACCGATATCGGTCTCTGTATTTACTCATATATCTCTAAATAGAGACCTACCCACCAAATTTCAGGTCACCCTCATTCACTTATGATCTACCCAAGACCTCTATCAGACCTGTAGAACATAGAACCAATCATTTGACCTTTGGATTCTATTCTATCTTGGCCTGTTAGATTAGATCTATTTCTTATTGTGCTTTAAGTGAGATACCTAAATCAGTTTTTAAATACAATAGGATTTACCTTGTTTAAAACATTAAATTGTTTAAAATAGTGGACTGATAGCCATCTAGGAAGTATCACACTTCCCGGATCTAGCATACGCTAGGCAGTTCACTTCCCATATTGTTTAATTCCTTTTGGTGGTCTTTTTTTCACTACAAGTAGTTCCTCCTAGCCAAAAGGAAGCTTTCACGATCAGTTGTGGATCCGAATTCATATGCGCGCAAACAACCCATCAACCAAAATTTGAACATGTATTCCTCCTACACCCATTACCCTATCTATTTCGTTAACACTTCAAAGAAATGATCTAAGAACAGGTGAAACAGACCGAGACCAAAAGTTTTGTTGGCGCAATTTAGTATTTGAGGAAGTTCATTAAGAAATTATCTTCCATAACAATGCCACTACATTATGTGATAGCAGGTTATAAGGATTTTTATTAGGGTAAGAAAAAATTGCTTTTGAGTCATTTAAATACACGATTAGTCATGCTCCAATTTTGGAATTACCTAACTTGAAACTTCCTTTCAAAGTAGAAACCGATGTTAGTGACTATGTTATGGGAGATGTCCTACTTTTAGAGGTCATCATGTATGTTATCATTCTGAATTGTTTCATGGATCCATTTTGAATTATTTTCTATATGATAAGGAATTGTATGCTCTTGTGTAATCGGTTAAGAAATGGAAACATTACTTGATGGGTAAGGAAACTATCATACACATGAATCACCAACCTCTTCAATATTTACAGGCTCAAAATAAACTTCAACAAGCTATACACTATAAGTGGATGGGTTTATTGCAATAGTTTCATTTGATTATAAAATATAAGAAGTGTGTGACTAACCAATTATTTGATATATTTTCTAGATCTCATTTACTTTCAATCATGGGAAATTTAACTCTTCTTTTAGCTTTTGTATGTGAAGAATATCAGAAGGTTATGAGGAGGATATGGATTTTGGAGAAATATTTCAAGTAGAAACCTCTAAGCAAGGGCTTTACACTTAGGGGATAATACTACTACTAGGATGGGATGCTCTACAAGAATGAGAAAATTTATGTGCCTATGGGTGAAAGAGTTCAATTGATGAGGGAAGGACACACTTATAATGTGACTAGTCAATTTGGTATGACAAAGTCTGTTGCACATTTGTAGAGGTATGTTTATTGACCAAACATTCAAGCATAAGTTGCCAAAATTTTCAAGGGTTGTGTTTTATGTAGTACAAATAAGCCTAATAACACAAAGTCTGGGTTTTTATATGCCATTACCAGCCTCCTTCTCGGACATGGGAGAGTATCTCCATGGATTTTGTGGGTGGTTTTCTTACTTCCAAGAAATGGTATGATTATATTTTTTTGGAATTGGACTGGTTTAGTAAAATGTGTTTTCTCATTCCTTGTAGGAAGACTATTAAAGCCATTGATGCAATTGAGTTATTTTTGGTAATGTGTGGGTTCATTTTGGTTTGCCTAATTTTATTGTTATAGTCTCTAATTTACTTTAAAGTTTATGTGTGCTATCAATTCATTTAGAAAAGTATGAATGCTCACCAAGTACACGTAACTACCAAGTCCCTCCTATGAGATGCTTGATAGGAGGTTACCACACATGTTTATATTGATATTTAACAATGAAGCCATTCAAGCATAAACAACTATTCTAGTCATGTTACTTTGGAAACACATATAATAAGAAAAAATAACAATATAAATAATAACCAAGACCAAATAAACCATTAGATCACCATACTCAGACATATCCACAATCAAAATACATCAAAAATTATCCATTATGACAAAAATTATTACATAGTAGAAGCTGAATACATAATAATCAATACACTAGTGCATTGGACCATGCACATAATTAACAAACCCTAGAGCTGTAACAAAACAACATGACTTCGCTAAGATATCCCAAAACTTAGAACTACTGAAACAATGACTTACATTAGGTATATATAGGGTTGGGACTTGACCTTCACTTCCCATGTACTCTCCTAATAATAAGTGTGCTTACAAAATCTTATGCATGATTTCTTTCCTAAAATAGTCATGTGTATAAAGCTTGTATGTTTTTAAAACAATTGCTAATAATAGATCAGTCCTAAAGATAAGACATGCTTTAATCCTATTAATAACGTCTACAAAGTGTTTTCTCGCATGTGCTTTTCCCATTATCTTGGTACACACTCCAAGTTTAATTTTAGCCTGATCTAGAAAATTGGTTGAGTCCCAGATTTGTTTCTTGTATGTGCGTAGTACCGCGTGCTACCCTATTCAACATCCACGTACACCTTCCTACACACTACCCATGTTTCTCTACATTCCCGTGTTCTTACGCAAAGCCTTCTATGATTTTTATATACTTATTCAATTTTACCATCCAACATTACCCCACACTAGGTATGTTTTCCATCCTCGAAACACAAAATAAATGAATACCCCATAAAAATAAACAATGCATGAACACAAAGAATAATGATATATACAAAAATAACAAAGAATATCCTGGCATGCACTGATCTCTACTACTTACTTGGATGCAATAGTTCTAGTAACTCCTTATTAAGGGTGCTCTCTAACTTACCCCATTCTACCCACCCTTAGTAGCTATATTTGGAATCAACCCAGCTACCTCCATCATCTCATTGGGGGTAATATCCTCTCGCTTTCTATTTCATCTCCCTTATCACTCCAACTAGGCTTGAAATTAATCCTTCTATACCATTCATTATTCATGCAAAGTGGGTTCCCATATCTTTAAGCCTAGTTTCATAAGCATCCATAAATTTCTTTAAGGTATCTCACTTCTATGTAATCTCTGCTAGGATCTCCTCATGACCAATCTTTCATTCCTTCTTTGCAGAGCTTTGTGTGTGTGTGCTAACTCCCAATCCTCCTGAGTAGTATATGCCTTGAGGATGGGATTAAGGTCTTGACAATGATCAAAATCCCATCCTACCTTCTTCAACACATCCTTCAATGTCCTGAACACCGCTTCATACTCTATTATCTTAAGTGCTAAGATCTTCTTATTATTTTCCTTCTCACCGCTTTGTCTTCTTGTGTCATCCTCGTACACTTGGCCTCTCTTCCAAAATCACATGGACCAAGTATTGAAAATAATGCAATGACGAGGGGTATTCATCCTTTGTTATATTTTTTTGAGCTCGTGGCATGCTTTGTTGTGATCTCATATACAATATGGATGACCATTTAAAGGAAATTATTGATGCACCTTTATACCTTTTCATACACTTCCACCGAACAACATGTGACTTATCCTTTTTATCTTCAAGAAATGTCTGGATGATGTCCCCTTATCTATATTTCTATGAGTTACATCTTCCTCCATATTATTCAAAGCATTTTCTAACTTTCTCATTGGTAAGCTCTATTGGCCTTATCATCAAAAGTTTCCTCGTCACCTTATTCAGTTTACATGTAGAAAATGCTTCTTCAATGATCTCAAAATTAGGCTCATCCATATGAGTTTGCATGCTCCATGAAAACATATTTCTCATGTGCATCTCTCCACCCTCCGGGTTGATCACTTCCTAGCCATAATTTTTCTCTATCACCACTAAATCTTGAAGTCATGTGCATAACACCTTGGATTGATCATTAATGTAACTTACTTGAGGTGTGCACATGACCTCATCCTTATTCCTCCATCTTCTAGTGTGCCATTCTATAGGTATGTGCTACTCATTACAGGTACATGCACTTCCACTAGAACCTCCTTCGCTCCTTTTTGTCTCTTCATCTCCCTTGAGATGTTCTCTATGCACTTAATGAACCTCATGTACCTCTACGTCATGCATGAAAATTTATCCCTTGTGATCTTATTCCTTCACATCATGGATTAGAGATTCCTTTTCTTCTAACTCTCCTAGTTGATATCTTCTACTACCTCTTCCTCATCGTTGTTTCCTTTGTGCACCAACATTCTGCTTCCTCTTATTTTTATTTTCTAGGCCCAGCTTTAGGTGGAATGACTTTTGGTGACTACTTTACAAGTTTTGAATTCCATGTACCACTATCTCATTCCTTTCACATTCTCTTGAAATTGCTCCCGATGCTATGATCAAGTGTGGTGATATCTTAGTTTTCTTCCTCTTCCTCCTCCTCATCCTTCATATTTTCTTCTCCTTTTTTCTTCAAGGATTGGCCTCACTCGATTTCCTTGTCCTAAGCATCTACCTCCATTTCGATTGCTCTGGGATCTTCATTTCATCCTTGGTATAATTTCCATTGACTAATATGGGATTTAAGTATATATAAAATTCTGTTGCTTCCTCATCACCTATTTCCAAGGTCATGGAATTGATATTGATATCATCCGATATCATATTATCTATGTATGTTTCCTTCCAACGGTACACATATGTCTTTACACGCATGTATGGTAATCGCATGATCTACCTTATTAGAATCAAATATTAATTTGTGCACATATAAAAATATATTCAATGATGCCTAAAAATACCTTGTTGTGAAGGCATATGGAAGCTTACACCATGGGCTCTTCTCACCATTCTTCACATAGAATCTCCCAAGGTAGAAGTGTTGGTACACTACTAACTCTACCTTCCAAGACCAAGGGAAAATTGTTAGGAATGCACCACTAATGCTCAAATTCCTCATGCATTCTCCTATACCACCTATCCAGCTATAGATTATAGGCATTATTAATTCCATCATAGGTGTACTCTGTGAATCTCTTGGCAAGGGACTTATTCTCAAGTGGGTATTTCCACATTTTATCATTTGGTCTGTTTGGTACTCGATATTTGAAAAGAAAATAGACATGAGGATTTCACCCCAAGTTATCTTGTCACTTGCGCATGCCTCTTCTATTATTTATTTCTTAATGAAAGAAAAAATGTTGTATACAGCTTCCTTTAGTCATCTTCTTCACAATGCGGATTCATATTTTATTGATCTTGGGTCCACCTCTCACGCACACTCAACTTGGTGACCATATGCATGGTGATTATCTCAAATGGGTTAGGAAGCTTAAAAATGTCCATCATGGACCCACCTCTTTGATACTTTAGTACAACATTAGTTAATATCTACACCCACTTCATCATCCAAATATGTCACTATTTTTGTTCTGAAATGTGAAACCCTATGATTCTTCTAATCATTGGCACAATAATGTTCACCATCCTACCTACAAAAATATCCTCATGAGCCCACAAATGAGCCACTGATAGAGGTGCTAAGGATTTACAAAATAGGGTAACTCATAAAGGTGAAGAACTCCAATTCCTTTCAAAACTTGGTTCCCTTTATCATCATACATTGACTTATCATCGCATTTCTTTGGTTCATTTTCTATACCAAATTTTTCTCTATCTCATGATTTTTTGAATATGAGTGATGATTATATTCAATCACTTTACATTTTCAAATGTGGGACTCCTAGATATGTCTCATGATGACACCCTCTAGATACTACATTTCAGAATATCATTCTTCTAGCACTTCTTCAACTTCAACCTCCATTTCTTTCTTCTTTCCTTTACCCTTAATCTCCACTGTAGGTTCCCTTCTAGGTACCATTTATTATTCCACACAATGTTTATTTCACAACTCCAAATATTTTGTGCCCTAGGTGCTCAATAACCATCTATCTAACCATTCATACTAAAAACTTAGCTTTGTTTACCCTCCTTAATCCCAAACACTTATCACCGACTATTAAATTCATGCCCTAGCTCAAATTTGAGTCTGGTTTTCTTACAAACCCTAGCTTGAAAACCTATTATCTAAAAGAATACCTCCACACATTTTCTCTAGCTTCAAACTTCCACCTGAAGGAGCTCCACAACTAGGCCTTGTAGCATCTCAAACTGGGTTACTTCTATTTCTTAGTTTTGTTGCAATTTCACATAGATCCACTCAGCTTCACACTATTTAATTATCTAATTATTCACAAGGAAAGGTAAATAATGAACCCCTTTTGATGCCATTTTTATAGATTTCCAAAATTTTACTGCATTAATTTCTCCTCACTTATCATCATATTGTAAATTTAATCACGTATTTTTTTTTTGCATTTTTCTCTACTTTATTTTGGGCACTACATTTGTAACCTTCTTGCATGCTTACTACTTGAAGCCACAAACATCTTCATGTGCACTTTCCTACACCACAACACATATTCCCTCTACATTATATACCAAGTAGTCCATCCTACTACTACCTACCTCACGTTGCAGACCGTGCGGCCTCTTCCTTACGTGGTATCCAATTTGAGCAATCATTCCATCATTATTTCATCTATGACACATTTCCTTTGCTTTCATGCAACTTTTAATCAACATCCCTCTTTCCATTTTCATGTGTAAACCTACACCAAATTTCCCGTGCATGCACTCTTGGTTCACTCTAAACTAAATTCATGTGCGGTCCTCTATGCACCATCTCAATAGATAGTAATCAGCTTCCCCGTGTGCAAGCACACTTATTAAAACACAACAATAAAAGAAAAGAAAAACAAAACATGAAAGGGAAACCTAATCTAAGTGGAAATAATGCCTTATTACAAACACTGAGAAGCTTATTTGTAGTAGGGCTTCAATCTACTCCAATTGAAGTAACTAGGAAACATGGTGCCATCTAACAATTACAATTGACATGCACCTAATTAAATTATGTTGGTTACTACAAAAGGGTCCCAACCAATGCACCTTCAACTTTCCTGGATGGCATGTAAACTTATAGTCATAGAGAAGCACCATCTTACCTACTGTAAATGTCTTATTCTTAATGTGCCTATCATGGCAAGCTTTTTGTCACGCCTTTTCAGTCTTCTAGATTCAATGTGTAATTGTGTGCCACTCATCTAGTTGCATTAGTTTCTCAATGCACTCCTCTATAACCTTTTCTTTTGACAAACCTCCTACATGCGTAATACGTAGGGATGGTAATAAAAAATCACCCGATAGTACCGCCTCTATATAAAATACTAATTTGAAGGGTGTAGCCTTGTTCAACCTTTTATACATGGTCTTTTATGCCCAAAGTATAACTGAAATTTTATCATCCCTTTACTTTCTTCCAACATAAAAATATTCATAAGAGTCTCTGTCCTAAAATCTTGTTGAAAGCTTATATCATACCATTATCTTAAGGGTGATAAGGGTTAAGTTTATGGTGTTCCACCATAAATTTTTAAAATAAAATTCTAATCATCTCATTCAATAAATTATTTCCTCTATCATTGGTCAAGATTAATACGCCTAAAAATCAACAACCCATTTCTCAAAAGTTTCCGTGCATGTGATAGGTCTTAGGGGCATCTCATCCCTACTCCCAGTGCTTGCTAAGTTTTTGAAAATGATCGTATGCCTTAACAAAATCCTTGATATCTTTGTAAAATGTTTCCCAACATAAACCAGCTATAAGGATCTTGTGCGTAGTTGTATATAATGCATAATGTCTTGCTAAAATGCCTCCATGAGCCTCCTTCTTAATGGATTTGCACTCATGTTCAAGCACAAACTAGTGTAACACTTCATCTCTACCCATTTGTATAAGTCACCTCCAATCACCGGTAAGGCGCAACATGAATAACAAGCTAAATTGTTTTGCAATGTCTCCATCCTATCTAGTGTCACCAAAGGCGTAAAAACACTACTCTTTCTTCTAAACCTATTTGCGTGGTTTAACTTGAACAACCGTGTGCATCAAGCATAATATCCTAAATACTCTGCGCGTCCTCACCAAAATTGATTCTTGATAAGTGATAAGGGCCTAAATTATTCTTTCATGGTTTTACAACTATGAAATAAAATTTCTAAAGAGAAGTATCCACCAATAGATTCACCCTTGAAAAAGCTCGGCTTATTGACCAAATACTTCAACACCATATGATGTGTATAATAAATAAACAGGGTAGCTAAAAATACTGTCGGAACTTATGAAGTGCGTAAATCATAGACAATGCCTCACACTTAGTTATAGTGTAATTTTTCTCTGTAGGTGTCAACTTCCTACTTGCAAAGCATATATGATGGTCCACATTACACTTTCTAGGTTGCTCTAAGACTTTGCCAATCACTAGTCTAAAAGCATCAATATGTATTATAGACAAAATCACACACTCGGGTACATTACTAGGGCCTAATAACATAATACTATTTATATGCTTCTTACAGGAGAAAAGTACTATTTGATCGCTCTACTTGGCCTCTTAGTTTCCCTTCTTGTCTCCCTTTTCACCTTTTTTGGCTTTGGACACCCGGACACTAGTGCTCATGCCCACCAGGATGCTAACACCTATATAACCTCATCCCCTCTAGGTTCCCTAGGCCTCTTTGTATTTAGCTCACTCCTTTTGGGTACTTTCTAGCTGTTAGACATCCTTAACTCTCACGGGTTGGCCTTTTGGTGATAAATTATGAAATTTGAATAAGAGAATCATATAGATATAAAGTTATGTGACAAAATTAAAGGACCAAGCTATAAGCATCTATACTATCACCTATGGTTGCATCTCACAAGCATTTCAAAGGCATATTTGCATTAATCTAACACCATTACAAGGGACAAGGGATTTTTTTATACATCACATGTATATGAGGGAAGTTCATTTTATTCCATGTACACATCTATTACATCTTTTTACATGTAACTACTTTGCTCGATATCAAGTGCCACACACACAAGAGCCACCTAGGACATGATTTTTCACACACAAATAGAAATACATTGGGTCTAAGATATAGTGCATCACTCAGTTGTAAGATCACTTGTTTAACAAATGAGGACAATCTAACCCCCATTTTGCATATTTATTTTTTAGGATTTGATGTTATTTTGAGGGTTTTGTAGGTGATATATTCATTTCAGTTATCGAGACATCTATGGGACTTGTATGACAACCTAACAACAAAGAATGAGGGTTTTGGATCATCTAGTGACCTTGTAAAAATAATCTCTAGAGATCTTGTGCAGACCTTGATACCTAGGAAGGGATCCTAGGGCCTATGCGCCCCAATACCAGCCTAGGTTCCCCGGTCCCTGCTCCTCCTGCACTTCTACATTTTTCTGGGCTCGGTCGTGACCTCATGTGTTCTTGTTCTACCAAGTCTTCCACCTTTGCACATTGCTAGGATTATTATGAAATCAACTAAGTGTTCTAATTCCTTATTATACTTAGGTTTTACTTTCATTTCTTGTTGCTTGAGAAATATAGTGTTCTATACTATCATATCTACTTGTTGTAACATATATAAGAATTTAACAAAGTAACCTACACATTATTTTATATTTATTAAATCATTTGGTGAACCCATCCTCTTCGAACACACTTAGGATCTTTCTTTTGAAATTTCTTACATATTTCTAAGATCCTCTCATCATGGATATTTCTATTCATGATTTATTGCTTCTTCATCTTAAATTAAGAGCTAAAATCATCACTCTCCTAAATAATTCTCGTGTTCCTTTATATATTCATCTAGACATAGTTTACAACACATTTACAGATGAATTTTCTCAATACATTGCTCTTTGAGCTCATCCTCATAACGACCTTTATCCTTTTGACAATGATCCTCTTTTATACATTGATGTGCATCCATAATATTGGTGTCAAGTGAGTTATAGTCGATAATGGATCTAATCTTAACCAAAGGCACTTTATATTTCATTGAGACTATAGGTATTTATACTACTATTGTACATCCTTCATCTATTTCTCTTCTCATATATGATGGTTCCGTTCATCAATGCATAGGCCATATCACTTTAGCTGTCACTATCGGGCCAAAACCCTTCATCCATTTTCTTTGTCATTGAATTCTGAATTTGGTATAATTGTTTACTTATTAGACCATGGCTTCATGCCATGCAAGTATTACCTTTTATCGTACATCACTGTGTCAAATTCTTACATGAAGGTATTGAATACACTATTTTTAGTGATCTTAAACCATTTAAATATTACAACCATGATACCAAAACTGCACTACCTACTCGATTATTCGTTATTACTAACAAACCACAACATATATATTCTCCACCTCATCTCAAAGGTAATGTTTACATGTTAAAAAATGTTCCATCCACATCATTACCCCTCTTGCCACTACAAATGTGATGGTACTTTATCATCCACCTATCTAAACATCGACATCATTATGCCTACTTCACTCTCTCGTATACACCAACAATTAGTATTTCTTCCTTTTACATGCAAAATTTTCATGAATGATTCTTATTGGGAGAATATTCCATTTAATCCTACTTGTACCAACACCGTATGTACATATGATGGCTTGACTCAAATCATCTTCACTTTTAGGATCTCTATCCTCCACCTCATGATCCTCATAAATATCATGGCTTTATCATTATTATCATTACTTATGGTTTGCATGTTTTTCATCTCACAATATTTCTTACGTGATGTCCTTTCTCTTCTCCACTTACATTAGGGAAATCTTGGCTTGATTACATTAGGGGCACATTAGACCCTGATCATACTGATATATCATTTCGATGCCATTTGGTAATGTATTAATCAGTAATGATTCATTTCTTGGTTACACATAAAATATTATTCAATGGTATGCACATGGATTTCCATTACCTCATTTCATTGATGAGGAATATGCTATGGGCATGTATAATCTACACATGAATGGGTCTTTTCTTGATTATCCTAACATTATTGCTTACCAAGACTGATGCTTCTCCATATGGATTTTACCATGACATAAATGATCTCTTAGACAAAATTACATGAATTCATTTTTCACTACACACTTGGGGGCATTATATTTACAAAGGAGGCTGGGACTTAGTTTTGAGCGCCAAGTGTAGGAGAATTATAAATACAAGTGCCTCGGATGGAATCTTCTAGAATAACATCTTGAGGTAAAGTGGAAAGAGATAAGAAGCATACTTGACCACATTACACTGAGGTATAGGTGGGTTAGAGAGTGAGTAAAAAGGAGCTATAAGGTATAGCGGGTTAGAAGTTGGAGCTTGTGAATTACTATGAGTGGATATTTGTATTCAAGAAAGAATGCACTAAGCATGGAGTTGTAATTTTTCTTTTTCTATTAGCTTAGTTACATACGTCCAGTGATATGCATGACTGGTCTACTCTCTCTGTGACACTCTGTAATGAATCAATGAATATAATGAGGTTACCTAATATAAATAGACATGGATATCAATGGTTTTAATGCACTTTTCTCTCATATGAGTTCTCTTTCCTTTCATGCTATGTATGAATGCTTGTATAATTCTTTCTGTCATAATGCATGTTCTGGGTTCTATTAAAGTACTTAGTCTAAGGTGACTGCAAGGATCTAGAGGCCGTTCTTGAGCCCTATGGTCCTTGTATGTTTCAACCTCCCTCATTAAAAATCTTACACTAATCATAATTGATGCTTCCCACTAAACTCACATAAAAGAGAGACTCGGTACCCACGCGTGCCTCGGGTGAGCACTCAACTTTGCTTGGGTGATAGGCCAGCACATGGGGTTCCTTCCTTTTGTGATAGGAGTAAAAATGACTACATCTTGGTTCCATGCTAGGACCTCTTTTTGAAGTTGTAGTGGGATATAACATACATCATGATCTATGTAATGAGTAATGACAGAGTGGTTGACATTGGAAATTGTTGAATCATGGTTCAAGAGCATGGAGGATGAATTTTCTCGAGATACAACACTTGGACCTAAGTTTAATGCACGTAGATGGGTAGAAGAGAACCTCTACCATGATCTGTATGAGACCTTCTTTTCTACTTCCCAGTAGAAACTATATGAATGGCTTTCAGCCTATGCATCTAGATCAAGTTGGCATTATGGATCACATGTATGGACCGAAGAAGACTACCAAAGGTTGCAGGATGTAGATCTGATGTGGACCCATGTTGTAGATCATTGGTGGAGAAGAGTACTGACTAGTTACACTCTAGAATATACCATTTCCACGTATTCTTGTCTGGAGGTTGTTGAGTTTGAATTTCTATGAGAACCTAGAGGAACGTTTCTACATGTTATTCCCCTAGCTATGAAGATATTGATGGTTACCATGAGTTTAGAGGCTTTCCCAATGGCCGGCTAAACCATTCTAGTGTTGGGTAAGGGAACTTGGGTGGAGGAAGATGGCAGATATCATGATAGAGAAGGAGAGGGAAGAGAGATGGCTCAAGTATAGTGAAGCACGTGAAAGGGAGATTTCTAGATGATGTGAAGCTACTAGTGTGATGGATCTATGGAGATAAACATTGTGGGAAGGAGTTGAGGTTCACGTGGAGGATGTGGAACCTAAGCAGTCTGTGCTACCCCATCTTGGAAAGCACATGAGGGAGACCCTTTGGCTTCTAGTGAGAGTTTGTCACATGAGAAAGGAGAGTTCATTGGTGCATATCTGAACCCACCCAGTGACCAAGAGCCCCGGTGCTTGGATTTCCCGAACCAGGAAGAAGTGTTATTGACCCAGTTGATATCGGTGGAAGAGATAGATCCGTGCCTAGGAGATACAATTTTATAGTCCCTTCTTCTATGGCTGCACATATTCCAGTATTTGGAGGAGTCTTTGGACAAGGAGAAAGTGTACAAGCTTTTGGTCTCACATCAGGGAGTGGCACGGGACAAAGTAGTGGTAGTGGAGTGCTATCACAGACCATCAACGGCACACAGTTTAGTGGGACCATGGGGGCACTTGCTTACACACTCCTATAGGCCCTATTGGACCCAATGGTTCTGGTGGATCTGGTGGCTCTGGAGGCATAGGACCTAGTGGATCAGGTGGTGGAGAGGAAACACTAGAGGGAACCAAGGCTCAGGCTCGGGAGGACAGGGACCCCAGCCACCACCTCAAGTATTCTTTGAAATGTCTCTACATTTTCTAGATTACATGGGCATTGAGGATGTTACGGAACATGTTCACAAGTGTGAACTACTATGGCATGCGAAGGGTGTCACAACCCCAAAATGAAGGCTAGTCAGTTTGTAACCATGTTGCAAGGGCACATATAGTTGGTATAGGAAGTATGACCCTCATCAAATGGTGGTGGACTATACTACCTTAAAGAATGCATTCTTGGTAGAGTTCCACATCCCTGAGTTCGAGCAGAAGAGCATCAGTGCTTTGAAGGAGATTTAACAAGGAATGGAAGAGAGAGTGTGTGGGAGTATGATGCATGCACTTTAAAACTCTCTTGTCTAAATTATCATATGATATCCATCCTTCTCAGCATGCATAGTGGTTTTTTGGAGGATTGATCACCCCTTTTAGAAGGGCCTTGTCTCATAAAAATTTTACAGACCCACGTGAAGCATTGGAAGCTACCTTACATGCCGAGGTTATTGGTAGTATTGATACTGGCATTAGCCCATTCTTAGAGGCTCAGATTGCTACTATGGAAAAATAGTTGGAAAAATTATCTACAAACACAGCCCATGAGACTCGTAGTGGTTTGTGGTGCACAAATTGTGAAATAGAGGGACACGTTAAGGATAATTTCCCCGGAGGATGGTACATGCTTTGATAGTGGATTGTGAAATTTTTCATGGGGACCATGATGCAAGTAGATGTCCCTTGCTGCAGCGTGATCAGGAAGAATGTATCTTGTTACTACAAAATTTACACCTCTACAACCCATGACACTAAGGACTATAGGCTCATTGATCAGATCCATGAGGCCATTGATCATGGGGTGTGCCAAACTAGGCATTGCAGTGGTTCCAAGGATAATGATCACCATTATGAGGAGCGCATAGATGGAGGCACATGTGGAAGAGGTTTTTGAGGAGGATTCCATGGTTGAGGTAACCATGGAGGAGGAAGGAGTGAGTTCCCATGTGGAACATGTTTCAACTATGGATCTACAGAACATTACAAGTGTGAGTGCCCGACCTATTGTAGTGCTCATGGTGTGAAAGAAGCATAAGTATGAGGAGTGCCTAAAATTATTTGAGCACATGAATCAGAAGCACCGGAAGGACAAGGGCTTGCTATGGTTAGTATTAAGAAGGTAGACATATAGTGGATGCCCTGGGTAACACGGGATGAAGGTTTGGAGCCTATCTTGGTAACAACAAGGGTAGAAGCCACACGCGTGAGAGAGGTACCAAGATAGAAAACCTGGTTTCAAGAGAGGAGGTCATTCATGGAAAATATCTAGACCCCACATCAAAAGGAGATATATCAGGACACCATGGATGTTATTCGGAGCTTACAAGGGGAGATCTAGTGTCTAAAGGAGAAATCCAGGAGGGAGGAACAAGGAAGGAGAGTCGAGGCACAAAAGGATGACCTAGATGAGGTCAAGGAGGTGTGTAAAATGCTAAGGCAGAGAATATCATTCCCTTGCTAGGATCTTGGTTGAGAGAGAAGGTACCACACGCGAGAAGAGTGCACGAGAGATAGGTCTTGCATGCAAACCTTCCCCCTCACAGCCTCGACTATGACAAGGAGATTACATTGAATGCAGTTATAGATGGATGGCTCCTCAGCAATATCCTCATTGACACAGTGCACGAGGTTAATGTTCTGACTTTGGATGCATGGCATCAGATGGGAAGACCTACATTACAACCATCTTTGAATGTGTTGTATATGGAAAACAAGACTAAAGCAATGCCCATCGGTGTCTTGAAGGATGTAACTATTACTATCTAGGGAGCCAAGTTTACTGGGGACTTCAAAGTCTTGGCACTCACCGAGGTAGAAAATTTCCCAGCACTACTTGGGCATCCTTGGTGTTACAAAAACAATGCGGACCTTTGGTTCAACAAAGGGTACATCAACTTTGAGAACAAGGAGGAATGGGTCATTATACCCCTGGTTGATGGGAAGTTGACACCCTATATTGAACCATTGGGGAAGAAGTTCTGACAAGATTTATGTGCGCTCAATCAGAGACCTTGAGATGATACACCCTACTAATGGGGTTATCCAGTTTGAAGATGCTCAGTCAGTGAGTGATACCACCAGTCTGGCATGTGACAATTGGGTGCATGGAACTTACAATTAATGGGATGATAGTTGAGAGGGTCGGTGACCAAGGTAATAAAGGCATGCATGGTTAGGCACCTTGGAGGAAAAGAACTACCCAAGTATTCAGGAGGAGCCTTCCCAAGATCTTTCTACAGGAGGTAGAAGCTCAGTGGAAGGATGAGAAGGAATGAGGGAGATGTTAAGTTATGTCTTTCTTGGCACAAAGTAGCTCGGTGGTGGGCCACACATCAGAGAGCCTTTTAGAGTGGCACGAGGTAAGAATTTCTCTCTCTTGTCATATTTTCTAGGAGCAATGTACCCACCATCATCAAGGAGTACCATGGGAAGGAGCCCACCTCTTTCCATATCCAAGAGTGTGAATGGGTCTAGAGAGAAGGCATGGAAGCTTTTCCACCATCCCTCTGGGTGCACAAGTTGTATTCTACACTACAGGGTTACACATGCATGGTACATTCATTCAGAGACACACCACCAGAGACAAGGAATTGGCAAGAACTCATGGCTGACCTTATTCAAACCTTTGAATATCAGAGTACCAAGCCATTGGTTGATAAGGCCTTACAGGGTATCAAGCACCTTACCATGGGGGATAGTGCCAGGATGGAAGATAGGCTATTGGAATTACTAGGTGAACTAGGATTGGAGGCACATTTTTGAAGAAGAAAAGGAAACAAAAGAGTTACAACTTGAGCACACGTGTTTGGAAAAAGAAAAGGGAAAGTTGGTATATGTGATTGATGGAGAGGAATCAAAAATCTTAGATGTTAGCCATTCTATAGGGATGTGTGGTAGTGGATAGTGTAGATGCTCACATGCGCATGCCTACCATGAGCCTTTAAAGATGAAGAAAGTTAACATCGGTTTAAAAGAAGAACCTAAGGAAGCTATTATTGGGGATTACTGGACAGAGAAGGAAGTATCAAAAATCATTGATCTTGCATGAATTTGAGGATTTATTTCCATGCGGGTATCATGAGCTCAAAGGCATTCACCATTCCTTGGGGAGATGAAGATAAAATTAAAGGATGGTGCATGCGCCTCTAGTTAGGAAAAGGCCCTACCGAATGAATCCCAACTTACGTGTAAAGGTCAAGGAGGAGATAGACAAAATGATAGCTTTTGGGATCATTGAGGTAGTGGAAGAATCGAGTGGATAAGTCTGATGGTAATCAACATCAAGAAGGATGGGTGGATTAGAATTTGTGTGGATTATAGGGAATTGAATGTAGTTTGTGTCATTGATCCATTTCTGACCCCCTTCACTGAAGAAATTTTAGGAGTCATTGGGTGAAATCTATTCCTTTATGGATGGATTTTCAGGGTACCACCAAGTCTGGATTGCAAAGGAAGACCAGAAAAAAGACAACTTTCACCACCGAGTGGGGAAGTTTTGCATATACGGTCATGCCCTTTGGGTTGAAGAATGCACCAGCTGTCTTTTCACACATAGTGGTGCAAGCATTCCAGGACTTCATCCATAAATTTCTTCAGGTCTATTTGGATGATTGGATAGTATATGGTCTGGTTAAAGACCATTGTGACAATTTGAGGTTAATGTTTGAGAGGTGTAGGTAGTTGAGGATATCCCTCAACATTAAGAAATGTGTGTTTGCTACACCCTTTGGGACTTTATTGGGGCATATCATATGTAAGGAGGGCTTGTTGGTAGATCCCACTAAAGTTGTAGTTATTGTGGGGTTAAGGGAGCCTACTAGCTAGAGCGCAGTGTGTGGATTCCTTGGGCATGTGGGCTATTACAAAAATTCATTAAGGGATATGCCAAGATCACCACACATTAGAGGAGCTGCTTAGACATAAAAGTGCCTTCCATTGGGGAGAGGCGCAACAGAGGGCATTTGATACATTAAAAGATAGGCTTATTACCATGCCTATTTTATGGTTTCCCTCTTGGGACAAGCCCTTTCATGTTCATGTAGATGCCTCAGGGACCGCCATTGGAGCAGTGCTTGCACATAGCCAG
Source organism: Taxus wallichiana var. yunnanensis (assembly GCA_018340775.1). NCBI lineage: Eukaryota > Viridiplantae > Streptophyta > Pinopsida > Cupressales > Taxaceae > Taxus > Taxus wallichiana. The sequence continues at coordinate 599,918,896 of CM031235.1, read as the reverse complement.
TGAAGGGATTGTTGATCATCCTCTCTATTTTGCAAGCAGGAAGCTGACACCAATAGAGTAGAATTATACCACAACAGCATGAGGCATTATCAATGATCTACACACTCTTCAAGTTTAGGTAGTATCTATTGGCAACACCCTTTGTGTTCTACACCACCACATGGCATTGAAGTATTTAGTGAACAAGCCTATTTCTACAAGGATGCATATGTCGATGGGTGTTGTTGTTTCAAGAGTTTGAATTCACCGTTGTAGTAAAACCTAGAAAAAGCAATTGTGGACCTGATCATCTATCAAGAATTGATTCAGGGGAGGACGCGCAGAGTATTGAGGAAGCAATGCTAGATGCACAATTATTTAGGTTGTGGCACACCCTCGATTTAGAGGAGATTGTAGTATTCTTAAAGGAAGGTGTGGCATCGGATGGAATGAAGACATTGGAAAATAAGTAGTTGGCCATATGCGTGCCATGCCCTACATGTTAATCAGTGGAGACTTATACAAATTGGGACGTGATGAAGTTTTTTACAGTAGGTGTGTCTTAGAGCATGAGCACTGGCCATCATGGAGGAAGCACACGGAGGAAGTGTGGGTGGGCATTATGTAGGTGATGCCACCACGTGCAAGATATTAATGGTAGGTTTATGGTGGGAAACCTTGTACAAGGATTACAGAGATTATTGTAAAGCATGTGACCATTGTCAGTGCATTGGAAAACCAGGAAGGAGAGATGAAATGCCTTTGCGCCCTATTCCTAGCACGGAGCCTTTTGAAAAGTGGGTGATAGACTTTGTAGGACCTATTACACCAGCAACATAGGACCGGGTCACGTTATGTCATCACTTGCATAGATTATCTCACAAGGTGGGCAGAGGCAGCCCCAACTAAAGATTACATAAAACAATAAATGGAAAGGTTCTTATGGGAAAACATTATCACGAGGTATGGATGTCCATTGAGTTTGACCAGTGATAGAGGTACATTTCTTGAATGAGACCATCAAGATCCTATTATCAGAGTTCATGGTAGCTCATCACAAGACTACACCCTATCACCCACAAGAAATGGAACCACGGAAGCATTCAACAAGATATTGAGTCATACCTTGACCAAGATTTGTGATGTCGGAAGACTTGATTGGGATGACAAGGTATCGGCAGTATTATGGGCTTACAGGACAATGTATAAAAGACTAAACAAAGCCACACCTTTTCAATTGGTGTTTGGCATGGAAGCTATTTTTTCGGTTGAATTTATGTTGCCTTCTCTGTGAATAGCATGCACACAGGGGTTAGCCGATGAACAAGCGCTGGAAGAAAGAATTGATGAGCTAATGAAACTGGATGAGAGATGATCACTTGCCCGATGGAGCCAAACAATGTGGAAAAGGGAAAAGCAAAAGGCTTGGCATGATCACCATATTAGAAAAAAGAAGTTTGAGGTTGGGCAGATGGTGTTATTATATGATTCTAAGTTTCTACGCCATCTGGGAAGTTGAAAGTCCATTGGTTGGGTCCTTACACAATCTCGTACATCCTTGATTCGGGCGCGTGCCAATTACAAGTGTTAGATGGGATGAAGTTTCCTAGACACTTCAATGGTAGTAGGCTGAAGCCCTACTATAAATAAGTCTTCTTGGTGTTTGTAAATAAGGTAGTTTTTCTAGTTAGTTTAGAAGTTTCTTTTATGCATTTTCCCTTTCTTGTGTTTCCCTTTCGCGTTGTTGTTTTGTTTTGCACCTTGGGCACCGGTAACCTTATTGCTATATTTTTGGAGAATTTGTAAGTGCAGAGGACCACACATCACTTTAAGTGTGGGGTGGAGAAAGGTGAAGAAGCACGTGATCAAAGTACCAAGGAAGTTGTGTTGAAAAGCCTTGTTGAGTAGCTAGGGTTGAAAGAGGTATATAAAGAGGAAGATGGAAGAATGGTTGGTGCCAGGGTAAAGCTACTTGTAGATCCCACATACTAAGGAGGAGAAAGTGCATTTGAAAGCAACATGAGGTAGGTGAGAGCAAGGATCAGGATAGAAGAAGTGCCTTTGGCATGGGTTACGCGTGTGCAAGAGTCTCCTGTCAGGTTGGATTGGTTACGCGCCTAGAAGGTTGGAGGAGTTTTCACACAGGTTGGGCACGTAAGGGAAGGCGTTAAGATGGGATTTGTTTGAAAAATCCACATTAAATGAACAAAGTATGGTGGTAGGTGAAGTAGCATTTAATGTTTAGAAAAGAGAAAAACTATAAGTAAAGGGTCAGGCACTCTCATTTTTACCTTGCAAAATAGAAGAGTTTGAGATATAAGCGAGTTCCATAAACTAGGGCTTTCAGATTCGATCGAGTGAAGGAAGATCTATGAGATTGAAGTAGCCAGTTTGAATTTGTGAACTAGAAGGGGTTACACGGGCATGGAGAGAGTGAAGAAACACTTGTCTTGTGAAGATTTTATCCCAGTTAGGGTTTGAAAAACTAGGGCATGGTTTAGAAGAGTTGTATCATGAATCTGAGATCGGAGGATTGGAAGAAGTAAGACAAAATAACAAGGAGAGGGTAGGAGTGATAAAAATACCTCAACCATGGCACCCAAGAAAGGAAAGGGCAAAGCCAAGGCTAAACAACTAGAACCCGTGGTAGACACAAATGAAGAATGGTATGCAGAGATGCAATACCCAGATGGGGTGATGATGGGGAAGGAATGGGAATCCCACTTGAGAAGTGTACCTGTTAGTGACTATAATCACCACATGAACACAATAGAAAAAGAAATGGCATTGGAATTAGTATGCCCCACCAAAAAACAAACACCTGAGGGTTTTCCTATATACGATGATGACGTTAAGGTTAAAATGGAGAAGGCAGGGCTGTTGCAACTCTATGAGTTGCCTTATTTTGGAAAGCCAGAGCACTGTACTAGTGGTTGATGTCACGGGTGCATGAAGACTACTTCCACTTTGCAGGGCGCAAGATGCGCATGACTCCCCAGCTGATTTCACAATTTACAGGCCTCATATGTGAGGGAGATAGCCTAGAAGATGACCTTGGTGACAAGGAAGCTATTCAAGAGACCATCACCAAGTATGCCTGCAAGAAAGGGTCACGGTACTATGACATTTCAGACATCAAGGACCCCATAATGAAAATGGCCACATCATCGGTGACTAAGTTGAATGGCTAGGAAAGATGGACACAGGTCAACAAACCTTGGCTACATGTCTGTAGAAAGATTGCAGAGGGAACTATATATAACCTATCCACATACATTGTAGAGGAAATTGTCAGTTGCATGAAGGAAGGGGACATGATCCTCTTTCGGCAATGTCTTTCTCACCATTGTATTCATGGAGATTGGGGTGCCTGATGCACCAGAAAAATTTGTATGGGAGTACCCCACCGAGGATCCTCACCCACAAGAGGTTTGAAAAATATGCCTATGATACAATGACAACACCCCACAAGGCGCGGCTGGAAAAATGGTACACGTGCACCGAGGAATGCATTCGGGGTAGAGTGGAGAATCCCAAACAACTCCCAGTAGCCACTGAGGGAGAAGCTGAATTCATGGTCTACCAACACTACTACCTGGGTAGATTCAAGCTGATAGATGAATCATGGAGCCCTTGGTGCAAGCTCCCTTCACATTTACTTGCCCAATACTTCCAAGTGGGAGTGAACAGGTTTAAAGAGTCAAAGAAGCTAAGACTAGAACTAGGTAGGCTGGACCGAGAACATAGGGAGATGAGGAAGAAGCTGAATTACCCCAGTGGTAAGCATGCATATGTGGAAAAGTACATGTCACACGAGATTCAAATGACAAGGCCAATGACTCTCTACCCATCACTGGAGGATCAGCGATGCGTGTGTACTTACACATAAGGCCAAAGTTTGAGAAGGGTGTGTATCTAGAGGATGAAGTCTCCATACCTAAAGACCCCTTGGGAAGAAGAAGCCAATGTCCAAGAAAAGAGGGAGAGGAGAAGAAGAAGCACCAATTGTGCAGACTACTCAGATAGTGAGCATGCCATCCATGAGTGCTCAACCAAGCACTTACATGCGGAGAAAGAAGTCTCGGTGAAGGAGAAGATGCCAGAGGTAGAGGCACCTAGGCAACCCATCTCCAAGGAAGAATCACCTGAGGAAGAAGATAAGGCCAAATCCCTTGATCAGAGCCACCTCTCAGGAAAAAGTAGAGGGTTGATGAAGAAGCTGACTCGGAGGCAACCGATAGCTTGGAGAAATACATGGGTGGAAGAGGGGATGAAAGTGAAGAAGATGGCGAAAGGAAGAAGAGATAGAGAAAGACCAAGATCCACATGTGTTTAGCATCTACGACTCGGGAGAGGAGAGTGGAGATGAGAAGCAAGAGTTTGTATTCACATGGCGCAAGGGCACACAAGATGAGGAAGATGCCAAAGACATGGAGGATGAGGAGGTTGCCAGGGAAAAGGAGGGAGCCATAAGTTTTACAAAGGAGCAGATCACGGAGGTGGTAGAGAGAGAAGCACAAAGAATGCTTGAGGTCTTGGTAGACCAAGAGTTGGAGCGTAGCGCGGACATAGTGCTGAAGGAGGGGAAGGAGGAGAACATTGAAAAAGAACATGATAGCCTAGGAGGCCCCACTCTGATAGTAAGCTTCCCCAAAGGCACACTTGGGTAGAAAGAACTCTAGATGCAGAATAGAGATAAGTAATGGGCTATGTTGATGACACAAGGAAGGTGTTATGCACGTGATTCCAGAGCACCATACCCATGGAAAGGCTCATAGCCATGGGGTCTTTTGAGAAGGATGGCACATACCCCAAAACCAAGAAGATGCTCTCTTGGGTTTTGAGTCCCACGTTGATGAGCCAGACTTTGAAGTCTACCAAGGAGCACTCATCACATTGCCAGAGTCTAAGGGGGTCAATCCCTTAGTGAATGCTCAGAGCTCTCGATGAGTAGGTCTGCAATGCATTGAACAAGGTCACAGTCGAGACCGAGGCTAGATTATTTACATGCAATGACAAGATTAGAATGCTTTGGAGGTGAAGTTAGGGAAGAAGGAGGAAGAACTAGTGAGAAGGCCAAGAGCTTGAAGTAGGAGGAACTAATCAGTGCACATAGTTAAGGCACAAGTTAAAGGAAGAAAAAGTAAAGGTGTAGGAAGTATACAAGAAAATGGAGTCTATCAAGGGTGCCATCCTCCTGAAGCACCCAGACTTAGCGCCACCCACAAAAGTACTCATCCCTCCTGGAGTGTATGGAAGACCTAACATGCATCCTCACTATGGAGAGATGACCCTTGGCCCTGAATCTGCTGAAGAAGTGGCCACACGCTTGAAAGAGGAGGACCGATTGAAGGTGGTAGTGCTCATTGCAGAGTACAACCAAGTACTCATGGAGGTTAAGGTCACTGCCTAGTCTGCAGAAGCCACATATGATACATGCATGGATAGAGATAAGGTGGCGAGCTCCTTGGTCACCATGCTTGAAGTAGAGCTAAAAGAGTTCCAAGAAAAGAACAAGGGGAATAGGGCGGAGAGAGACAAGGTCTCTGCCAAGTAGAGAAGAAATCAGAGGCAATTGAAGCTTTAAGGAGCTCAATTAAGGCCCATGTAAAGGAATTATACCCCCAGATCACTAGAAGGATGGATAAACTTGAGGACCTGGGCAAAGAGATGGAGCAGATTGTGGACATTTTGGGCACCTAGGGAGTTGGCCTAGTTTTGATGAAGTGAGCACCCTAGGTGGGAGACCTCTGCCAGAAGGCACAGGGGTGAGGTCGAGTATGGAATAAGCTAGAGGAAGACCTCCGAAATATTTTCCTAGCTTGTTGAGTTGATGCTCCCCCATTCTTCATTCTTTTTCCCGATTCTTTCATTCCTTATTCTTTTTGTAAAGTGTAAGATGATTCATTGGTTCCTTGGATAACATGCATCTTGGTCAAGTGAAATGTTTCTGAGGATGGAGAATAGGTGTAGTGTGGGGTGATGTTGGACCCCTGTAATCTTAACCAAGTATGAAGGCGCATGTGGGTGCGCAGGGTCCCAGTTATGAAAAGGTGCACAAGGCAAAAAGCACAGAGAAAAGGCTTAGGGAAGCACATAACATGTGTGCATGAAAAAGGAGGCTTGGGACTTAGTCAATTTGAGTGCCCAAGGTAGAACACGTGAAAAGCATGATCGGTTGCATGTGGATAAGATGCCAGCCTAGCGATAGGCTGGCCCAGAAAGAGCATGCCCCGATGGAATCTTCTAGAAGAACATCATGAGGTAAAGTGGAAAGCTCAAGCCTGAAGAAGCATGCTCACATGGACCACATTCGACACTTGGCACCAGATCTAAGGATGCTGGAAGGTGAGTTGGTAGTGTAGGAGAATTATAAATACAAGTGCCTGTGGAGTAAAAAGATATCTAGAAGTAAGTATATAGCGGGTTAGAGAGTGAGTGGAGCTCTGCAGAATTACTGTGAGTGGATATTTGTATTCAGGAAAGAATGCACTAAGCATGGAGTTGTAATTTTTCTTTTTCTTTTAGCTTAGTTACATACATCCAGTGATATGCATGACTACGGTCTGCTCTCTGTGACACTCTATAATGAATCAATGAATATAATGAGGTTACTTGATATAAATAGACATGGATATCAATGGTTTTAATGCACTTTTCTCTCATATGAGTTCTCTTTCCTTTCATGCTATGTATGAATGCTTGTATTCTTCTTTCTAATGCATAATGCATGTTACTTCCTTTATTAATTAAAAATGTACTCAACTAAGGTGACTGCAAGGATCTAGAGGCCATATTCTTCTTCCTAGCCCTATGGTCCTTGTATGTTTCAACCTCCCTCATTAAAACTCTTACACTAATCATAATTGATGCTGTTTCTATATGCATCTCATACATGACTACACACAGGGTCTATATCTGAATTGAACCTCATCTTAATAACAACATCCTAAAACATACACTTCATATTCATGACCAATACTTCTCTGAATTGAACTTATGCAAAAACATCTTTCTAACACATAATGATATGCTATTATACAACCTATGCTCTGCGCTTCATAATCAATATTTCTATCATCTTTTTCTACACCTCCTACATCAATCAATTCAACTCTCTTTAGATTTCACATCATAAAATACTACTCTACAATTCATTCTCTCGTGATTTACAATCAAATCTTCTAATACGACATTCAATCTTACAAATCACATCATTCTACAATTTACACTCTGCACTCCAACATTCAACTCTCTCTCACATGAAACACATTATTCAAACCATTTCCAAATGACATACTCTTACTATATGGTTCATTCTTGATTTCTGAGTGGTCTTGCATAAACAAACCTCATTACGCTCATGCATATATCCATTCTCGTGAGGCACGCCACCTCTATCACTCTTATCCTGCATTCCATTCCATCTCATCCACAACATACTCCATATCTTGGTCACATTTACCATTGCTTTCTTACACTTACATGTACTCTTTATTACACATGTTAGTTAGATATATGGTATGTTATTATTTTTATCATACACACATACATGTTCACTTTCTTTCTAGTTGTGATCATAGACCTTACATAAATCGATACATGCAACATGGATTCTTGGTGCGATTGCTCATACCAAATCCTATAGTGGGTCTTGGGGGTATCCACATTCATACACATTCCAGTTCTATTGTTTCATTATTTTACATAACACAATACTATATCAGATTATGTGCGCTTTGAGATACTTTTTATCTTTCTAACATGCTAACGGGTGCTTCATGTGCAACATTTTCTTTACAGGTTTATATGCCACCATGGTTATTTGATGTTTGCTTACTCTTGTTTTTCATTATTTTCTCTTAGATGCCATTATTTGTGGGCATTTCCCCATGCTTTTTTATGTGCAAACTATATTATTTTGGACACTATGGCCTTGACTATTTTGTGACATCGTGAGTGATGTCCCATGTTTGTAACTTACTTTTTGTGGTCTACTTTTTCTTCTTGCTTGTTATCTTACACATTTTTTTCTATATTCATGCTTATCTTATTTGTACTAACACTTGTCTCCTAGCCATTGTTTGCACATGACTTAGTTTTTACCAAGCACATCCAATCCTACATACTCGTATCAAATCAAAATGGGGTCTTCTTTTGGGCTGCATCCTCCTAGCGACATCACATGTACCCCAAACGAGGGGGAATATATTGGGTGAATCAATCACCCCATTTAGTAGTCTACAGTCATAGTTAAGTACATTACAAAATAGAGAAATAAAAGTGTACATACTTAGACAGGGGCTCAAAATTAGACATGGATCCTTACTTCAAAGCACAAAAACTAGTAACTAGAATATGACTTGGGCACCTAAACACTTTTAACCTTGCTAGGAACCCGAGGACGGGGTGTAGATATATACAATATTTTAGTTAAGTAAAGTTTTAAGCAATGTCACAGAGGATTTTCACATGCTAGGCAATCCTTTAGCACTTCTAAATCACATTTGATCACACTTGTTCACCTTGGATTGGACTTGTACACACCGTTGGTGCTCAATACAGCCCCTGAATCAAGTTGGTCATTTTCCTAGACTTCACATAAATTTAACTATTCTACTTGCTTCATATTGTTCCCAATGCTTTGAAGATTAGTTTGAGTAAAGGAGACTTCTCAATTTGTGATGAATCTTGCACCTTGTCAAAGTAAAAATAAAATATTAAACATAACTACCGAATGGACTAGTTGATCAAAGTAAAAAGCTTTCGACTTTCGGGTGATATAGATACATCTACATATTTCACAAAGAACCTGCAATCAATACCTAACGATTCATTTTCTCTAGAAATACAAATCTCTAAAGAAAAAAAAATGTTGTCGACCACGAAGTATAAGCATGGATGATCGAATGACTCATTTGATTAGGACTTAGCCATTTTAACAAAAAAGCGATAGATGTCCTAATACCATCAAAATTTTATGCTGCCAAAGCACTTAAAATGCTCATGATGTGAAGTGAAAATGTGGAGATATTCTATGTCCCTTCATAACATTTGGGTTTTGTAGACTTCAAGTTCCATAAATGAGCCACAACAGATAATTTTGTTGAGTCCGAAAATAAGCAAGTCAATAAGTTAAATGGGTGAACTTAAAAGCAAAAGGTAGGATACATAGTAGCATTCTATGAAGAAATTGTTTTTAATTCCATCTAGGATGGAAATTATGATGTGAACGTGCAACCAATAAAAGGTGAACTCGTACCATACATGGAGGTTTTCTATTGTCTCATGTTTTATGGTAGTTAGAAGGTCCTATAAAAATACCGACATGTGAATTAACATGGAGCTTCCCTATTGGTTCATGTTTCATAGAGGTTAGTCAAGGTTATCAATAAGAATGACACGTCTTGACATTTTTGAGGAGCATGGATATTCCTCATTGGCTGGAACTTCATACTGCTGTCGAATGGGATATCAAAGGATTGACATTGTGAGGGGCGTGGAATGTCATGTTATTGGTTGGTGTTTCACAAGTATGACAAGGTTTTATGGATAAAAATAAATTTCAAAGTAGCATGGAGATTTCCTATCGGCTTGTGCTTCGTGATAGGTAATCAAAGTTAAATAATATTCTTACAAAGTGATGGAGTGTGGCATTGTCTTGTTGGCTCACTTTTTGTTAAGGAAAATATCTTCTCACAAGGACAAAGGAATGTAAAATGTATAAGGAAGAAAAGTTTGACCCCATAATCCAATGAAGGGTGAACACATGGAAAAATTATAAGCAATGCACATGTTTGAAGAGGTAATCCTCAAACCAATCAAAGGCTACCACGTGTCATTCTCTTGTTCATCCCGACACACAAAACTGTAGAAGTCCATATCTTTTGATCCACTACTCCAAATCTTGCAAAATTTATATTATTGGAAAGGTATCTTCGAGCCATTAAATTTGACATCATTAGAATCATATTTTGAGGGAATTTAATGGGATAAAAATAGAAAAATAGCTCATGCATTAATGTGTAGATCTAAACAGCTCAACCACCCTAATTGATGAAGTGTGGGGCTCTTTCTTCTCCAAAAAGCAAGACAAGAGGAATGAAAAAACTTTGTAGGCTGCCCATGCTCCTCGTTAGAGTTTTAATGCATCTTTTTGTGGTTGAATATGAAAATAAGATTTTTATCTTTATTTTTCTCTCTCTCTCATCTTCTATATATTGTAAAATTATTTCATTTTATGTAAGAGGAAGAAAGGAGGTAGTTGAAGAATTTGATTGATCAAGTTCGGTGTTAAGTTTTAGTTTCTAGTTTTTTTATAAAACATCTTGTATGTAACTCCGTTCTATGAGGAAGAGATAAGGTGGTTGAGTTGTACAACCATTAACAGGTTTTGAAGGCATTTTTTATGTCTCCTTGTCAAAAATTACTTGAATGTATTCTATATGTTTTGATGAAACTATACTTTCCTTTTTCTCATGTTTTAAATTTACGAATGAGGAAATATAATTTCATTACAATTTTGCACTTGAATCCACTTTGTTAAGTACGCAAGGGTCCTTTGTCATTGTTGCATTCTTCTAGTCACTGTGAGAATACTATAGAGTACTGTATACTTTGCAATAGTTCAGGCTGGTTATAAAATCCTAAAGGAAAAATATTGAAAGGATATTGTTATCCGTTAAGGTTATTTTTGGTGTATGAAATGAATATAACAAGTTATTTATATCTGCTCTAACTCCATGATTTGTAGTTAGGATTTTGAATACTATTGATGACATATTATGTAAATTGAGTATCAATGAATGTAAATGTTATTTCAAAAATTATGTTAAATTTATTGTTCTTTTTAGACATCAATGCCAAAGGATGGATTCTCTCCATGGGAACATTAACATACTAAATTCACAAAAGTAATCACCTTGGCATCCAATTTTAACTAAACTATCCAGTTATCTTCATACTTACTAAACCTATCATATCTCGCATACCATACACATGATTATTCTGCAAAGTTGTGCTTAAGAGTTTTTCATTAGGAGTAAGCTTTGCTGAGAATCCCATCAAGTATGTGATCCAATATATTTTAAATCACTCTTTCTTGACACTATTATGCATATGTAATATATGAAATTATCAAGTATTTGTCTGTTTTGATCTATATTTGATGTTTCAAGTGTGTACAATAATCAAATGACAACTCTTTTGAGTGAGTATTGTATATGTGGCTGCACTTTATTTAAATTAAGTTGCACCAATCATAAATTAAACCAAGCTAATAAATATTTTCCTTTATTCATATCCTCCAACTAGGTCCTCTCATCTTGGTCTAGGAAGAGACAAAAACAACAGGGCTAAGCCATACCCTTTGTTAAGGTGTCTCTTGATCACCTACCATATTTAAGTTAGTAGGTTGGGTGTTGAACAAATCCCTGGCTATAAATGAAAAATAACTTTTCATTTCTCGTCATTCCCTCAAATCCAATCTTCTCGAGTTAGTTGATCATTTCCTTAGAGTACTTTTTTGGCAACCAACATCCAAGTGGTGCCATTTTCGGGGACATTCATAGTTATATCATAGCTATCTTTGAGTTTTTAGGAGAAGTACTACGTGTTTAAAGGTTCCATTTATTTCTATAATTTGATATTCTAGTGGTGAATCCCTATGGTAAAGTTTGAATGACTATTTTCATCTTATTGTAATTACTTGATTTACTTTCTATTTTACAAAACTAGAAGGATTATGGTCTTCTTTCAAATTTGATCCCACAAAGAAGTTGCTTCCTGAGTTTGAGTCTATTTGACAAAATAAGCAGATATGGAAGCTTGTAATTGATCAAATTTCAAAGAGCAGTTGCAGTCAAGTTAGTAAGCTTGATATTCCACTAGTTGAGGACTACTCTAGCACATTCAAAAAGTATGAAGCATCTAATCCAGTTATCATTTACATTCTTTTCAGTACAAATAAGATCCTTTTTTTTGAGGATATAAAAGGTAATCCTAATCATATTATTTCATTTACTAAGGAGAACCAGGGATTTGGTTTAGAGTCTACTCCTCTTGAAATCTTTCATTAGGCTGTTCAAAATTTGTTTGACCAACAAAATCCTATTCAACATTGGTTACACCATCCTCCACCTACAACTCTTGTTCAAAATAACATTGTTGACCCTCCACAGAGAAAATTTTAGAGTTAGTGCATATAAACCTACTGATATTAATGATATGGAAGGTTATCCAAATGAGGTTCCCAATGAAATTAGAATGAGGTTGCCTAAATTTCAAGAAAATAATGATATCACTAGTGATCATCATTTAAAGTTATTTCAGAATTTGATGGATGTTTATGAGGTTGATTTTGAGGATGTATATGTGAATTTTTTTGTACACACTCTAGAATAAGATTCTCGTGAATGGTTTAAATAATTTTCTGATGGATCAATTGATTCATGGTAGGAGATCAAAACACATTCTTGAGTTTCATATGGTGATAGAACTGATCCAAGGTTTCTATTGTCTAAGTTTGAGAACATTAAAAATAATCCCAATGAGTGTGTCCAAGAATTCAATACAAGATTCAATAAAACCTTGACAATATTTCCCAATAGTATAAGACCTAGTGATGAGTCTTGTCTTATTAAGTACTTAGATGCATTTGATAAGAAAACAACATACTACTTAAAAATCCTCGGACCTTGAGACAAGATTTTACCATGGCTATCTAGATTGAAAATAATATTAAAGCTACTGAAAGCCACCAAAGAGAGAGGGTGTGAAGTTGGTTAACCCAGAGAAGCCTCTAGACTAACAAGGCAATAGACATTAAAGAAGTTGCCAAAAATTTGGCGGGGATGTTAAGGAAATTTCTTATAAATTAGCACGAGATGAAAAGGGATTGTCTCCCAATCCTTAGAATCAACATCAAAACACTGGACACAATATATTTGGGAATCATCCCAAAAGAGAGCATCAGACAAGGATAAAGGAAAATGAACTATGGGTCACACTGGTAAGCAACAAAATTTTAGAGATAATAAAGCAATTACTGACCCTTTAGTGGGAAGAGAATTTTTATTGAGGAAGAAAATGCCATTGATTGGTGTGACAAATTCTTTCTTCCCCATATGCATTTTGATCCACCTGCAGATGATGAAAGTGATGACACTGATTTTGGTGATGTGTGCATGATGGAATGTCAATTGAAATGTGGCTAGAATGTATCTTCTACTAAACTCTTCTATGCCTGAATTGTGGTTTATTTATGGAATTGTGTTGAAAAGGTTAGGTCCCTCCCTATTGAAATAAATGTTGAGGCTGATATGGCCCAAGATTTTGAATTTCCTAATCATGATTTTGAGTATTTAAGAGCCTTTATGATCAAGAAATATGATGGTGATATTCCTTCCAATGAGGATAAATAATTATTGATCAATACTGTAGTTGCTTAGGAAAATTAATACAATCTCGAAATAAACAAATTAAGGAACGTACTCCTACAACCAAAGCAAGGATTCCTATTCTTCATAGTATCCCTAAAGATGCTCCTTAGAGAAATGTGTTAAATAGAACCCCTGTAATTCATCCTGAGCCAAGAATTTCTTCCCAAAACCCCACTAAAAATAACCTTTTACCATCTAACAAAACTGTAATAGTGCCTTCCAATGCTCCTCTTCTTAAGTATAATGTATGTGATATGGCTCAAATTTTAAGTCAGATAAAGATCACAGTTCCCATTGTAGAATTATTAAGGATCCCTAAGCATAAAAAGTGAGCCTTTGAGTATTTAGGTTTTAAATAAGATGAGATTGTTACCAATAAGGATCATGTTTATGAGAAAATTTCCCCATAATTGCTAAAGCTGAAGTAAAAGGAAATAAAGAAGATATGGAAATTCCTCTTGAGGTATATCTAGGAACTTCTTTAGTGGAAACACAATTGGATGTTGACCCCTTTTTCACATACCTTATTATAAATGGATGAATCTGACATAATTGTATGTTTGATCATGGAGCTTCATGTAATATCATGCCCTTGCAGTCATGAATGAGTTAAACCTTAAGATAATTGTTGATTTTGGGAAATACTATGCTATGGATTATAGAGAAGTACATATGGGGGCTATGTGAAAGGATTTATTGTATAATTGGAAACACATCTAGGAAAGTACTTGACTATGAATGTTTTCATTATTGATTTCCCTACTAAATGGGGGATGTTGTTGTCAAGAAAGTGGGTAGCTAGTGTGGGAGGAAGTGTCCAAATGGATATGTCCTATGCTTCCATACCATTGGAAGGGAAATTGGTCAAGTTATATAGAGAAGATAAAATGTTACACCTCATTGAGGATCCTAATAATGCCTCTTATGAAGTACTTTGCTGATGTAGAGTTGGAGAATTTTATAGGAAATGCTGATTTTGAAGACCAATGTATGGATGAAAATGCTCAGTTTGAATACTTGGAGGTCCCATGGACCATGAACTTTGATGGAGCATGCTCAAGTAGTGGTAATGGGGCAGGAGTGGTGTTGAGTTCTCCAAGTAGTGAGTCTTTCAATTTTTCTTTTAAATTAAATTTTTAATGCACCAATAATGTGGCTAAGTATGATGCACTCCTATTAGGATTGAGAATTTCTTGGAGGCATGGGTTAAAGGATATCCTAGTTAAAAGAGATTCATAGTTAGTGATTAAGAAAATAAGAAATTTATATGTGGTAAAAAATCAAATGTTAAAACAATACAAGAATGTAGTATGGGATCTCATTGAATGTTTTGATTCATTCAATATTGAGTACCATGAGTCTTGGGTTCATAGTATGACAATCAAGATTCATCCACTTACTGTAAGTTTGAAGTGGAAGTATTCATTCGACCTTATATACCTGATAATATTCAACACTATAAATTATTTTATGATGATTCACACATCAAAATATTTCTAAATTTCCAAGGTGAGTTCACTAACCAAATCATTGATTTATAACCTGTGGTAGAGCTGTGTGAGGGGAAAGAAATCCTCTTTGGAAAAGAAGTAATTCTATTAAAAACTAATGTAATCATAAGAGGATTAGTTAGTTTAGAATATGGTTTTGATAGTATTGATAGTATTGATAGAGAAATTTGTAAATCTGCTACTTTTCCAAGAGATGTTATGGAGTGCAATCTAGGTTCATGCCAAGATCCTAGAAATTTATGGTTAGAGAGTAATCTGACTAAGGAAGAAAGAGATGCTTATACTAAATTGTTAAGAAAGTATTAAGAATCCCATGCTTGGTCTTATTCTGAGTTGAAGGTTTACAACGAGGATTTGTTTGAGCATGAGATACCCTTGGCACCCCACACTAAGCCTTTTAGATTAAAGCAGAGGTATATTAACCCTATCAATGCAACTAATATGCAATAAGAGTTGAAGAAGTTACAAGATAATGGCATCATAAATCCTACTACGTAGTCTTCATGGGTAGCCACTTTAGTACCAAAGTGAGAAATAAGAATGGAGAAATAGAAATTTGAATAGGACTTCACTTAAAGATAATTATCCATTGCCAAATATGGAAAATTTATTGCAAAAGGTAATAGGATCAGAATTGTTGTCTACCTTAGATGGTTTCTCAAGGTATAATCAAGTTGTGGTCAAAGAATCATAACAATATAAAACGTGTTCACTACTCCATGGGGTATTTATGTGTATGTTAGAATTCCATTTGGATTGATGAACATTAGGGCTACATTCCAGAGAGAAATGGATGTTGCCTTTGTAGAATTTATGAATAAGTTCATTGTTGTGTATCAAGATGATATCACAATTTTTTTCTAGAAATAGAGGTGATCACTTGCTACATTTGGAGAAAATATTGATTCGATGTAGGGAATATGGCATCTCTTTGAATCCTAAGAAGTGCCATTTTGGCATGCAAAATGCCAAACTACTTAGACACATAGTATCTCACCAAGGAGTCATGATTGATCTAGAAAGAGTAGAAGCTATTGACAAGGTTCCTATCCCCCAATCAAAGAAAGGTATTCAGTCCTTCTTTGGGAAAGTTAATTTTGTAAGAAGATTCATTTCTAACTTTTCTGAAATCACTTTACCAATCACCAATATGTTAAAAAAGGATCAGGTGATCAAATGGGGTAATGAAGAGACCCAAGCTTTCAAAGGAGTGAAGGATGCACTCAAAATTGCTCTTGTGTTGGCCAATCCCAATTATAGAAAATATTTTAAGATGTTTTCATTTTCCTCTAAATTCACTATTATCTCTATGTTATTAGAAAAGAATGAATAAGGTTGTGAAAAAACTATTGAATTTTTAGCAAATATCTCGACTTAAGTATTATGTCATGGAAAAGCAAGCTTTTCTCTAGTCAAAGAAACCAAGATATTTAGACCTTATATTCTTAGTTCAAATATAGTATCCTATGTACCTCACACAATGGTAAAGGACATCTTGTCTCAAATGGAAGTATCCAATAAAAGGTGTATATGGGTTAAAAATATTCAAGAATATGACATGGACATACAAAATACCAAGCTGGTGCATTGTCTATGCCTTATAAGGTTGATGGTAGAGCAAGTAGTTGAGATACACCGTGTTAAAGAAGATGGGCCACATCCCATGAAAAGGTAAGAACTTCAGCTTGGTATAAAGATATTGTATATTACTTGATAAATTTGAATTGTCCTATGAACTTAGAAAAGAATCAAAGGAGGACACTCAAGCTAGTTTCCCAAAAGTATATTTTGATCGATCATGGACTAAATTGGAAGAACCCAGAGGGACTTATGCTAAGATGTATTACTAAAGAAGAGACACCTAAAATAATTACAAAATGTCATAGAGGAGTATGTGGAGCTAATTTTGCTAGGAGAGTCATTGCTCATATATTTTTGAGGGAAGGTTATCGGTGGCCTTCATTTTTCAAGGATAATTCCTTGTTGGTTAGAAGATGTGAGAGTTGTCAACATTTTTTTGGAAGATAGAAAACTTCTGGGGCCCTTCCCTACATCTTGTGTCTATGGAAGCTCCATTTAAGCAATGGGGATTGGATTTTATTAGTGAGATATCAGACTCTTCAAGTGCTGGTCATAAGTGGATATTGGTAGCCACTGATTACTTTACCAAATGGGTTGAAGCCATTCCCACTAGGAAGGAAACTCATCAAGTAGTCATGGAATTTATTCTCAATAACATAATTTACAAATTTGGGGTTCCTGCCAAGATAGTTGTTGAAAATGCCATGAGATTTAGAGCTAAACCATTGGTAAAAATGTGTAAGGAATATGGAATAAATTTGGCTTATGCATCAAATTATAATCCTTAAGGAAATGGCCAAGAAAAATCAAGCAATAAAAACTTTCTTAAGATCCTTAGAAGAACACTAGAGACAAATAAAAGGAAATGGGGTGAGCAATTGAAATTTACACTATGGGTAGATAGATTTACCACCAAGAGGTCTACTAAAAAGAGTCCTTTTGAGTTAGTTTATGGAATTCAAGCCCTTTTTCCCTTGCACTTGAAAATTTCTACATATTAGTTCATGTAATAATTTAAAGATGGATAAGAAGTAAGTACATATGAGAGTCCCATCAAATAGATGTCAAGTTCAGAGAAAAAATCAAGAAAATATTTGACAAGAAGGTCACTCCAAGAGTTTTTAATGTTGGAGATTTGGTCCTGTTATGGGACAACAAACATGAAGACAATGGAAAACATGGAAAATTTTATGCCCTATGGATGGGACCATATTCCAGTGATATCGAGTTGGAGATCATCATTTATTTCTCGAAAGACTTAGAAGGAAATTTATTGGAGTTTCCCAACAATGGTAAGAATTTAAAAAATTTATTAGACTAATATAAAGGGTCAGAATACGATTTTGTATAGTGTACTTTTGTTTTGTTGTTTATTTTTTATCTCGTGTCGTTGTTTCCATTTTTGTGTTATGGTATACAAAGTGATCGTGTTTCTTTAGTTTTTGATTTTCCCTTGGCTAGTTATGTGTCTATTTAGGTGGTCCTATGTGTTTTGTTTCCGACTCCTTTCCCAATAGAATAAGCATATGGTATTTATATTTGTTATTTTGGAACCCATAGGGGTTCCCATCCCCAAGAATGACCTAATGTTGGTGCTCAATCCAAGCCCTTGGATTGAGTTGGTCATTTTCCTAGAACTCTCGTAAATGTAACTATTATATGTACTTCATATTTTTCCATATGCTTCAAAGATCAATTTGAGTAAAGGAGACTTATCAATTTGTGATGAATCTTAAGCCTTGTAAAAGTAAAAAGGAAAAGATTCAATTGAATTGGTTAATGGAATGGTTGATCAAAGTAAAACTCTTCAAACTTGCGGGTGATCAAGATACGTTTACATATTTCACAAAGAACTTGCAATAAACACCTAATAATTCATTTGATCTAGAAATATGAAGCTCTAAAGACCTAAAAGAATGCATCCTGACGAAAAAGTATAAACCTACATGATCGAATAAATCAGTTGATCAAGACTTAGCCATTTTTACAAAAATGACAGATGTGCTAGTACCCATCAAAATTCTACACCACAAAAGCTATTCAAATGCTCAAGATGTGAAGAGAAAATGTGGCAGGATTTGGGGTCCCTTCATAAAATTTAGGTTTTGTGGACTTCAAGTTCTTGAAATGAGTGATAACGATAATTTTTTTGGGTCCAAAAATAACCAAGTCAACAAATCAATGGGGTGAACTTAAAAGCAAAATTTAGGATACATGGTAGCATTCTATGAAGAAAAACATTTTAAGTCCACCCAAGATGGAAATTGTGATGCGAAGGCATAACCAATAAAAGGAAAACACATTCCATACGTGGATATTTTCTATTGGCTCATGTTTTGTGGCGGTCGAATGGGATATCAAACAAACTGACATGTGAAGTAGCATGGAACTTCCCTATTGGTTCATGCTTCATAGAAGTCGGTAAGGTTCTCAATAGTTCTAACGTGGCTTGAAATTTTTGAGGAGCGTGGATCTTCCTCATTAGCTCTAACTTTACACTTTGTCAAAATGGGATATCAAAGGACCGACATTGTGAGGGGCATGGAATGTTCTTATTAGTCGGTGTTTCATAAGTATGTCAAGGTTTAATGGATAAAACTAAATTGCAAAGTAGCATGGATATTTTCTATTAGCTCATGCTTCATGATGGATATTCAAAGTTAAAGAATATTTTGATAAGGTGAAAGAGCATGAAATTGTCTTACTGGCTCACTTTTTATTAAGGAACAAGCCTTCTCGCAAGGAAAAAGGAATGCAGAAAAGTAAAAGGAAGAAAATCCTAACCCCATGATCCAATGAAAGGTGAGCACATGGAAAAATTAGAAACATCAATATGTTGGATGAAGAAATCCTGAACCAATAAAATGTTGCCACATGTCATTAGCTTGTTCATCCTAACACACAAAAATTTAGAAGGCCACATCTTTCAATCAAATGCTCCAAATATTAAAAAAATTATATAGTTGGAAAGGTCTCTTTGAGCCGTTCACTTTCATATCATCAAAATCATATTTTGATGGTGTTTAGTGGGACAAAAAGATAAAAAATAGCTTGGAAATTAATGTGCACCATAGAGACCGAGTATGTTGTTGCCACGAGAGGCAAGTAAGGAAATGATTTTGCTACTGAATTTGCTTGATGAGTTGGGTCATAAGAAAGAAGTTGGGAGACTACACAAAGTGATATTCAAAGAACTATTAATTTAGTGAAGAAATCTACTTTTCACTCTAGGACAAAGCTTATTCAACCGAGATATCATTTCATCAAGGAAACTATTAAAGAAGATAAGTTAAAGCTGGAAAATATTCATACTACTCGAATCCTACGGATATGATGACAAAGATGGTCACAAGGGAGAATTTGAAGTTGTGTTCAACTTTGATTGGCCTTCATGGTTTATAATGAAGGGTTGAGAAATTTTCTCAGTAAGAATAGTCTCTAAGTGGGAGATTGTTGGGGTGTGGAGCCTATTTTTGGTCTTCTCAAATCAATATTGAAGTGTGGAGTTTGAATTAGGAATATGAAAGGTCATGACTGTTTCTTTTCCAGCCATGAGAAGATGAAAGGTCATGATAGTTTCTTTTCCAGCCATGGGAAGATGAAAGGTCATGACTTTCAAACTTCTAGGGTTGGCTTTTAGACTTCTTAAAGGATTGTAATCCTATAAATAGAGGTGTTAGGGTATCTTGAAGATATCTTGTGTGTTCAAGAGATCTTGAGTCTTAGTGATCAAGAGGTGATCAAGAGTGACCAAGGATAAGAAATTGGGTGTCAATTATGGTTTAACATCTTTGGAATTCTGTTGTTTTACTCTTGTTGATAATAAAATCTCAGCAAGTTCTTGGTAGATGTAGCCCACATTGGGTGAACCACGTTAAATATTGTCTTGTCTTATTCTCATGCATTATTTATTTATGTTGTTATATTTTTGCATGCATACTTTTGCTATATAGTTTCCTACTATTGTGATTTGAGTAATTATTTCCACGTATTTTTCTCTAATTTCTAACATAAAAGAGTTCATCTAGTTGTAAAATCCTAAGGGAAACATCTTGAAAGGCTATTGTTAACCCTTAAGGGTATTTTAGGTGTATTAAATGAATATAACAAGTGCTTTATCTCAACTATAACTCCATGATTTTTAGTTAGGATTCTAAAGATTGTTTGATGATATTTGTGTAAAGTGAGTATCAATGAATGTAAATATTATTTCAAAAATTATGTTAAATTTATCTTTGTTCTCTTTAGAAATCAACATCAAAGGATGGATTCTTTCCATGGGAACATTAACATACTATTATCCAAATAACTCTCCTAGTTATCTGGATAACTTATATTTTCATTATGACTCTGATGTTTCATATTTCAGGTTGCACACACTCAAGATTGTTCTTTTAAACACCTTAACACAGCTTGTAGTCCCTCTGCATGCCCTTGTGTACACTCCTAATCCCCTTCAAATTATTCTATCTCCTTCCATTTTCTCTTACATGCCTTCCTCCCGCACACCTCGCTTTCTCTCCTATCCGTCGTGCACTCCTTACACACACCTTTGTAGACTTACATTCTAATAAGCTAAGTCCCCAAATTCCTCTTGCGCACTTACATAGACTCGGTTCCTTCATGCAACACACCTCTGTTTCCCTTTCACGCACTTACTTCTCTCTCCCCCACACATAACACACACTTTCATTCGCCTCTTTCTGCTTTCCTCCCATGCTTCTTTCTTCCGTGTGTGCCCTTGCACCTTCTCCTTTGTGCCCTTCTATGCCAAGTCATCTTCTGTCAGACTTGAGTGTACCATGTGTAACCAATCAAAGTACACCAATAGGATGAAAAATTTGGAAAACCAACTAGTACATGACACGTGGCAGAAAAGACAAAACAAATGAACAGTTGGCCATCATTTCAGCCAACCTACATGCGCCACGTGTTTTCCATGCACCGATGAATCTAACATATTTTGATAACCATATCATCAGCTAAACATCTCAAATCAGAATGCACCTAGACTTGCTTGTCAGAGCTGTTGACATCAACTATAGTGCCAGAAATTCAAAATTCAAATTCTAGCAGATTTGGTAGGTGAGAAATGGGAAAACATCTTTCTGAACATTGATGAGAAGATCTGATTGCTCCAACCACCCAATTTGGTATGATCCGCCCTCTTTTGTCTTCAACATGTCAAACAGACATAGGGTAGCACATCTGATAGCCTTGTAAGTGGATTTGTAGGCACTTATCACTTTGGTTATTGGAGGTTGAAGATTTGAATTTGATTTTCATTCCCTTTCTCCTTCTCTTCTCTACTTCTTCTATAAATAACGAGAATTCGATTTGTAAAATGATCTCTCCTTGATATAACGGCACCATGCCAAAATGATGGTTGACTTCCCATGAGTCTCAGACCTTGGCCTATTCTCTACAATGTTTTCTCACCTCCTTCCGTGAATGTAAATGACTATGCATCCCTTAAGCAATAAAATCATGTTTTTAGAACTCTTGTCTTCCCTCTCTCATTTTCATTGCATATCACCTCTCTATTTATGTTTTTTGGCATGTTATGCATACTCTTGTGCTTGCATTCCCCATGTTCATGTGTTGCACATGCTGGAAGGTGGAGAACATGTGTTGATCTATGGCACACACCATATTCCCTCTTCTCTTGCACCCTCTCTGTCTCCTTTTTCATTCGTGGGGAGAGATCGACCCTTTCCTTCTGGTGCTATCACCTTCCTTAGCTTAGGATTTCCCCTTTCTACACATCCTTCTATCCTGGTCCCTTGGCATGTTTAGTCTAGGATTTTCTTTCAGCATTAGGAGTATTAGTAGTGTTAGAGGTAGGTAGAGGAATTGTCCTTCTCCGAAGATCCATCCCAAACGCGCAAGGTCCCACAACTTGGGGATGGTTCCATTGTGGTCTCAAACACCTCAAATCATTTTGAGATCTGAGATGTGGGTGCACATTTGAGTAACCAATAGTTTCGGCATGCCTAGTGGGACCAGAGTGAAGAGCTTTACATCTTCATCTCAGCAAGTTTGATGTGTTATTGCTGAGATCCAACCTTTGGAGGAATTTTTCAACACATCTGGTGACTCCACTGATTCAACGCACCCATTATCTCATGTGCAGACCAGTCTCCTCCATTCCTCCATTCATTTCTCCTTTTTCCATCATTCCACATTCCTCTTTTGAAGTTGTGCAATCATGACTTATTTCCCACCATGGAATTCTCATTTGCAGTAGTAGAACTATTTCCCTCCATCCCCATAATTTCAAAATCCTCCTCCAAATCAGTTTTATAAACTCCATTATCCCAAAAATGCATACAAGCCACCTTTTTCCAACTTCATCATTAATATGCTACCCCAAATTATAGACTGGGTGGAAGAAATGGAGGTTCAAAATTGTAGCGCACAATAACCTTATCAATGGGGAAACCCTGCACTACCATCTTACATCCCTCCCACTCCTCCACACTAACTTACATCATCTCAGCCCACTGCGCATGTTCCTAGCTTCTTGTGCACTACCCCCATTGAGAATTCCATCCCTTCTCCCTCGCTTTCATCTCACCTTCATTTCTCTTCCATTCCCTTCCTATGTGAACCTCTACTCCTCTTGTGCATGCACCTTCCATCCCTTCTACGTCCATCCTCCCATTTTCTTTCAAGTCCCCTCTATCTAGCTTTGTACCATAAATGAACAACCCCCAACCAATGTGCCTCTCCCAACCAACATCATCATGTTTGATGACTGTAGGATAGTTGAAGAATGACGTGAGTCATGTGACTCCGACTGGGAAGAGGAAATCATACGGGCACCTATTCCAAAGGAGAATCAATTAGCTCTGAGGGCGTAGTTTTGGAGGATACTGAGTTACTTGTAGCGCGAACCATGCACACCCCATATTTGCATGCCCATGTCTGCAAGCACTCCCCTTTAGGAGGAAAGTCTGTAAGAAAATCCCATCTGTGAGATTGAATTTTAAAGTAATTGGCAAACCACAAGGATCAGATGGTGCCCAATTAGATATCTGGCTAGCCTAGAGGAAAAAACAAAGTTTCCACCGGTCGTGCTCATTTTAGAGCATGAGGTAGAGCTTCAGTACACTAAAGGTCAACAACAATGCCTCCTAGATCTAAGCACAAAACAACTCCAAGAGGTGTATATTATATTTTTGATACTTTGAGGAGGGTAAAACACCATCTACAAGGTGGTTTTTCACTCTTATTTCCAACCATGTTCAACGCCAAATCAACTACATGGTCACAATTTGTGAGGAAGGGAAGCTACTTCTCCTACCTATTGCAGGTTTTACTTGAGCGCCCCTTGCCTCTGGTTAGTTTAGGTTAGTTTAGGTTTTCTTTCAGTAACACAAGTTCTCACGCACACTCTACATGTTCCATTTGGAACATGTATGATTTTCAGATTTTGTACATAGTGTTGTGCTTCTGTTTTGGTGTAATCCATCTCGGCACCTTTTTCCTTTCTTGTTGTGCCCATGTGCCCCTTTTGCTTCTTCTTGGGATAACAATACAATTTTGGTAGAGGTAGTTCTAATGGCCAGTGCATAGCTTTCACTCTCATCAATCCAATTCAAAATATCTTCATATGAGAGCAATAATTTAGTTCAGAGTTCAGACAGAGCTTCAAGTGACTCTAGGGTGTTCTTCAAGTTACATACCAAATCTTCAAGATTAGTGCTTGACTCCATGCCCAATGGACTTCTAAGGCTATTGGTATCTTCATCTAGTAGGCAGATGGCCCCAAAAGTTTCCAAAAATGTTATCCAAATAACTCTCCTAGTTATCTGGATAACTTATATTTTCATTATGACTCTGATGTTTCACATTTCAGGTTGCACACACTCAAGATTGTTCTTTTAAACACCTTGGCACAGTTGTAGTCCCTCTGCATGCCCTTGCACACCTTCCTTCTCCCCTTCACATTCTTCTATCTCCTTCCATTTTCCCTTGTGTGCCTTCCTCCTGCGTACCCACTTTCTCTCCTATCTTGTCGTGCACTCCTTGCACACACCTCTGTAGACTTACCTTCCAATCAACTAAGTCCCTGACATTCCTCTTGTGCACTTACATAGAATCAGTTCCTTCATGCGCCACCCCTTTGTTTCCCTTTTACATGCTTGCTTCTCACTCCTGTGCATCATGCATACTTTCATTCACCTCTTTCTTCTTTCCTCCCATGCTTCTTTCTTCCATGTGCGCCCTTGCACCTTCTCCTTTGCACCCTTCTATGCCAAGTCATCTTCTATCAGACTTGAGTGTACCATATGTAACCAATCAAAGCACACCAACAGGGCACCAAATTTGGACAACCAACTAGTGCATGACACGTGGCAGAAAAGACAAATTAGATGAACAATTGGCCATCATTTTAGCCAACCTGCACGCGCCACATGTTCTTCGTGTGCCGATGAATCTTAAATCTTCCAAAACCATATCATCAGCTATAGAGCTCAAATCAACACACACCTAGACTTGTTAGAGAGATGATGGCATCAGTTATAGTGCAAGAAATTCAAAATTCAAATTACAGATTTGGTAGGTGAGAAATGGGAAAACATCTCTTTGAACATTGATGAGTAGATATGATTGCTCCAACCACCCAATTTGGTATGATCTACCCTCTTTTTTCTTCAACAGTCAAACAAACATGGAGAAGCACATCTAATAGCCTTACAGGTGGATTTATAGGCATTTATTGCTGGTTGTTGGTGGTTAAATATTTGAATATGAGTTTCCCTCCCTTTCTCTTTCTCTTCTCTCCTTCTTCTATAAATAAGAGTTCTGATTTGTAAAAATGATCTCTCCTTGTTGTAATGACACCATGCCAAAATGGTGGCTGAATTCCCATGGGTCTCAGACCTTGGCATGGTCTCTGTAATGTTTTCTCACCTCCTGTTGTGAATGTAAATGACTGTGTGTCCCTTAAGAAATAAAATCATGTTTTATGGAACTCTTGTCTTCCCTCTCTCATTTTCATTGCATCTCACCTCTCTATTTGCATTTTCGGCATGTTATGTGTACTCCTGTGCTTGCATTCCCCACATTCATGTGTTTTTCACACTTTGGAAGGTAGAGTCCATGTGTTGATATGTGGTGCATGTCATCCACCCTCTTCTCCTGCGCCCTCTCTGTCTCCTTCACCACTCGTGGAGAGAGATTGACCCTTTCCTTCTGGCGCTATTGCCTTCCTTAGCTTAGGATTTCCCCTTTCTGCACATCCTTCTATCCCTGGTCCCTTGGCATGTTTAGTCTAGGATTTTCTTTCAGCATTAGGAGTAGCAGTAGTGTTAGAGGTAGGTAGAGGAACTGGCCTTCTCTGGAGATCCGTCCCAAGCGCGTAAGGTCCCACAACTTGGGGATGGTTCCATTGTGGTCTCAGACACCTCATCCCTTTTTGAGATTCGAGATGCAGGTGCACATTTGAGAAACTAACACATACCAAAGTCATAAAATCAATCACCCTCAACCTCCAATTTTAACTAAACTATCTAGTTATATTCATACCTACTAAGCATATCATACCTTCATATCATACATATGCTTATTCTACAAATTTGTGCTTGAGATTTTTTCATTAATAGTAAGATTTGGTGAGAATCCAACCAATTATTTGATCCAATATCATTTAAACCACCCTTGGTTGACACTATTATGCAAATGTAATATCTATAATTGTCAAGTATCTATCTTCTTTGATATGTATTTGATGTGTCAAGTGCATACAATAATTGAGTGACAAATATTTTTAGTGAGTATTGTATATGTGGCTTCACTTGCTTCAAATTAAGTTACACCAATCATAAAGGAAACCAAGTCAATAAATCTTTTCCTTTATTAAGATCCTCCAACTAGGTCCTCTCACCTTGGTCAACGTAGAGCCAAAAGTAACAGGGCTAAGCCATCCCATTTGTTAAGGTTTCTCTTGATCACCTCCTAGATTTGAGTTAGTAGGTTGAGTGTTGAACAACTCCCCAACTATCAATGAAAAATTAATTTTCATTTCTCATCACTCTATCAAATCCAATCTACTCTAGTTAGCTACTCATTTCCTTAAGGTGCATTTTTGGGAACCAACACACACCATCTGCAGTGGTGGTTTTTTACTTCATGAAGTAGTTCAAGGTTGGAGAATAAAACTAAACCTTTATCCCTACACTACTTCTGTCATGGCGTGAGATCACCTGAAAAAATCACTCTTCATCAACATCTTCAGGATCCTTTCTATCACTTTTTCTCATCACGGATCAGGTGCACATTTTTCTTTTTCACATTTTCAACATATTACAAACTTTTTACATGATTTTTTTACATATATACACATATTTGACTACCTTTTATTTCTTTTATTTTTCAAGTCCATCCTTATGGGAAGTGGTAGTCAACATCAATACACAACAAACATCATAATCAAGGACATGTACAATATCAATTATCTACATGTGTGTTTCCACCCTAGGGTCATTACCATCACTTTTATTTTTACTTCCTCTTATTTTAGCATCCACACTTCACAATTTTTTATCATTCCATGCTCTCTTTGTCTCGACATGATCTTCTATATTGATTTACATGGTTATTAAGTACGCATATCTATCTACTTTACGTTACCAAGAATTTTTTGACGAATATAAAGTGGGGGAAAATGTAGACACAAAATGATTCACTTTGGTACATTACTAGGTCCTAATCACATACTATTATTTATATGCTTGTTATGGGAGAAAATTACTAGTTGATCACTATACTATAATTGGTTATCAAGTACACATATATATCTACTTTATGTTCCCAATATTTTTGTTCACCAATTTAAAGTGAGGGAAAATGTAGACAAAAAATCATGCACTTGGGTACATTACTAGTTCCTAATCGCATACTACTATTTATATGCCTCTTATGGGAGAAAATTACTAGTTGATCACTATACTTGGCTTCTTAGGTTCCCTTCTAGTCTCCCTTTTAACCTTATAGACATCACTACCTAGTATCACCCTTTGCATTTCACCTTTTATGGCTCTAAACACCAGCTCCCAACCAAGATGCCATTGCTAGGCACCCTCATCCCCTATGGGATCCCTAGACCTCTTTGTATTTATCTCACTCCTTTTTGGGTCCTTTCTATCCATTGGGAATACTTATCTCTTGGGGTTTGGACTTTTAGTGATCAATTATGAAATTTGAACAAGAGAAGAATATAAATATAAATTTATATTATGATGAGGCTCTTGTTGCTCTCTAGGGTTTAAAAAAGCTGCTAAAGATAATAAGGTTAATAACCTAATTATATAAGGAGACTCACCTACTATCATTAAACACCTCAAAGGCTCACATTTCCCAAGTTGGACCATCAAGTATTTTATTCAAGAGGATAGGAATATTTGTAACATGTTTTTTAATGTTAAATTTTTTTATACCTATAGTGAAGGCAATAAAGCCACCGACGCATTAGCTAATGAAGGTTTTCCTAGAAATCATATTTATTTATGGAAATATTATAATGAAATCTAAAATATTCTTTCAAGATGTTGATACCAACTGTCCTCAACAAGACAACATGTCAACGAAAAGGGATAGGAAAAATTAGAGCTAATACTAAAAATAATAAGGTTAATGACCTAATTATAGAAGGAGACTCACTTAATATCATTAATCACCTCAAAGGCTCACATCCCCCAAGTTGAACAATCAAGATTTTATTCAAGAGGCTAGGAATATTTGTAACATGTTTTCTAATGTTAAAATTTTTCATATCTATAGTGAGAGTAATAAAGCCACCGATGCATTAGCTAATGCAGGTGTTACTATCAATCATCTTTATTTATGGAAAAATTACAATGAAATCCCATAAAATCTAAATGAAATCATCATTCAAGATGTTAATACTAGCTATCCTCATTAGTATAACATGCCGATGGAAATGGATATGCAAGATCAAAGCTAATACATATTCCACATGTGTGGACCGTGCCCCTCTTAAATTGTTAAATCAAGGAAAATAGCTTGGTACCTTTTTCATTGTTTGTAGTGTTGTCGTGAAACTCTTCTTTCACATTTTCCAGTATGCATATCCCCTATTTTCTTTTTCTTCCACCATTGGTGGCCCTCTATGTTATGTGAAAATATTCTATGACCCCACCTAACATTAGGAGGAGGAAATATGGAAGACTCTTGATGTCGATGGGTTCACGAATTTCATGAAAAGGTTTAAAGGGAACGATAATTATATCCCCATCACATTTTCTAGGAATTGGAAGGAAAAATTCATTACTTATAAAGGTAAGAATTTTAATATTACTGAGAATATCATCTCCTTTATCACGGGTCGGGGTATGGAATTTAGAAAACAAATTAGGAAAAAGTTTGACAAGGAAGATAAAGAGAAAAAATTTGTTGAAGGGGAAGAAACTCTCAAAATTGACAAGGTATGTATAGTGTGTTATTCTATTCCATCCCCATACGAAAAGGTTACACGAATGGTTATTCGTTACATCACACTAGAAGGTAAATTATCTACATTACCTCTACACCATCTTATCTGCTTAACCACTTCCATAGGACCCCCAAGGTGAGCCTTTCTTACTACATCCTTCATTCCTTGGAGAAGTCTATTATGGAAGTCCATGCCCATCAAAGAGGTTTACCTCTCCACCAAAGTATTATACTTATTTTGCACTAATATTTTCATGATGTGGTTTCCAATGCTCCTTTGTATCCTATAGCCCCTGCCCAACCTCCTCAACAACATAAAGTAAGGACCAAAAACCTTCCTCCTCCTTCCCAACCTCCGGCTAAAAGGGTTCTTCATAGTCATGAAAAGGATAAGAATTTTACGGTTGTAGAAATCTTGTTATCAATCGGAAAACTGATCGAGTCCCTTAGCTAAAAGTGATTTGAAGGCCCAGATCAAGACACATGTAGAAATGATTAAGGCCCTAGGGGAGGATGTTGAATTTCTACTCAATGAGGGTAGTAAAGATGATCATGATTTTGAGTACTACTCTAGGTTGGAGAAGAAACTTGATGAAGTGGTCAAGAAGCAACAAACCATGTAAGGAACCCTGAAACAAGTTATCATAAAGTAATTGGACCAATTTTCCATGCATAAATCTCTACTTGAATTTATCTAGGTTCATGTAATGTAATTTTGTAAGATGAGTGACATCTCTAAAATTGTTTGGAAAGATGGTAAAGAGATAAATAAGGCTATCACCTCCGGAAGCAAAGACCCTCTAAAAAAATAAATCGAAATCTTTTAAAGCTATAGATGGAGTTAAGAAATCCTTCAATAACACTCTCAAATGACAACCTTTTGATCTCTTTTTATTTTTTTGGATTTTTCAATTTATGGGTTGATGTTTTACAACCGAACAAATTATGTATTGGTTTTTTCAGGGATATGTTTTGGCTTCTCTCTGGTAGGCTACCCCATCTTTGTTTCTTCTATTTTTCTTGATATTTTTTGAATCTATTTCTTGGGGTTTGGCACCTAGTGGTAAAAAAATCACTATTAGTTTATTGTTGTAGCTATCTTCTGAGCCTTTTTGTACCTCTCTTTCTATATTGTTGTATTTGGATTTTGCGAATTTTTTTATCACAAGGTATGATCCCCTTTAAAACCATTTACCAATAATAATAATAGTAATAAATAAAGTTATGTGACTAAATTAAAGGACCAAGCTCTAAGAATTTATACTATCACCTAAGGTTGCATCTCACAAGAATTTCAAAGGAATATTTAAATTCATCTAACACCATTACAAGGGATAAGGGATGGTTTTCTGCATCACACGCATAGGAGGGAAGTTCATTTTATTTCATGCACACATCTATTACATATTTTTACATCTAGCTACTTTGTTGGCTATCAAGTGTGACATGCACAAGAGCCACATAGGGCATGATTCTAGACACACACACATATAAATACATTGGTTTAGAGATGTAGAATAATGCCCAGGTCATAAGATCACTTATTTGACAATTGAGGACAATCCAACCTCCCATTTTACATATTTATTTTGTATAATTTTATGTTCTTTTCAGGGTTTTGTAGGTGATCTCTTAATTTTAGGTTATTAATGACACTTGTTTGAGTTGTGTGACAACCTAGTGATAGATATCAAGGGTTTCAGATCATCCAATTACCTTGTAAGAATCATCTCTAGAGATCCTGTGCAAACCTTGTTCCTAGGAAGGGATACTAGCACCCGTGCGCCTAGTACCATTCCAAGTTCCCTAGTCCTTACTCCTCCTGCACTCCTACATTTTTTTGGGCTAGATTGTGACCTCATGTGTTCCTATTCTATAATATTCCACCTTCATACATCACCAAGATTATTATGAAAAGTGTTCTAATTCTTTATTTCATGTAGGGTTTTAATTTCATTTCTTATTTCTTGAGTAATCTATTATACTTTATTGTCATATCTATGTGTTGTAAGATACATAAGAATTTAACAAAGTAATGTACACATTAGTTTATTTTTGTTAAATCATGTACATAAAAGGGTCTATTCCAAGAAGCAAAGTGAAATATATGTGAAGTATTCAATCGATCCTTCAAGGTCTCAAACGATTCTTGCTACACATCATTGACAAAATTTTCCATTAGCCTTGAGTAACTCTTCCACGGGTGCATAAATATTTGCATATC
Organism: Taxus wallichiana var. yunnanensis; assembly: GCA_018340775.1. Lineage (NCBI taxonomy): Eukaryota > Viridiplantae > Streptophyta > Pinopsida > Cupressales > Taxaceae > Taxus > Taxus wallichiana. Next base: position 599,887,703 of record CM031235.1, on the reverse strand, counting down.
CTTTGATAAATTTATAGTAATAACCCATATGCCCTAAAAATATACGCATCTCACTCGATTGGTAGGATATTATAAATCTAAAATTACAACTATCTTGGCTGGGTCTACCAATAATACTTCCTTGCAAATGATGTGCTAATAAAATTGCCAATACACTTTTTTATGTTAGAAGAAATGCTCATCTACCTACATATCTCGAAAATCAACTTAATATTATCATAGTGATCCTTAACCAATCCATAGACAATCTAATCATCTAGATAAACTTTTAAGAACTTATGAATGAAGTATTGAAAACCCCGCACTACGATGCGTGAGAATACTACTCAAGTGTTCTTCAATCCAAATGACATGACTGTATATGCTAAAATTATCCATTTAGTTTTGAAAGTAGTATTTTCATGGCCCTCGTGCTCTATACACATATAGTGATAGCTTGAGAACCCATCTCAGTAAAATAATATATCTCTCACCCTATAAGGAATTTAAGGATTTATTTCGTGAATGGAGTAGGAAAAGGGTCTCAAACACATGAAGAATTCAGCTACCTATAATATACATAGATCATGATCTTCTCATCCTTATTTATGCTTATAACCATATGTATAACCCACTCGGAATCCTCAATTGCTTCAATAATTCTGAAATTAAGCATCTTATCAATTTCCTCCTTCATTTTCACGTACGAGTTAGGATTCATCCCGTAGGGCCTCTTCCTATCCGGATGCACACCTTATTTAAACTTAATCTTCATCTCTCCTAATAAGGGGTGTACTACTTTCAACTCATGGTAACCTCATAGAAAAAAATCTTGGAATTTACATTAAAGCTCAATGATATTTTATACCTCTTGTTTCGACCAGTAATCACCAATAATGGCATCCTTGGACACATCCTCAATACCAATGTTTACCTTCTTTGTCTTTATAGGATCATGGTATGCACATTCTTGCTCATATTTCATGTCTATTACTTCATTTACACCTTATATGTGGCTAACATCTAAGTTCTCAACCTCTTTATCATCAATGAGATATATAATTTTACCCTTATCTTTCTCCTTCTAGATGCATCCCACATATATCTATTAGTACAGAATCATAGCACCCCCAAATGGCCTGGGTGTGAAGTGGGGAATTCAGTGTGATTGCATAACATGGGACCATATCTCAAGCTGTGGGACTTGAAAAACTTGAGATGGACCTCTAGAGAAAGCTGGTTCTTTCTTCCTAATCTACCTTCCACAAGCTACTCCAGTGTAGGAAGAACCTATTCTATCCTAATCTAACCATTCCAAGGGGATAGAGAGAGAGGTGAAAGATCCTACACTAAGTGGTGATACACCAAAAAGGAAGTGGTTGAATCACATATTTGACTGCCTGAAGTGGAGAGAGCTGAGTAGAGGAGAGGGTGGAAAAATGCACCATGGACCACAGATAGATTTCACACGGAAAACCACTTCAAAACCCATTAAGCACAGCTCCCAGAACCTACAAAAAACATCAAAGTATGCACAATATACCCTGAAATGATAAGAGGTAAGAAGAGACAAAAAAATAAGCCAAGGATAGAAAAATGCATCATGAAATAGATTTTATTTCTCCAAAACTTTACACGGTACATCATCATTGGGCAAGATGCAAGAAAACACCATTATAGAGCCATGGGAGGAGGATTAGACTCCGCATTCTACCCCAAGGAATAAAGAGAGAGGGGCCAAAGGAGTAATGACGACCAACACTTTGAATATGCCCCTTCATTACAATATATAGGAAGAACGAGAGAGAGGACGAGAAGAATTTAAATCCTTCTTTAACCACCTTGAGATATGCATTGAATCCTACTTTGGAAGCTCAACCACCATCAATCAATGCACCTATCAAATACACCTACAATCTGTCAATTCTAGTTCCCTATGTAAGCTTGGCGTGCTAAGGAAGAAGAATGGCGGGTCAAATTAAATCTAATCTGGTAGTTGAAGAATTAAGATTCTGTATTAATGTTGTAAAAGATGTTTTCCCATTTTCACCCACTAAATCCTATTAAGAATGATATTTTATGTCTCCATGGCATAAAGGGTGTCGATAAATTTCCAAAAAGTCTTCTCCCGTCCAAATCTAAGTCTCCAGTCAAAAGATATGGCCATCTGAAGATTAGGGTCGTGACGTGCCATGTTTAAAGAGTATGCCAATACCGGGTCCATGTGGCAACCTCACACATCTTGGAGATTCGGATCCTTTATTATGCTCTTGAAATTGCACCAGACTAACATGTGGTGGATTCTGCATGAGCTCATTGGGATTCTTTGTATTTTTCCTAAGTCTCTTTGCTTGGCGGGGCCAAAAGTCTGACCCTAGACATGTGGAGGCTTGGCGCTTGTTTGGAAACCCACCCCAAATTTTAATTTTGAAGTAGTACTAAGCTGACACTTAGCTCCCTCCATTGGCCCACCTTTTCTTTGACTATTTAACCCCCAAATCTATCCCTTTTTTGGACTGGGACATGTGGAAGGCCCGTGCTCATTTGAAAATCCACTTTAGATTTTACCTTTGAAGGAGCGTCATTAAGACATGTGGCACCTTCTACCTACACTCTTATACTTAACCAATTTAGTCCCACTTTTGAATTTGACCTATGTTGACCATTGGCCATGTGGAGGGCTAGCGCAAGCTTGAGTCTCCGCCTTTAAAACCCATCTTGAAATTGCGTTGAGTGATACTTGTTTTCTTTTACTTGTTCATAATTTTCAATGGCCGACTCTATTATTTTTGGGCACGGGACATGTGGAAGCTTTGCACTCATTTGAGTCTGCCCTTTTGGGCTTAATCTTTAGAGGTGCACCGTTTGGACACTTGGCATCTTCTGATGTCTCCTCCATACTTAGTCAATTTTGGGGCTTGTTCTGAATCATTTGTAGAGCCTAAAGACTTTGAACCTTTTCCATTTCTTTTCCTTTGAGCCTCTAGTTTCTTTGACAATGTTCTCTTCCTTTGTAGACGCTATTTGTTTCTCCATTTTAGAGCCCGTCTATAACCTGTTTATTGGACTTGAAGCATGGGTTGTTTCGATGGAACCATTCTTTGAATTTATTTTCTACATGAGGTCATGTTTGATCAATTTTCCCAGGGGAAAAAAATAGAGATAACATTATCTCTTTTGTATCATTTGTATCAAGGTGCACCTCATAATCGGGGTCACCAATTAACTCAAGCATGAGCTCTTCTACTTTCATGTTATCCCCCAACATGATTCACTTTATGATCTATAAAGCTTCATAAACTAGAGATTTATTAGAAAAATAATCAAATTTATGTACCATACCTATATTCTTATCTCCCCAGCTTACATTTTCTTACTTGATATCAGCATGCACATACCACACGTGTGCATAACCGTGCGAGTGGAATATAACTTATGCACCTATAAAGATGGTGGTAAATCCTCTTGGCCTTGTACCCATTGTCTCTCATAGTTATGGATGTGTACCAAAGAAAGAGTATTCCCTTCATACTCATGAATATGTGTAGATGCATTGCTTTGAGTGAACCTTGTTAAAAAGGTGATTCTCACTTCTCACCAACCCAAGAAGTTATCTTTGTTTATCACCCACCAACACACTACTATTTCACACAAGGTATAAATCAACATATTCCTCTAGTCACACTTATTCTTGTGGTGTTCCTCCATGGCACACAAAAAGACTAAGGATTTTCTTCTCCATTATACCTAGGTAGCTAAATTCTCCCCATGTGCCTAACCATGTGTAGTCCGATCATTATAGTTACTCTCCCCTTCATCTTATGCCCGACCATTTCATATGTGTCATGAGACAATCTATCACAAGCAACACTTGTGGTGTTGGTAATCGAATGCACGTCTTCCCACTAAAAAACACCTTCATTGTATGGTTTCACAATCTCAAGGTTTCTCACCAAGTAGGTGTAAATCATATTAAGATATTCTTCACCCAAAGGTTCAATGGATGGTACAAATTTTACTTAATTTAGAGGTATAATCATGTGCTCATCCTTATTCTCAAACATGATGCATCTCTTGTTTAAGCATAGATCATCATTGTTTGGATAAAACCAGGGTACCCAAGTAGTCTTGGAATTTTTTTATTTCAGCAAGCGCAAATCCCTTAAAGTCTCCATTAAACTTGGCTCCTTGAATGGTAATGGAAACATCCTTCAACACCCCAATAGGTATAGCCATATTTATTTTCTCCATATACAACATATTTGAAGATGGATGTAATGTTGTTCTCATCTGATTCCATGCATCCATAGTGATCACATTTACCTCAACGCATGTATCTATCAAGATATTTCTTACCAACCACCCATCAATTATTACATCCAAAGTTATTTCCTTATCATACTCATGGTTCTATAGCGGTAATTTCACATGTAATATCTATCACTTGTGCTCAATTCTAGTGTGAGGTGCCTTTTCATGTAGTGATTCCCATAATAATGAGAAAATATTATCCCGATGTAACATCTTATACACATCCTTTAGGTCATCTACATCCTTTTGTGGGAGCTTAACATTCTTCACACATTCTCTCTCACAAACATGCTTTTCAAGTATCTCATCCTGTAAATATTTGATGACCCCCATCATATCTTGTTAGAAATCCTTCGATGATCAACATCTAGATACATGTCATGCATGAATTATTCTCTTGTGATGAGTGGACTTACTTTAAGAAGTTCACGCCCACACTCGCTTCAACTTGAGTAGTGACCAAAAAAGGATGTAACTCAGGATCCAAAGATCTTCTTTGATATCCATTAATCCTCCTTCATGCACTTCACATTGATTATCCCCACACCCTTGTCCTTATTGTTCTTGTACATGTACTCATAAAGGTCATAGAATTCTTCAAGCTTATGTTACTTTCCACAATAGGAATATACTATATTCTGTAGAAAATCATCTTTGGTAATGATTAGGGATCCATAGGTATAATAAGCACCCCATGGGGAAAATTAACTTTGGTAATTGTGACCTATACTTCTATATCCTCAATGAAATCCAACTTCTCCAATGTTTCATTCTTCATAAGGTTGAGCATTCTATACTTGAGATCTGCTTGCCATTGTGGTTTTCCATAATCTAGTCTTGCATACCTCATGAATTTGATCTATCGATCGACAATACTTTGTATCATGAGTGAGAACGTCACCAATATTATAGTAAATAGATACATTCTTCATAGTCAAGCACTTTAAGAGAGGAAAATTCTAAACATCATGGTCCTTGTGGAAAATCTCACAAGATTGTAATAATGCAAGAACTGTCCTACAAGGGTAGCTATCCTTGGTATGTCCTTTAACCTCACAATCAGTGTACCATATACCACTTTGTGTCTCGTGTGCTAATTTGGAAGAGATCTTCTCTAATTTCTTAGACATAGCTGTTATCTATAGTTCTAAGAATGAACTCACTCCACTTTGTTAACACTTCCAACTAATTTGGCACATAAATCTACTTCCAAGGCCTCAAGTGGATTTGCATATGTATTATGAGATAGGGATCTATGAAATGGAGTCAGTAATTCTACAATGAACCACTATTCATGTTGACTTGGATGAATATCATAAGAAAATTTGGACAAAAAATATTAAACTATGTGTCATACTCTCTCATGCTTTCAAATAAACCCTAATTGATATATTTAAGCATGTTGATGCTCTGATGCTCAAAGTACAGAATGTGAAACCCAACCAAAAATGTAGTGTGTAAAGCATTATATTCCACCAAAGTCTAATGTGGATCATACTTTATATACCAACTATGTGTGCACCCTTGAAGCGTAGTGGAAAATTGGCTTGCCTTCCTATCTAAAGCTATAATTACCTTAGCACATCATAATAGTTCACACTTATGCAGTGCTCTACCGCATCTTCTATACATCTATATTTTGGAAAGTGGAGTGAAATCTTGAAATAGACTTGAGGTGTCTTCGTGGTTTTCGAGGTGGTGTCTGTTGATTCGGTGGAGGCTACCGTGGTGGACCTTGCCTGGATTACGACCAAATGCGAGATCCTCCACTAGTATTTCCTCTAGGTGGTTGCTGACCTAAACTTTCTAAGCCCCTCATGTCCCTACTATGGGTGTGACCCGATTGATTAACTTCATTTTTTCCTAGTTACATTACTCTTGAATTATACACCCAATGTCTGCGTTTTTGTAACACCTATAGAAGTGCTTCCAATAGTCTATGCACCAATACTCTACTTGTTGATGCTTCTAAAAATAATCCTACAATATTACTCCTAAACACCGACACCTAGTGTGCTACCATAGGTGCATTTCTATTCTAATGCACTTCTTGATTAAACAAAAATTATAGCTACCAATAACTATCTTCTTACCTTTACTAGACTACCTTTCAACAACTACCTTTAGATCTAGAACACCTTGCACAAGGGCTAGGTAGCTAGGTTGGGTCAGATGTGCTCCTACGGTTCTCATTATATCTTCTAATGTGTCTCATATGAAGTGATGGGTACTCTCTACCGTGCTTTCCAAAAGTTGGGAGGACATGTTACCGTAGCTCCTTGTCTTCCATGAGTGTCTCAAAACCTTTGCGATCCATTATTATTCTTAACTACAATGCTGATTCAATCTCCCTCTCTCACACTTCATTACACTTGATCCATCTTTCCTCTCTCTCGCCTATCTTACGCCAGGGGCCACCATCTTTATCCACACCTACTCCTTCCATTGTGAATGGTGGGGATTTAGATAGCCATAGGTAACCTTTCCACTCCCAATTATACTATCAATATCTTGATAGCCAGGGGTATAACATGCAAATAATATCCTCTGGGCTTGTGCAAAAATTTAAAATCAGCTTCCTCTAGACAACAATACATGGTAATTGCGTACTCTAATGTATAATTATAGAATACACCTATCCATAATCAATCTACAACTTTGGTCCACTCCTCATCCGTGTTAAAGAGAGTATGATAATATTCCTACGTATAAATCCTTGGTCTAGGAAAGTAAATTATCTTTCTTGTGAAATTTGATAGACACTATTACATTTATACTTGGAAAGAAACTGAATAATGTCTCATTAAATTCATGATAAAGACTATCTTCCATCCAATTTTGTGCATTGAAATCAGGTCGAGTATTATACCTCTGTGAAAAATTATCTTGGAATTCTTCTACCCAACTCTCAATGCTCTCCAGATACATTCAATATGCCACCTGCATGTAATATCCTAATAGAAAACTTCAAAATAGGTCCCAACAACAGAACCAAAAATGTAGTATTTAGTTTCACTTCAAAGGTTATGTGTGTTGGAACTTAATTCGACAAGTCTAAATGCTCACCTTAAGTGTGTTTAACTACTAGGTCCCTCCTTTGAGATGTTTTAAAGGAAGTTAACATGCATGTTTATATTGATATTTAACCAAGAAACCATTCAAGCATAAACAACCATTCCAGTCATGTCACTTTGGAAACACATATAATAAGGAAAACTAACAATCTAAACAATAACCAAGATCAATTGAACCATTAGATCACCATACTTAGACATATCCACCATAAAAAATCCATCCAAAATTACACATTATGTCGAAAATCATTACATAATAGAAGTTGAATACGTAACTATAAATACATTGGTGCACTTTGGACCATGCGTGCAAGTATTAAACCCTAGATCTATAAAAAACAACATGAATTCTCTAAGATATCCCAAAAATTAGAAATACTAAAAAAAAGAATTACATCAGGTATATATAAGGGTTAGGACTTTCCCTTCACCGCCCATGCACTCTCCTAATAATAGGTGTGCTTACAAAAATATCTGCGTGGTTTCTTTCCTAAAAATATTCATGTGTATAAAACTTATATGCTTTTATAACAATTTATAATAATAGATCATTCCTAAAGATAAGACATGATTTAATCATATTAATAGCCTCTACAAATTTTATTTTGCATGTTTTTTTCCCACTTTCTTGGTCCATACTCCAAGTCTATTTTTAGCCCAATTTGGAAAATAGGATAAGTCCCAACTTTTTTTTGTGTATGTGTGTAGTCATGTGTGCTACCTTTTCCAACATCCACATGTCCCTTCCTACATGCTACCCCTGTTCCTCTACGTGCATGTTCTTGCGCATAAGCCTCATATGCTTCTTCTATACTTAGTCAATTTTCCCATCCAACAATTGTGTAAGATAGGGACTCACAGTTCATAGGAAATTTTTGGTCTACTTTGTCGAGAAGATGGATACTAAGATGAAAAGGTCTATTGCTTTTCATCCATAAATAGATGGGAAAATGGAAATGGAAAACCATAACTTGGTTCAAATCTTGAGAGGTACAAAAAAAAACCTTAGGACTTGGTATGAGAATTTGGTGTGTATCTAACATTGTATAGCATGGAAGTTCATGATTTTATGAGTAAGAATCATTTTGAAACATGTTTTGGTTATTTTTCCTAAGATTTCTTTTGAATTTGTTTTGAAATTACCATGGAGATATAATGGCAAAGTGGATTTGGAAGTCCAAAAATCTACAAGGTAAATATAGGCTACAATGTAAATCTAAGAAACTCAATCCTCTTCGATATAGTCCATTTGAAATTATGGAACAAGTGGGTAAGAATGAAATTTTCTTGTATTTTCCTCCTTATATGAGAATATATTTAGTTGTGAATGTTGAGAATTTATGTCACTTTGAGCTCTCCATGTTGGATAAGAAAGAAGAAGGATTTTTTTACCATATATTGATAATCTTGATCCGGATAATCGGTAGGAGTTAGAGGAAGATGTGGTATTGCAGTGAAAAAAGAGGACAACACAATGAGGAGTGTAAGACGGGTGGTTGATTGGGTTGAAATTTCAATTTCCTATGAAGGCCAAGTGGTATTCCAAAGAATATGTGGGGAATAATTTTCTCACCTCATTAGTCCTTGAAGATATTAGGGACTTAAAATCCTCAAATTAGGGAGGTATGATCCAAAAATGAATATAGAAGTACCCAATTTTATGTATTCTCTTATTTTAAACTTGAAAAGAATACCCTCAACATGTTCATTGTTCTAGAAAAATGGTTAATTTAGGATGACTATGATCCAAAACCTTCAAATGAAAAAATAATCTATTTTTGTTCTTTGTTCCATCTTATAAGGTAACTCATGTCGAGTCACATAATTTCTACGATAGTTGTGGAACCACCACTCTTCATAGAGTAGTGGTTTCCCAACCACCACGGCAGTTATGGGACCACCTCGTGTAGGAAGGGACCATCTTGTGTAGGAACCTATGGTCACGTAACCTCTGTGGTGGTTGCATAATCACCTTCTGAGATAACGATGGTTTGGACCTGATGTTGCCAAATGGGGAAAATCAAAAATTGCAAATTTTGGGCTTTCCAATTTGATTTGTTTTTCCTCTCCTTTCATCCTTGGGTAGAGAAAATATAAATATAAGAAAATTTACTTATTCATGTAAGTTATTTGGAGTGAATTCAAGTGTGAGCAAATGAGGAAATTGAAATTGTTCTCATTTTTTTCATAGACAAATCGAGTTCTTACTTGTTCAAGATTGTACTTAATTATGTGTGTCATGTGTTTCCTTTCGGTCGTTTTGTGTGTGGGTGTTTCCTTCTTCTAATCTTCCTTTCTTGAAGTTGTGCATGACTCCACAGGGCCCAATAGATAAGGCATTGGTCAATGAATTATATGGTATAAAATTGAGATTCTAGATTCCAATGTCATGTCTTCGCTGTGCTCAGTCCATGTCATGTCCCCAAGCTAGAGCCACTGTTGTCGTGAGAATGTGCAACAGGGAAATTGACAATTTTTACAACAGTGCGATTCATGGGAAATTGACAATTTTTTATAATGCCAAATTTTTCATGTTTTATCATTCCAATGTCTTGATATTATCCCAATAGATATGATGATTTAGGAAATTCCGTTCATTCCCCTAGGTTATTTTAGGAGTTCATTGAAAATGTTATCTTTTGGCAGTATAGGGAAGGGCTATCATTGGCCTTCCTAGGATTGGATCAACCCCTATATTAGATCGAAGGGCTAACATTCAACACAAGGTGAATGGAAGACCTTATAATGTCATGGAAATGATTTTGGAAGGCTTTGGGAAGTTCTGAAAGACTTGGAGCAGTCTGAGTGAAAATAGGGTTCATAAGCCTAGGCAGTACACAGGCCTAAAACAATTGTTGAGCTTCAAACAAAGATTTTGGGAGCTCTAGATGGAGTTGGAAGTAAAAAAAACATATTCGGAAATATGATTCCAAGACCTACATGATGGTGAAATAATATTTTTCACAACACCTTGGCGCATATGATTGGAAGACAATTTTTCTCAAGTACAAGTGGAGTCCCAGATCAAAACTCCAATTTTTCAGGGATCATATGATCGAATCAAGACATGAGACCCACATCATTGGATTAAAATAACATTTCCAGTTAGGATCATATAAATTTCACTAAGAAATTCCACCAAAATCTCAAGTTATCTGCATTCCAAGTTACCCTCTCAAAGGCAGTTCAGGACTTAGTCATTTTTTCGAGAGGACACGTGTCAGCACCAGGAGCCTGGTGGGATTTCATGTCCCCCACATCCATGAGGTTAGGTACATCACCCCTTGGAAAATGTTCCCAGCCCTCATGTGACCCTTGGGACCCTCATATGACCTCCAGACCTGGTAGTTCAGCCCTCAAGTGCTTATTTGGAGCATGCATTCCCTGCCGTCGGATCGGTCGCCATGTGTCAGCTCCAGGACCACCGTGGAATTTTATGTACCTTATGCACCTAAGGTGGGGGACATAAGACCTTGAAAAATGTGCCCAGCCCCTATGGGGAGTCATTTGGACACCCACATGACCGTCGTTCAGCCCCCAAGTGCAGTTTTGGAGCATCCATTCCCTGTCGTTGGATCGGGCGCCACGTGTCACCTCCAGGACCACCATGGAAACTGATGTACCTTATGTACCTGAGGTGGGGGACATCAGACATGGAAAAATTTTCCCAGCCCCTAGGAGGAGTCTTTTGGACACCCACGTGACCTCCTTTCAGCTCCCAGTGCTTCAAATCAGCTTTTTCCTCCTTCATTCCCTGTCGTTGGATCTAGTGCCACGTGTCACCGTCTTGCTCATTGTGGAAATTGATGTCCCTCACATCCCTGAGGTCAGGGACATCAAGCATGGAAAAATTTTCCCAAGCCCTACCTGTGCACATATTTTTGAAAAATTTCCAAGTGCTGCTTTTCCTGCTTCTAACTTCTAACAGTTTTATTTACACTCCTTTCCTCCATTCTTCCTCTGCAACATTCTACCATCACTCCACCATTGCAAATGCTCAGACTAGATAAAAAAAGGAACTAAAATACCTTTCCCATGGTGATTCATAGGTCTCAAAGGAATCCTCATCAAGCTAAGGAGAAATGAAGAACAACAAAGAAGAGAACAACAAAATCCCCATAGCTAAAAAATGGAAATCTAAACAAAGCTTACAAACCAGTGCATGAATCAATGAACCATTTATTTCTATTCATTCCTCTATCCAAGACCATCAAGAAAGACACCTTCAAACTCCCCCATGTGTAAAAAATCATCCACAATGAAGAAATCTCCTTTCCGGCTCAACGAAGAAAGAAGTGGGATTTCCCGTCAAACCGGTTGCGGATCGAAGTAAGATTACACGTGAAGCACCAAAAGAAAAAACCCACATCAAAAATACAATTTTATTCACAAATGGAGGAGAAAACCAGACCTACAATTTTGAGGTCCATTAATGGTTGTCATACCCAGAAGCACTGCCAGGTCCAAAAATTAAAACTTTAAAATCTCCTGGATTATTAAGCGGGCGGGCCCAAAATTTCAAAGGGATGATATTGGGAAAAAACCCATATCAAAAAAATTCATTCCACATCAATCCAACTCCCAGAGGCCAAATTTCTAAAAATAGCAGGTCTACTACATAGGAACTGCTATTTCGGGAAAGTCATTAACAAAAGAACCTGCGAAGGAGATGAAGATATCAGAGGTGCACTACAACTGAGAATCCACCAGAATGGACATTTTTGGCACTTACTAAAAATAGTAAGTGGGCCCTCGAGCACCTGCTAAAAATAGAAATTTGATCCAAAGGAGTGAGGAATGTAGGGAGAAAGGGGAATCAAGGTCACAACACTCAACAAAGGATCGAGAGAGTTGCTTTTTCACACTTACTAAAAATAGTAAGTTACACTCAAAGAGAAGTTTTGGCACAATGGGATGTACAAGGATAATCATTCAAGGGGACATCATTGTTTGGGAGCATCCTAGTCATTTTTCACAGGGCATTCAAGATCCACCTTAGTTCATTCAACTTAGTGAGTGTTCATGAGATAATTTGGAGGAATTTCACAGTGTGCAAGGAGTTTGAAGATTCATAGTTTCACTACATTTGGAGCTTTCCATCAATGAGGATCAATGGACTTCATCAGGAATGACATCTCCTCTTCTTCTTCTCCCCCTCTTTCTCTCTCCTCTTCCCCCAACTTTCTCTCACTTTCCAATATTCTAATTTTGCGTTGGGGTTTGCACTTTTAATATGACTTAAGAGACTTTAGAAACATAATGTAAATTAAGTCGCCTTGCTATTATAAAAGGGACTTAAATATTTGAAGTGGAATATGAACAGTCTTAAGTCATATTAAGGTATTTAAAAGGTCATGAGGAAGATGAAGAGTCATATTCTATTCTATAAATTGTAAAGCCATTCCCATTTCAAAGGGTTGGCAATTGATCTTGTAGACTCAAGAGTGCATTCTACCTTGAGAGAAAGCAAAGGAGATAGCCATTTTCTTCTACTCTCTTCCCCTCTCAAATTTCTTCCATTCCTACACTATGTACAACTTTTATTAAAGCATCAATATAAGAAGAAGGAGTTTCTAGCTTTCTTTGACCAAGGGATTTCATGACACTTTGTTCTCATCAAATTCTATTTGGTCTTGTTGTCATTTACAGGGTTGTTTCTTCTCATAAATGCATGTGATGAAGTTTCTAACTAGTGTGTGTGTGGGAATATGATTTTCTACCTACAACATTAGTTCTCCTACCTCCATTCTCACTCCCTTTCCCACTTCTAGACAAAGTCATCTCTTGCAGGTATATGCAAGTATTTGCCGCAGGGTCAGTGGAGTGCCCCTGTTGGATCCCGGTTGAAAGGCCACCACAGAAATTCACCTTTTCATGTGCATGCACATATGGCAGCTACACCGGTTAAGTAGAGGGACTTAGATTCCCAAAGTGTTGGCAAGAAATCCACAAGTTTTTCCACCCGACAAATTTTCTTGCCAACAGTTTTTGGCACCCACCGTGGGGCAGATTTAGCAACATCTACACCCAAAATACAACCACAAGGTCCCAAAAATTAAAAAAAAAAATCAAATATTGAAAAAATCATAAAAGAGAGTTCAAGAAAGTCCATTTCTGAAAGATACACTACTGATTTCTACACGTGAATTTTCACATTCCACAGTGTCCTTTCGTATTCTGACTGCAAAAGCTTCCAAAAGCTGGCTGAAGGAAGATACACCAGGTTGAGAAGGTCGAGAGGTGTTGCTGATTTCAATTTCGAGGCTTCGCAAAATCTGCAAGAATGAATTAGAGATAATCCATATTTCTTCTCTCAAGCCTCCTCTTCATCTGGCTCTTCAAGAAGTTCACCTGGTAATCCTATCCAAAATCCTTCAAATTCTATAATTTTTCAACAACCATTGAACATCGATTCCTAGAAGAAGAAGAATTTGAAGAAGAATTCGTAGAAGCAAGAGATGAAGTAGAAGAAGAAGAAACAATGGCGGATGAAGAAGAAATACCTCAACCCATTGTTCCATGGGGAAGGAATACATGCCCACTTGCTCTTGAACCCCCTCTTCACAATCTACCAACGGGTTCCCGTAAGAACTTTCCAAAGTTCAAAGGTGACAACACACAACATCCGAAAGAACACATCGCTACTTTCATGACATCATGTGGAATTCTTGGTGTCCAACATGAAGACGTTGCTATAAGATTGTTCATGGAGTCCCTCCAAGAAAAAGTAACAAAATGGTTTTACCTCCTACCTTCCTAGTCCATCACGGGTTGGAATGACATCAAGGATGCATTCAAGAGAGATTTAAATCAATTGAAGATTGTCAAGACCTCTTGGTGTAGTTGGCTCAAATAAATAAAGGAGAAAATGAAACCATGAGAGAATTCATGGCTTGTTTTGAATGGTTGCTTTGTAGGATACCTGAAGAGGATTCACCATCTGAAAACAATATCAAAATATTCTTCATAAACGCTCAATCACCGGAGGTAGGATTTCTCCTACTAAAGAGTTCAACCAAGGAACATTGTAGAAGCAAAAAGGAGGGCCATTGAATTGGATGACATCTCATCCTCTTTGGAAAGATCAAGAATCCATCAAAGGGCAAGGCCCAACATCCGAAGATGAGAGAACTAATCCATCACTACAAAATTTGGTGAATGATATGGCCTCTTTGAAGAGGGAATTATTTGAATGAGTTTCTTCTCAAAGAAGCAACAAAATCAAATTGTAGGAGCACCCCAAAGACTTACCTTGGAGGCCCCACCCATGAATGTAAATTGCAGATTTCAAGAAAGTGAAGAAGAGCTTGAACAAGAAGGTGGCGAATTTCCAAGAAAGTGATGAGTTTGAGAATGATACACAAATAAGGTTTTGTGATTATTCTGGAGGTTATGAAGAAGATGAAGAAGATGCACCAAGTTTCTCATGCATGGTATTCACTCGTTCTCAGTCTGAGAAAAGAGCATCTCCCTCCACTGCTGTAAAATAAAAGAAGGTTGATGATCCTCCTATGGCGACTCCGAAAAATAAAATAATCAGTCGAGGATCCCCACTTCCATCTTCCATGAAGTCTACATTATTGGAGCCTGACCCTATAACAAGTAAGAAGATGCCTGCAATCCCAAGTAAGCTTTTTGATGTCTCTTCCAAGTCTAAATCTAAATCTGATCCTACAAAATCTAATACCTTGAAATCTCCTAGTGTGTCTTTTAAAATACCCTCCATTCCTCAAACATCAAATCCTACTCCTAAACCTATCCAGACTCCAAAATCAGTCCCTTCACCCCCTTGTCCACATATACTCCCTTTGACTTCATAGAATATGCAAACAAAGCCAAAGTGTAGATTACCGAAACCGAATATTTACGGACTCACCTTGAACAATTTGAGAGGTTCATCTGATACATCAGGAGTGGTAGTATAACACCCAATGTTGTAACTTCTAGTTCCAAAGGCATGCTACAAAACTCACCTACACCTCCCTCACAGAACATGCTTTCTCTAAGTGCATCAAAGACTGATAAAGTTGAACCTTTATACGTCTCCCTTCTTGTTGAGAATATGTACTAAACAATTGCATAATAGATTCTTGTTAGGAATATGTACTAAACAATTGCATAATAGATTCTAGGGCCTCAGACAACATGATGCCTTTGAAGGTCGCCAAGGCTCTTAAACTTACAATGACTCCACCTAGTGGCTCTTGTTACTCTTTGGAATCAAAAAAGGTCTCACTTGTAGGGAAGGTTAAAGATGCACAGGTGGCTCTCTCACCAGATTTCTAGACAAGAAAGTTTTAGCGATGATTTTGGTAGTAGACGTCCCAACCTCATTTGGAATGTTGCTAAGTAGAAATTTCTACCGAGAGTTGGGAGGGAAAATTTAGATGAATTGGTCTTTTGCAACCATACCAGTGAAGGGAGACATGGAGAAATTGCTTCCCGAGAAGAAAATGAGGTACACTGTGCAAAAATCTAGAAGCCCAGAAGCTAACATTTTGTACCAAAATACTAGGTGGATGAATCACTTGGTGACAACCAAGGAGGAAGAATATATTCCCACCTTGATAGGTCTAGACATGCCTTCCCAGAGATATTCATACTTTTAAGAAGCATTGAGGAGATTCAAGTTACAAGAGGGCAGCCCCAAATCACCAAATGATGCAGACCGCGAGGAAGAGGAAATGGTTCTCGGTGATTTCCAAGAAGAAAAATCAGCCTATATGCTTTTCCAAGATGAGAAGTTATTCTTATTCCCATTTGGGGATGAAGATGATCTTTGTCAAGCCATTTATGGAGAGACAAAATCAGCTTGTGATGAGCCCATGAAAGGTTTGAAAGAAATGTCTATACAAGGACTGCTAAGAGCCACAAAAGAAACAAAGGACCACGAGATCAGTCTGAACTTTTAATGCAAGCCATGAATATGGAATATAAACATGAAGCTGATTTGGAATCCTTAAATAATGTTAAGGTCAGCCATATTGAGATAAGGAAAGATGAGAAATACGATGTCCCTCTCAAGCCAATGGTTGGTGGATACAATGATGAAATTGAATTATTTTCTTTACCATTTGAAGATGAAGACCATTTCTATGATGAAGAAATTGAAGCAAGGAGTTTGAAGACCCCTAAAGATGAAGCTCCTTTTGATGAAGGATCAGTAGAGTACAGTGATTCTCGAGATGATGAGGTAATCCATCTAGATAGTTTCTTTGAGTTGCAAGATAAATATTCTTCAAAGGCGTACAAAGAGGGACTATAGGAAATGATGAAGCATTACTCCGTGCAAGAAATCTTGGATGCAGTAGAAGTGGCGGAAGACCTTGAGTTGATTCTTGATCTCTTCACTCATGCCATGGGCATACAAGACAAGTATGAAGCCACATCCAATCTTTTAGTCAGTACTCAAGCACCTCACGGTAAAGTAAAGGAATTAGATAAGTTTGATATTACATTTGGAAATGCTTCACCATCCACATGAAACAGAGCAATCAAGTCCTTGAAGGGAGAATTTGTCATCACTTTTAGACCAAAATCTGGTAAACCAAATACTTCAGAAACAACCTTCCATGTAATTTCCTCTCTCTTTCCTTCAATGCTTAAGCAAGTAGCTTTAACATTTACCAAGAATTCATCCACTACACTTTCATCAATACCGAATTTCCACATTAATTCAAGCCAACCAGAATCATATAATACCTTTGAAATTGTGAATTTCATGAGTAATGGGTCTAAAGAATCTGGCTCTAAATTTTTATTTTGTCCCATGGTGAAGGAAAATCAAAATAGTAGAGAAACAAGAACAAGGGAGTGCTTGAACCCATAGTGTAATGGTAGTGATAATGGTGTGTTCAAATTCACCAAGCAATGGCAGGAAGTGGTTAATAAGGATCAATTTGAAATGCACCTAAATCCTCGAATTTCCTGAAGTTGGCGTAAATTTGGCGGCATGAAAAGTTGACATGACCGAGCATGTGTAGGAAGGTTTATTATGTGGTACCGCACATATCCCATCATTTAAAATGGTATTGACAACTCTCCCTCATAGAAAGTAGTGCATCCTTTTCTTAGAATCCCGATACCTACGATACCCTTTGTAATTAAGACTTATTATACCCCACTTCATGTTATAATATTTGGAATGATATTTCAAATAAATGCATCAAACACTATGTAGGAATGCAATTATGATTAGTACATAATTGCATAATTTCTTCATAAGGAAATATCCATAGTGAATTAGAATACACTTATCCATGTCAGTTTAGCTTCTGATATTTGTAGATTTCCATGTCCTGCATTCTAAGATAAAATGTGATTAGTGGCCTTTTAAACAATGAAGATTTATACTTTTATTGAAAATAAGACAACTAAGGGAAGAAGATAAAAGTCGTGATCATCCTCCTTTATTTAAATTGAAAAACAACAATTACTCCTGATAGGAGGGGCTAAGCACCTCCTCTCGCATCCATTTCCTTGCTCAACATGATGTCATTGGTGAAGGTTTCCTTATCCAGAGGATGCTGATACATCTTGAGTTTATGTCCATTCACAAGAAGAGTCCTTCTATCACCATCGATTGGTAATAGTCTCACAGAGCCATTATCAAACACTTTTTCAATCTGATATGGTCCCAACTAGCGTGTTTGTAACTTACCTTTAAAATATATTTAGAATCAAAGAGTAAGACCCATTCTCCATCATTAAAATTCATGTATTTTATATGAGCATCATGCCATGTCTTCCTCTGATGTTGGAGAATTTTTGTTGTTGTTGTGCTTCCATCCTCATTTCATCCAATTCATTCAGTTAGCATCAATCATTCTCGTTGTGCTTCATCCAAATTGATGCCGATTTCCAGTGTTGTTCTCCATGTGTATAACTTGAACTCTACAGGTAACAATGGCTTCTTTCCATATACCAAATCATAAGGGGGAAAACCAGTAGTGGTTTTCAGTCATGTTATAGGCCCAAACTGCCTTGAGGAGTTTTGGTACCCATTTTTTCCTGACCGAGTTGACCACTTTCATCAAAATGTTCTCAAGTTCTTGAATTATCACCTCCACCTATCCATTGGATTGGGGATGGTATGGTGACGATTTTGGTGCTTAATTCAATAGATTTTCAAAAAAATCCTCAATCATGTTAGACACAAATTGATATCCCCGATCATATATAAGAGCTTGAGGGCACCAAATCTTAGCATTATGTGATTGTACGAAAAGTAAAAAAGTCCTTAGTGGCATATTCCAGTGCTTGAACCTCAGCCCATTTTGTGACGTAGTCATTACACACCAATAGGTATTCTTTCCCAAAAGATGGGAGATAAAAAGGTCCAATGAAATCAATTCCCCATTTCTCAAATGGTCCTAAGACCCGACTTTAGAGATTGAGAGGCATTTCCATGGATAGTGTAGGATTCCCCATTCTTTAACATGCATCACACTACCACACATAATTATTTATAGACTTATAGAGAGAAGGCCAATAGCACCCAGCTCCAAAGACCTTGTGATTTGTCCTCTTCACTAAGTAATGCCCTCCTTTAGGTACATCATGACAAGCTCATAGTATGTCATATACTTCATCTTCTCAAACACACCATGAAGAACCATATGAAGACAACATTTGAATAAAATTTCATTACACCACTTATATGTTGCACTATTTTTTACTAATCTTCATTTCTCTTTATGAGTAAAATAGGTAGGAAAATTCCCTATAGTCAAATAATTTGCAAGATCAGAAAACCATGGAGGTTGAGTTGATACAACAAACAAATGTTCATCTAGAAAATGATCTGGATGCTTCTTCATCACCTAAACATTCAATCTTGAAATAAAATCAGAAATAACATTAGATTTCCTTGGCTTATTAATAATGGTCAAATTGAATTCTGTAACAAGAATAACCATATAATAATCGACCTCCGACTACTGGTTTATTCATCAAATATCTTATGGCAAGAGTGATCAACATAAACAAATATTTTATACCTAGTAATGTAATGTTTGAATTTATTCAGGGAGTAAATAACAACTAAAAATTCCTTTTCCGTAGTGGTGTAGTTTCTCTTCATGGGGACATATTATTTTTGATAAAGTAAATGGAATACATCTGATCTTCTTCATCTTTCTGTCCAAGAATAACTCACATGGTTTTATTAGAGACATCAATGTGAATATGGAAAGGTTTCCCCCAATCGGGTCCTCTCAAGACTGGAGTGATGGTTAGATTCTCCTTGATAATATCGAATGCTTGCTGACACTGAGGAGACCATTCAAAAACATAATCTTTTGTCAACAAAGAAAACATAGGTGCAACAATTTTACTAAATTATTTGATGAATCACCTATAATACCTGCATGACCAAATAAAATCTTAATGTTAGTTTGATTTGTTGGTGTAGGCAGCTGAGTGATGACTACAATTTTTGGGGTTGACTTATATTCCTTTGGCGAAAACATGATGACCTAAGAAATTCCCTCATCAACCATAATCAAATATTTTCATGACTCAGGGAAATTTGGTGCTACTCACATATACTTAATACTTTTTCAAGGTTATTTAGATATTCATCAAAAGTGGATCCATGGATAGTGAAGTCATCCATGTAAACTTCAACACAATCATTTGTGAGATCTACAAAAATTACCAATAATACTCTCTGAAAAGTAGTAGGTGCATTACAAATCCCAAATGGTAAGACCCGATATGCAAACATACCCCAAGGGAAAGTGAAGGTGGTTTTATCCTGGTCAGTAGGCAATACTTATTTGGTTATACCCACTAAACCCATCCAAGAAGGAAAAATATTTCTTACTACGTGAGATTGTCCAGAACCTGATCAATAAAAGGCAGGGGAAAGTAGTCTTTCTTGGTGGCTTTATTAAGTTCCCTATAGTCTACACAGATCCTCCATTTACCATTTTTCTTGGGAACTATAACTAATGGTGATACCCACTAACTATCAAATATAGGATAGATGAATCCTACCTTCAACAATTTTTCTATCTCATTTTTGACTATGTCTCTGAGTGTTGGATTAATTATTTGTTGTGGTTATATCATGGGTTTAACATCCTCAATGTAGATATGGTGAGTGTATATGGTGGGATGAATTCCCTCCGATATCAAGTATAATCCCAAGAAAAATATTGGGAATGTTTCCTCAAAATTTTGAAAACCCTAGCCTCTTGGCTGGCCTCTAAATTATTACCAATGGTTAGTTCTTTTCCTATGTCAACAGTCACTTGCTTGGTATATTTCAAAATAGTGAGCTCTGTATTAGTGATTAAAGAATTCAAGGGACAAACATGAGGCTGAAGCATGTGCAAAATAGTTACATTTTCAAGAGACATAATCTTGGTTAAAGGACAATAGAAATCAATGACTGTGCATTCTACATTATAAGCATAGATTTCCTTAAAATTTTCATTAGAAATTTCACTTACCAAGGAAATAGTATCAGATGTGTTCGAAAAAATGGTTATGTAGCCTCGTTCTGATTTCCGTAGCCAAATTATCTTCTTCATTAGACAATGTATATGACTCAAAAATTTATGTCATGTGATTTTTCACTATAATGGTGGCTAGATAAGAAGAGTTCAGACGGTTAGTATCTGAATAATCTACCCATACATGTTCACAATCATAGACACATAAGGTTGGGAAGGCGGATATAATGAAATATTATTTGATTTTTTCCCATTTAAAATGGTCATTTTTCTTGACCTACAGTCAATATATGCAACAACATTAGCCAACCATGGTCTTCCTAAGATGATTGGATATCCCAACTTCCGGATTTAGGCTATAAGACCATGAAATCCACATGGTACTCATAGGATTCCACTGTGACCATTATATCCTCAATCACACCATCTGGTACAACAATGGATTGATCTGCTAATTGAAGAATGATATTGGTAGGCTGTAATCTTGTTAAAGACATCAGATTAAACATATATGTTGTTATAACATTGATGGAAGCATCAAGATCCACCAAAATGTTAGATATCAACTAATAATTTATACAAATATTAATGACTGGACTCCCAGGATCCCCGTATTTTGGTGAAATAAGTTTTCTAGCAACAAGATCAACTAAATTCCCTTCCACGTTGACTATTTTTGGGTATTTCTTCTTCCTTCTTGGTGTATTTATACACTCATTTCTAATGGTCTAGTTTAGTTCAGGAATATCCCTTATTGCTCTCAAAAGTGGGACCTCAATGTTCACCTTTTTCAACTCTTGAACTAGCGGTGTTTCATCTGTAGTTCGAGTTTCCTGTAATCATTTAGGAAAAGGAGTTGTATGAACATTCTTATTCTTTCCTTGACCATTCCTAGTGTCTTGTGTTGGTTGAGCATGCATATTTTCTTCATTTTCCTTAAGTATCTCTTCTTTCTCATTGTCTACAGGTATTTCCATGATAACAATAGGAGGATTCAATATTTTCCCAGACCTTAGTCATAAATTACTAATAGTATTAACCTGCATTGTATCACTCTATCCTACTTCATCAAGTGAAGCTATCTATTGATTTTTAGGGTTCACTACAGGTTGGGTTGGAAGTTGTGTTTGTGCTACTTGTCTATGTTTTTGATAGTTTTTGGTGGGGCATTAAATCCTACGCTATGGCTACTAGAACCTCCTCTATTGATTAGTATTCTATTGTGGTGTCCATTGTTGGTTTTGGTTAGGATTCTATTGAGGTACCCACTGTTGGTTTTTCCATGGATTTGCATGGGTGGTGTCCAACCCTAAAATTGTAGGGACTCATCCATGGTGGTGGATGTGGGTAAGCCATCTAATTTGGTGGTGCCCACTCAGGTTGTCCCCAAGTAGGCTGAGGATTGTGACTAGGCCATGACATCCTCCAGGGGTTTTGAATAGGTTGAGGAGCATACATAGCCTGATTATTTTTCCTTTGAACAAATTTTACCTCCGTATCATCTTGAGAGAAAACATTCAATCCTCCTTTCAACTAAGGTAAGAAAGTGCAATGCTTAGTATCATGGCTAGCAACATCACATATAAAACACATGTCTATGAAATCTAAAGGACACTCTCTTAGGGGATGAATCTTCCTTTACTTAGGGAAATATATGTCCAAAGGTTATTTTGCAGCACTAGTTTTGGATTTGAGCCCATCAATGGTTGATGTCAATTGTGACAAGATGTCTATTTTCATGTTGGCCATTTCCTCCAAAATTTTAGAGGTTCCTAGGCAAGCTTGGATGTTTTTATTTTTCGTATACCTCCTCATGTTCTAGAGTAACTTAGGCATAGCTTAGTGATTTATTCCATACTAATTTTGTGCACATCACCTCCTCCCATAAGATGGAGGGAATCCTTGGTTTCCTCATCAAGTCCTTTAAGGAAAATTGTCTTAGTAATTTCTTCATCTAACTCATAACCACTCCTACGATGGAGAAAGAGAATCTATCTAGATAATCCTCTATATTTTCATCTTCTTCTTACTTTATCTAGAAGAACTCTTCTTTCCTATCCCTTCCCTTGTATTAGTCTTGATATTTATCCAAAAGGATATCTCCATGGCCTCCCAAGAATGAATGGAGTTAGAGGACAATCCCATGAACCATCTCATAGAAGAGTATTTGAGAGTGGAAGGAAAGAGTTTGAGTTTTTGATTAACGGTTTTATAGTTATATGTCTAGAAAATAACTTTGAATTCAAACAAGAACTGATCGGAGTCTTTTGTAGACATGCCTTAGAAGATAGGGAGGATGGATGGTGAGATATTTTTCATAGGTGCATCCTCATCTTCATCCAAGACAATGGGATAAGTAAAGGTTCTACCCAAGGGTTTGGTTCTCATTATTCTGTTGTCTCCCATTTTTGAATGTTGTTCTGGTTCCAAATAGAATGATGTAGAATGTTCAGAAGGGCTTCTAGGTGTTGGATTGGATTCAGTGTCACTCTCAGTGTTCCCTATGTGTAGTCTATTTGGAGATATTTGTTGGATGTTGCATGGTATAAATCTCCCTTGATCGTCCCATGGCCTATGCATCAAGGTTGGTTATGTAAACAAGGCCTAGGACTTCTACTAGTTGCATAGATGAACTCCATTAACACCCATAACATATAAAGTGAAGAAAATGGCATGTTGTGCTTATGGTGTCCCTAGAAATGGCACCAAAAATGATGGGTTATTGTATTCTTCCAATCATTTAACTAATAGATTAATCTACTAGTGTCATTATCAAACCAAGGTTGATGTCCTAGGTTGTATGCAATGGAGTCCTATGTAGCCAATTATACTATTGGGTATTTTATTGGGGGTTTCTATTAGATCTTTTTAAATTTCTACTAATCTATGAAACTCAATGTAAATATATGGAATTAAGTTACTGTGATAAAATGAATTCTAAAAGTTGTACTTCTAACTCAAATGGAAATGTGCATAGAATTGAAAGAAAAAAATTGAAATTACACACTCATAATTAAAACTTGTAGTAAAATTAAAATCACATGCTAACTAGAATTTGTGTAAGAGGAAACACACATTATGAATGAAAATTTCAATAAGGAAAATAAACACACTCGAATAGGAATTGCATGAAACACACCGAAATAGAAATTGCACTAAAATAATTGAGTGATTATGACTTATAAAAAAACCATATGCGTACGTAAACGTAAATAACCTCCTATCTCCTTGGTCGAGTGGGCCCTTTCTCTTCCTTGGTACAAAGGAAATGTTAACAACTCAATATTCTCAAAAGGATATCTCTTTATATTAATTCAAATAAGTTACATGACATATTCAGTGCGGAAAGGAAAAGTACTAAATGCAACAAGCTATATCGCAGATTATAAATATTACCAACTACTACATTGTTCTTCAAGGAGATGTATTTATATAGACACAAGTGGTTACAAAATATGCCAAAATTACCAGAACTAATATCTTCCACTAAAAATATTGATCAAAACTCATAAATTCCTATAGGACTTTGCTAAAACAAGACCCATACTTATAGGTGATAGATGGAAAAATTCTTCCACTTCTCGCACTCCATCTCCAAACTCGGGGATCCTTAATTACATTGGATATAAAATTTCATTATTTTCCTACACATATCACCACATTTATCTCACAAAGACACTTATTATGAATTTATACGGTTAATCAAAGTTGCATGAGAAAAATCAAGGAAAATGCATTAAACTCACTAGGATATACCTATACAAAGAATCCCCATGCATTACAAAATCATGTTTAAATGACAAATCATCAATCATATGAATGATATAAATAATTCAAATAATGTACTCATCAAATAGTACTAAGGATTTGGGGTTACTATTTCCAAACTTCGATTTGAGTGTTCTACCGCTAAACTTAGGATTTGAGCATCTTATTACTAAAATTTGGATTTTAGTGTCATGTTGCTAAACTTCGTATTTGGGCATCCTGCCACAAAGGGAAGAGTATTGATAAATTTTTTATCTTTTATCCTGCACCATTAATGCTTTCCCATTGATAAGTTCCACTGCAAATGGTCACAAACCCAATAGAAACATTGATCCACACGAAGTAATTATTTTTATTACACAAAGTGTGTAATGTGCCACTGATAGTAACTTGTAACCAAACATGTATTTATAGAAATTTGAAAATATTGTCACTGAGAACCTACTAATTTTGTACTATAATTGTTTATGCCCCTAGGGAAGGAGCGCCCAAGTAGGACACTAGAACCCACCGATGTTGTATGTGTTAGGTGCTTCTTTCTTGACCGAGTTTAGCCCAATTCGATTCTAAACCTATTTTTAGCTCTATGTACCCTAATTTTTCTATGTATCATTTTGCATCTAGTATGTGAACTACTAAAATGGTGAAATAGTCATCTAATTATTGCTCCTAATTATTTGGGGGTATGATATGGACAAAGGTTAGTGTAGCCTAAATGAGGAAAGATGAGACTAATGTGTACATCTAAAATGGAACTCCTGTAGGGGGAATATGGAATACATATGGTAGTAACCATGGCATATGCAAAAATGAGAAAAATCTATCTAAAAGTGTTAGTCACAAACATGTATACAAGGTATAATAGAAACAAGTCAAAAAAACATAGAATAACATTGCAAAATACAAAATGAGTAACTATTTGAATACATGGGACACCACTCGTGATGATGAAATACAATCAAAGCCTTCAAGGAAATACAAGTGAACAAGCAATGAACATCGGCATAGCCTGAAAATAATGTTAATCAAGGAACAATTAAAGAATACAATATATAAGAAAATCATGTAACCATGATCGGAAGCAGTTTTGCAATACAAATGCTAAACATAAAGCACCCATAACATCTTAGAAAAATTGATAGTATTCCACAATGTGTATAGCTAAAAATCAAAATTAAAGTAGTATATTTTGTAATAATATAAGATGAATATAGGAAAGTAATAAAAGTATATGCACCTAAGAGCCTCTCGTGGGGAATGGTATGGTACATTGCCAAGAATCATACATCATGTAGAAACCTGTAAGTGATTTGCATTCACCTCAAAAAGTACCATGTGAATGCGCATGTGTGTATGGAAAAATTATAAAGCATACTATGAACCCAAGTAACATGATAAGTAGTGTGTAACATAAATAGAATGAGAAAGAAAGGATACATCCAATCAAGATCTAAGTTAGTATTTTTTTCAAATATCCGAACATGAAATAAAACATCTATGAGAGGGGATAATTTTTTCCCCTAGTGTATGTGTGTAAAGTGAGGTCCATGTAAGTAAATGTGCCCTCAATAGTTATGTTTGAACCTAGAACAAGAGTGTGTCATTGGGTAGCGAGGGGGAGAATATGCCCCCAAGTGTGTATGCCATGGTGATCTAAGTGATGTCATTGAGGGAATCATCTAAGTCAGAAATATAGCCAATGGGATTTGGATTAGAGGCATGGTATGTAAATGATTTTGGCCTATTTTTGAAGAAACTTGTGAGGTGTAAGTCATACATTCCCATGACATATTCTTCATCAGTAAAAGGTTTACAAGGGAGCTTATGTATATTACATCATGATATATTAGGAGTGTAATAAGGGAATGAATAATTATGAAAAATGATGGTATTAGAGGCCATGTGATACATTATAATAGTATTATGCATATCAATAATACCACCGATGTAATCTAACTAAGATTGCCCAAGTGTAACCCAAACATGTATATGGAATACCCTAGTACCATAAGATTTTAGGAGAAAAATATAACCTTGATATTCATTATGTGGTGTGAGAAAAGGTATGATATCAGTAGGAGTGAGGCCCAAGTAGGTTAGAGCTTCATAGGTACATACAATTTTAGAGAAATGTGGATCAAAAGGTAGATGCTACCGATTCTCTTGATTTATACATAATGTGTAAGTAAATCAATCAAAAGATAAGGTTCACCTAGAAGAATAACCAAAAATAGGATTTGGAATGGGTTTGAGGGTGTGCACAATATTATAATAAGGAACCCATGGAGTAGGAGTAGCTAATGGAGTTAGATATTTAACTTGGTATTCACCAAGGCCCAGCAAATCAATGGATATGAGATAAGGATTCATCAAAGTCTATGGGGGTAAATTTCAAAGTGTGAAGAGTGTCATCATCATCGAGTCATCAGTCTCAACATGTAAGTATTAGTTATAATTCCCTAGGGGTGTGAAAATAAATATGGAGGATGTGTGGGAGGAAATGGAAGGAGAGATAAGATCAATAGTGTGATTCCGAATAGAGGAAGATGGGAAATAATGATATAGGAGTGGAATTAATTGATCCCCAAGATCATATGTATCAAGAAAATTTGAGGGTATTTGTTGATTTTGGGGAATGAAAATAGAGTTGACAGAGTCCATGTGACAATATTTGAATGGTTCATGATCAATAGTGTTGGTCCGAAAATGTCAGCGTGGACAGATCTATGGATAGATGAGCCAACAAAGGTGTTGTCCCCTCTTTGAGACAAAGCGCTTAAACCGGTTTATTGCTATTTCTACTAGCAGAACCTATGCAAGTCTCATTTCAGCCTTCGTTTTTCCCGGTAGTTTGGTAAAAGAAAGGAATGAAAGAAGGAAAAGAGAAAGAACAGATCCAAGGAAGAAAAGAAATGAATTCCAAAGCTAAAGGTGCAAGATTTATGTTTTTAATAAACAAAGCCAAACCTACTTGATAAACAAATGATAAACGATGAAAAGTAGATATGAATCCAACAGATTAAACACATACAGATCTAACGTAAGAAAGATCTAATGTATAACACAGCTATTGAGCACAAAGTCTGAATAATTGTATTACTGTTCTTTTCTGTTACAAGAAAGCTCAAAGTCTTTCTCTCCTCACTTCTATTTCTATCTAAAAATGTTCACCTCTTGAATACAACAAGTATTCTTGTATTTATAGAAGATGAGAGAGAGAGACAAGGCAAAAAGGAGCCAACCACTTATTTACAAGATATTTACAAAATATCCAAAAGTCATGTTGACTTTGACAACTTGGATGGATGACATCATCCCATGATGCAACATGGATGATGTCATCATTTGTGCCAACTTACTTCAGATATTACGAAAAGAAAGTCGGAGAATAGAGAGGAGAAGAAGAAGAAGAAGAAGAAGAGGAAGCTATTCATCATCATCATCCTGTGGCCTAAAAGGAGTCGCCTGTTTCTGATGCTGATCAGGAGATGAGATGTGGAACTGAGCGCGGTATTCCAAGAACTTGCTGATCATCGGCCCAAATTGATCCTGTGATGGATCCTTGTGCCGTTCACTGATTGCTTCGCAAGTTTCCCGCTCATCTATGAGCTTTTCTGGGATCTTGGAATAGTCTTTACCCGCCTCGATTAGGGACCCGATGAAGTCTCTACAGGCCAGTAGGTTGTTGATGGATTCGATGTCGAACGTGACTTCTGGCCCTGTCCCTTGAGAAGCTACCTCCTTGAAAATCCGGATAGTGTCATCAGCTGATCTCAAGGTAAGGGAAGGAGTGAGCAACCCTGGAGTCATAGATAAAACAATTTTCTCCATTTGATGCATCGCATCCAGGGCCTCTTCCTTTACCTTGTCTATCTTTTCCAGAACAAATTCTAGCTGATCTATCCGATAGTCCAGAGTGGACATAGTTTTGTTGAGGGCCCTTGGATGACCGAATACTCCGAACTTGACCAAATCTTCGACTGAACAGTCGAACATTTGTTGGAAGGCCTCGTCTTTGGAGTCTAGCATGCTCTAATTCTTCTGATACTGGACTGCTTAATGCTTGGAGTTCCTTATTCACCTTCTCGATATTCAGGTATAAACTGATATATTCGGCGATCACCTTTTCACTATCTTTGAGGATCTAGCTCCTCCAAGCAGAAACAGCCATACCTTGCTCGCCGATTTTTGAATACTCATTAATCTTCTCCTGACTGAGCAGCTCAGGAGTCTCGGCGTAGTTGTGGGAGGTGCACTTCCCATCTTCTGTAAGGCTTGAAGCAGATACTTGTTCTGCTCCTTTAGTAGCCTTTTCTCCTCTTTTGTTTCCTGAAGCTTTTCGCAGAGTGCATCAACTGCGGAAAGAGCTTCCCCCTGGAGACTTTCTGAGGATGTCCCCATTGTGACTTGGGTCACTGTGAAATCTGCCGGAGACAGATCTTCTTTCTCTTTGGTGGGATCGGGGTAGGCTATTTCCATAACCCTCTCACCTGCAGCGCTCTTGGAGAAGCGTGTAACCGGCTTGTGCTTCTTTGCTCCTTTAGCCGGAATGACTGAAAAGTCCATCGGAGCGATGGGGACTTTCCTCTTTTGTTGGCTTAGCTGCTGAGAGATCCAAGCTGGTCCTATAGAAGAAGGACCAGAGACAGAGGGGGAGGCAGCAACGGTAGAAGAGGGGAAAAACGTGGAGACACGCGGCGGCGGCATCGAAAGAATAGCCGAGGAAGTGCCCACGGGAGAAAGGGAAACCGCAACCGCAGAAGATATAGGAAGGGAAGGGAGCTCGGAGATGAGGGAAGAAATGGAAGAAGACAAATCAGCAAGGGAGGAGAAGATAGATGAAGAGGCGGGGGAAAGAGTAGAAGAAGGGGCAGAGGACACAACCAAAGGAGTGGTTGCTTGAGTCACTCGAGGAGGGGAAGGAAGAGAAGAAGAAGGGATAGAAGGGACCTCTGAAGTTGTAGCGACGCCGACATCCTGGGTGGATGGGCGTATAGGACTATCCTCTGTCAATTCTTTCTCTGGCGAATCCAGAGTTATTACTTGTTCAGGCTCTGAAGGAAGAGGACTTTCAGGGGCTTCCTCCTGAATGGTGCTAGGTTCACCTTCGGTACCTTTGCCTTTCAGCAGCTTCTTTGTCCTTGGAGGTGCGTTGCCCAAAGGGGAAGTCGTGAAATCTACCCCGAGGTAGATTAGTCCGTTCATGCGGCACCAATGCTCCGTTCTCCGCATAGTTTCTTTTACCCTCTCCTCAATTGTTTGAGGAGCCTTGCTTCTGTCAATGTCCGGGAAGGGCCAATCATCCCCTTCTGTGTCATTATACACTTTGTCTACTTCGTCTTCCGTGGTTTGGAAGCCTTTTGGGACAATGGCCACTCCGTATTGGATGATTTCCGTTAATGCCAAGCGAGAGTGATCCTTTCTTCTGAGTTCTACCTCATGGAGAACGTCAATGTAGATATCCTCAATCTGAGGGACATGAATTGGATCAAGCTTAGCCCTTGGTAGACAGCCCCTAGGGTCGAATGTAGGCCTTGCTGGGAAATCATGCTTTAGGTTGAGCAATTCTAGCTCAGCAAACATCTCCTTCGCCTTGTGATAGCTGGAGCATGTGTAACGGCCTACTGTGAGGGGGAAAGGAGTTCCGCCCTTCTTTCTCTTGAGGCACTTTTCATGGTATGTGACGAGCTGTCTTGACAGTTCCAATAAAATCAGCTTTGGTCCAGCATACCTTGGTAGCCTGGTTGGCTCTCCCAAAAAGTTGGCAGCCCTTAGATAGGTGAACGTGGGAAATTGGGTGAACAAGGCTCCCCATTTCTCTGTGACTGCCACTATGTTCTTTGTCGTCCGGCTATGAGTCAAATTTGGCCGCAACATGCACATGATGTGATAGAAGAAAACATCATTGATTTTAGCAAATTGAGGGATACTATTCTCTAGTCTCAGCTCTGGATAGTAATCAAATATCTTGGCCTGAGGCCATACTCCACTTCGGTTGAGCCCTGGGTAATCCCTTGCCGATGCTGCAGCGTAGACTACATAGGAGTTCATATGAAATACTCCAGTTGTGGCAAGCTGTTGTAGCTGCTCAGAGATGGTGCTGCTGATTATTTCACCCCAGCAAAAGCGCTGATCGGGCAAATTCTTATTCATTGTTTCTAGGTACCGCAGCATCCACTTATGGAAATAGTGGGCATCTGAAAGCCCGAAGACTCTGCTCAAGAAGGTGATAGAATCACTGAGTTCCTCTGAGAAATCACTTCGGTGGATAGTCTGAGGCCACCGGGTCACTACCTTCTTATTCTTTAGGTAGACCTCATTCATTAACTGCATGCACTGGCCTTCGTTGTCTTCCCAGGCCTTGATGCATTCCTGTTGGCTAACAGCCACGTAGTTCCGGTGGTGAGGAATGCCAAGCATCAACTCAAAATGGCGGGCAGTGAGGTTTATGACTACTTCGCCCTTGCTATTCTCGACACATCTCGTGTCTTTGTTGAAGGATTGTGCAACAACCATCATAAACTCGTTATTCACAGCGCTGACAGGGATTCCTCCGGCAAAGTGCAGGGCACTGCCTATTAGTTTGTCCATCCATGGACTTCTTGTAACCTTTTGAGTTCTAAGCCAGAACTCATCCATGTCAATGTGACCCAATTCAGAGTCCCGGACATCCATACTGCACTCAGCCTGTGATTCGGGCATCCTGACCTTCTGATATTTGTATTTCATTTCTTCTTCTGTTAGCTTTGCCTTTCCTCTTGGTTTGGTGGGCTTCTTGCTTGACGTAGACATGTGTTCTTTCGAACTCAGCTGCTGATCTGCACGAAGAAGAAGAGAGACCCAATCCAAAAAGGTTGAATTAGTCATTTGATCTTCCATTGGAAAGCTTAGCAGGAGGAGTTAGAGATTTAAAGGCTCAGGGCGCAGGAAAAATACAATTGGCAGGCCAAATAGATAAGGCGCGCAGGAAAGGAATGTTGCGAGAGGTTATATTGGCGCCAAAGCGCATGGCGCATGGATGAAGCGAGGTTGCATTTTATAACGGGGCGCACGAAATGCGTGTTACATTGGGGTTCGATGCGCCCTTGGCGCATGGAAAGATTGTGTAACATGGACGAATGATGCGCGAAAAGGAATATAGCGCGGCGCATGGAGGGTTTACACAACATTATGTTACTGCAATGGAGGATGCGCCCGCGCCTTATCTAGCTTTATACTTGCGCGAAAAAGGCTTTTGTTGCATCGAAACTGGGTGCGCTCTTTGGCGTATGGAAACATTATGCAGCATGGACAAAGGGTGCGCCGAAGGCTTTTTAAGGAGGCGCGGGTTTTACACTTGGAGCATGCAAAAGGGTGCGCTTATGGGCGCATGAATTTCAGCTTTAGCGCAGATGGCGGGGCGCCATGGCGCAGATCTTGAAATGTTGCAAGTCGGATAGGTGCGCCGAGGCGCAGCTGTCTTGATTGTTACAAGGCGCGCCGGTGCGCCTTGTGAAATAAGCTCTCAAACCTCTTTCTTTCTTTCTCTTCCACTTCAAAAATTGCTTGGACAAGTAAGGTTTTTCAAAAATCTTGTAAAGACAAGACCAAGCTAGCTAAAAATGACCCCCTTTTCCAGCAGATCCGGAAAGAGGAGGGAGAGGAAGAAAGAAGAAAATGAAAATGAAAACAGGCAGCACGGGGAAAGGCTCAAACACATTCAAACTTTGATGAAAACCGGCCAAAGCAGCAAGTTGGCACACACACACAAAAACCACCGGACAAAAACAAGCCCAAAGAATGAGAAAACATAAAACAGGGAAGGGGAAGAACCTCTTACCTTAAAATATAGCGAAAATTCCTTGAGCGGGTCCACAACACGACGAAAGCGACAGAGCAGGGGCTGACAAATCCAGAAAAATCACGTGCTGACAAAAGAATGAAAATGACATTGGGCGCGCACGGGTATTTATAGAAAAACCTGTCATTAATGCGCCACCAACCTTTTGAAATGGCGCATGGAAACGGCTGTCGACAAGGTAAAGCGTGCGCCCTTTGGCGCATGGAAGGAAATGGCAACAGAAGAATGAGCGCGCCTTTGGCGCACCAAATTCGTTGTCGACATGAAGTTATGTGCGCCCTTTGGCGCACCAAAACTTGGTGTAACAGGTATATTATGTGCGCCCTATGGCGCACCAAAAACTTACTCAACATCCTTTGGCGCACCGAAAGGAGTGACAACATGGAAAACCATGCGCCAAAGGCTTTTAAGGGGCGCATCAAAACTTGATGTTGCAAGGAAAAACCATGCGCCTAGCCAAAAAGGCTCAAAAAGACTAAGTTCGAAAACTAGATTTCCCAGGGAGGGATTTTACGACGTTTCGAACGCGAAGGATCCCTAACGAGGGATCGAAACAAAATTTTCGGTATGGTTATCGGTAAAATTGCCCTTGTCAATTTTACGGGATAACAGCTGGCTCTTTCTGGGGACTATCTCTGAGCAAATTCGGGGGTAGAGAATCCCAGATCACATGTGCCTATCCATTGGGTACGGAGTCAAAAACAAGGGGGACCGGAGGGAGAACAAAGGAAACACACAACAAACTGAAAGCAAACACACGACGAAAGCAAACACACAACAAAGAGCAAACTGTACAAAGAAGAGAGCAAACTGTACAAAGAAGAGAGCAAGCTCTACTTCCTGAAGATCTTGAGATGTTGCCCGCTAAAGGGAAGCGGGAGTTCAGCTCCATCCAGATATGAGAGATAGAAACTATTCTCTCCATTGAGTTGCTTGATTTTGAAGGGCCCTCTCCATAGGGAATCAAATTTTCCGTGCATACCCTTTGGCTCTCTTCGCTTGTCCCAGAGAAGGACGAGATCTCCCACTAGAAAATCTCTCTGCTTGGCCTTCTTGTCAAAAAGCCTCTTCACTTGATTCTGATGTTCAGTGATCCTGTCGACCACCTTTACTCTCTTTTCTTCAAGTTCTGCCAAATACATGATTCTCTTTTCTAGAGAACTCTGAAAAGTTTCATCTTCGATTGCTCGTGCCAAGCGTAGAGCAGGAAGTTCCACAGAAATGGGAAGTTCGGCATCAGTGCCATATAACACTTGAAAAGGTGACATGCCGAGAGATCTCTTAGGAGTAATGCGGTCCGCCCACAAAGCATCGTACAAAGACTTGTGCCACATCCGCTGATTTTCATCTACTAATTTCCGTATGATGGTCACCAAGTTCTTATTACTGGATTCCGCCTGACCATTTCCCTGAGGGTAATAATCCGAGGCATGTGCTAAAGTTATTCCATATTCATAGCAAAAACTAATAACTTCCCGCGAAGAGAAGTTAGAAGCGTTATCAGCAACGATTTTGTCTGGAACACCGAACCTGACGATGATATTTTCTTTGATAAAACTGCAAACTACCTCAGAAGTGGCGTGCTTGACAGGTATGGCTTCCACCCATTTAGTGAAGTAATCCGTTGCTGTGAGGACATAGCTATGTCCAGCACTCGATTGAGGATTGAGTGCACCAATAAAATCAATTCCCCATTGCCTAAATGGTTCATTGATAATGACCGGCCTAAGGGGAAGGGCAGCCAACTTGGGCTTGCCGACGAATTGTTGACAGGGTTCACACTTTGCCACCCAGGTAGCCGCATCTTGAAAGAGCGTCGGCCAGTAGTACCTGGCTCGAATGATCTTGTGTGCTGTCACGGAAGAAGAAAAATGGCCTCCACAGGCTGAATTGTGAAAACTTTCCAGCAGTTTTACTTGCTGGGGCTTGTCAACACATCGCAGGAAGACACCGTCTATCCCGCGCTTATATAAACCGTCATCCCAGATGACATACTTAGCTGCCCTGAGCTTTATAGCACGCTTCTCCTTTGCAGTTAGGTGCATCGGGCATTCGCCGTAGGTAAGGAAGAAAGCAATGTCGGAGTACCACTCATCACTGGTCGCAATAAATAGAACCAGAGGCAGAGAATCAGGCTCCT
The DNA here is from genome assembly GCA_018340775.1 of Taxus wallichiana var. yunnanensis. NCBI lineage: Eukaryota > Viridiplantae > Streptophyta > Pinopsida > Cupressales > Taxaceae > Taxus > Taxus wallichiana. The sequence goes on along the minus strand of CM031235.1, from coordinate 599,853,131 downwards.
CTAGAGGGCTTTGCTCTTTGTCGGTATAATTCTCTCTTTCATCAGGATTTTCTGAACCCCTGTTCTCAGCCATTAGCTGACACAGGCCTTTACCCCTTACCAGCTTGGTGGGTTTAATATCCAGGTCATATTCCTGGACTTTTGCGATCCAATTCCCTCTCAAACTTCCTAACTCCTGCTGAGTTAGAATTGATTTCACCGCGGTGTCGGGAACCAGCACCACCGTATGCGAGTTCAGAATGTAATACCTGAAATTCTTCACCGCTTTGACAACGGCAAAGGCGTGTTTTTCCAGCTGAGTCATTTTCAACTCGTGAGGCTTGAGAGGAGAACTCATGAATGCGATTGGAGATTCAATATCCTCCGAGTTCTTTTGCATTAGGATTGCAGACACAGTATGTTCGGAGGCGTAACTATACATAATGAAGTTCTTGGAGAAATCCGGACATACCAGGACCGGTGCATGAGCAACAGAAGTTTTTATCTCTTCAAACGACCTTTTCCCCTCTTCACTCCATCTGAAAGTGGGTGACCCTTTCATCATGTTTAGTATGTGGCGGGTCTTCTCAGCAAAATCAGGGACAAAACGCCTAAGAAAGTTCACCTTTCCGAAGAAAGAATGAACACCATTCTTGCTTGTAGGCAGAGTAAGGCTTTGGATAGCCTTAACTCTTTCGGCATCAATCTTCGTTCCTTCTTTGCTAACCACATGGCCTAGCAATTTCCCTTCTGTAACCCCAAAAACAGACTTTTTGGGATTTAGGGAAATTCCATGTTCTCGGCACCTGGCCAATACTTGCTCCAAGTGATCATAATGATCACTTCGTAGTTTAGAGAACACGGTTAAGTCATCTAGATAAACTACGATGACTTTTCCCATCATGCCTTTGAATGCAAAGTCCATGGCCCGCTGAAAAGTGGCACCAGCGTTAGTTAGGCCGAAAGGCATCCTGCTATAGGCAAATGTACCCCATGGAGTAGTGAATGCTGTTTTGAATTGATCTTCAGGAGAGACTTCAATCTGATTATAGCCTGAAAAACCATCAAGCATAGACAGCATTTCCGATCCAGTCACTGCTTGCAGAACTTGATCCATTATGGGAAGAGGGTAGTTGTCTTTCAGCGAAGCTTGATTCAAGTTTCGAAAGTCTACGCAGATGCGTATCTCACCGTTTTTCTTGCGTACCGGCACAATGTTCGCCACCCAAGTGCTGTGATGGATAGGGAAGATGATTCTTGCGTCCAGCATCTTCTGAATTTCGGCTTGAATGGTGCCCGAAATCTTGGGATTATAATGCCTTTGCTTCTGACGGAAGGCTTTGGCATCTTCTTTCAGCGGTATATCATGCTGAACGTCCTTTGGCTTGAAGGACTTTAAATCTGCATAGGACCATGCCAATACATCCATATATCTTTTCAGCAACTTGACAAATTTCCGCTTTTCTTCTGGCGTGCAACATTTCCCGATGTTCACGAATTGCGGGTGTGCCTCAGAACCTATATTGACTGGTTCTGTCTCTGGAGATGAGTCAGGATCATCTCGCCTCTTCTTTTTCACAAAACGATCATGTCTGTCAAACAGCGTTCCAGAGAAACCAGGCCCTTTGGGATTTTATTTCCTTTAAGCTGACAAATGCCATCGTTCTCCTTTGTTTCGTGGTTTTGACCGTTGATTGATTCACGGCATGTAGAGGTGGATCCTTCGAAATACAATTTGTCAAAATTTTCTGATTTTTCCAGAAAGGCAATGAGGTGATTATCATCGTTGAATACACCGCCAATCTTGAGAGTTATGCAGCACGCTTGGGCGGAAAACCACTTCAATGGTGTATTTGCTCGTTTTCAAACCCGGGTGCGGGAGCATGAGAGATGCTGAAACGGCCAATGAATCGGCCATATCATTTTGAGCTCTTGGAATTGCCTCTATTGAAAAAGCGTCAAATTCTTCAATGCTGTCCCATACTGCATTACGGTAGTGCCTGAGCCTTTCATTTTTCACTTGGTAAATCCTTTTGACCTGATTTACAACTAGCTCGGCATCACCTTGTGCCTTTAGATTTTTTATCCCTTTTTCTTTTGCGGCTTGCATACCGAGTAAGAGAGACTCATACTCAGCAGTATTGTTAGTATTGAAAAACTGCAACTTGAAAGAAAGAGGAATTACCTCCTCCTCAGGAGATATTAGCACGGCTCCGGCGCCACATCCACTAGTTGCACAGCTGCCATCAAATTGCAAGGTCCAGACCTTATTAAGGTCCTTTTCTTGAACGAAAACATCCTTTGTATCCGCCTCGGTAGATAAGAAGTAGTTTCCCATCCCTGATGATTCAAAAAGGATTTGGGCTTTGGGGTCTTCAGAGCTAGTGACCAAGTATTTCTTTTGGGATTCCGGCTCCAAAGTTTGCATTACGCCTTTGACTGGAATTCTAGCTTTGGACCAGTCCATGTGAATTTCTCCACCAACTTCGCTGCAAAAGCTCCTTCCCAGCAGAATTCCATAGGCTGCCGGAATGTCAGCGACAAGGACGGTCATTTTTACTCTTTTTTCCGGGAAGGCCGCAAACGCAAATTGCGCGTCTTTGATTTGGCCAATCAATGGCACTTGCTTGGTTTCCAATGAGTAGCATCTGCCGAAAGGTTTGGTAAGAGTGAGGCCCAAAGCATGGGCGACTTTCGCCGGCATGACGTTATCGGAAGCTCCGGAATCAATTATACAGTTGCTCAACTTATGGCCATTGATTAGGAGGGAGAGATAGAAAGGTTCTATCTTGCCTGATGCGGATGTTGAAGCAACATTTATATGGGATTCATGGGGAGTGGAAAGGATTCCTTTAGGGGAAGCCTGATTAGATATAACAGCTTGACTTTGGATATACTTAGTCAATCTTATAAGTTGGGGTTTGGTGAAGATACTCGGCTTGGACATCGGATCTTGGTCTTTTTTGCATGATCTATTATATCGAATGCGGCCAAGGGTTGCGTTGGTAAAGGAATGAGTCCTTCACTTCGCGATGGTGGAACAGGGTTACTGATCTTGATAGGAATATGTGGGGGTTGATTCGGAGGAGAGATGGGCGGGAAAGACTTCTTTGCAAAAGACTTAACGAGGGGAGTTGAGTGGGAAGAGGATTACCTCTTTTAACAATGGTTGGAGCGCGTTTGACACGACCTTCTCCTTCCGCACATGGGCAGCAACTTCCTTCCTTTCCTTGCGAGCGGGTAAAAACAGCATAGGATTGTCCGCAGCTTGCCCCACAGTACTCTCTTCTTCATCAGATTCATCCTCATCAAATTCCATGTATCCAATAGTGGAGTCGCCAGTCGGCTCACCGACATCTTGATCATCTTCGTCTTGAGGCGAAGGTTCTTCATAGTACTGCTCTTCTTCTTCAATTTCGGCCAGAGCATTGACCGGAGGGGCCTCAAGCGCCAACCGTGGAGCAGCTGCAGGCAAGCGCGGCCTTTGTGAAGCATTGTTAGGAACAAAATTCCTCCGCGGGATATCCCGATACGAGGAACTGGGAGAGGCTTGGGCCAGCTGCTTTTTTAGTGCAAGTAGGTCATTCGCCATCTTTTGGAATGCCGGATCAGATGAAGTGGTAGGCGAGGGATCCGAAGATTTAGGCTTGGACGATTCCTTTTTCAACTCGCCAGATATTATTAAATTGTCTTCTATCCGGATGGCAGCAGCCTGAGCAAGAGGTAGAGTAGCTACTCGCTCTTGAAGGAGCAAGAAGCTGACTTTTGAGCTCATGGCGTTCACGAAGAAACACTTCTGATTCTCCGGCGTTGGAAGCATGGCAGTAGGGACACGGTTGATTAGTGCATTGAAACGGGTGACAAAATCGCGCATGGTCTCATTGGCTTCCTTCTTCAGGTGCGTGATCCGTGATAGCAATGCAAATGCATCCTCTGAAGGCTTATACCTGTCTTCAAAAGCGTCCCGCAAAGTTGCCCAACTGGTGATAGATCCGGCCGGCAAATGTTGAAACCATTCAGCTGCAGGTCCTTGTAGGGTTTCCAGAAAAAGGCGAACTGACACATCTTCATGAGTCACGTCCAAAATACTGCATGACATGATGAAAGCAGATATGTGGGAATCTGTGCTTTGATTTCCGCTCCCGTCAAATTTAGGAAAATTCTTTCGATTTCCGTGAGGGAGTGCGTGAACTGGATGTGGCAGTGCGAGAGGACCCATAGCATTTCCCCATGGTACTGCCATTTGAAAGGCTGGAAAAAGCACACGAACTGGGAGGGTGGTTCCACGGAGCAGCAAGGCACTACAAAGGGATGTAGATGCTCCTTGTAACAGACTTTTTCTTCGCGGAGGTGAGACACTCCTGGATGACCACCTAGCCGAGCTTAACGCTGAAAAACGTGCCGGTGTTACGCTGAAATTGTGCCTTTGAAGCAGATCGAAAGTAGGATCAACTTCTCCACGGGCTCTCCTGCTGCGCGTAAAAGGTTCACTCGCCAGTGTACCTTTCAGATCTGCAATATTACGGCGCAGATTTAAACTTTATTTTTGGGTGTACTTGCTGATTTTCTGGTTTTTCTGTCAAAAACCAGCAGCATGCACTTTTCTGAATATTTAAAAAAACTATCCTCTTCGAAAAACCGATTGCGGTTAATGACAAATAATAACGAGGATAAGATGGCAGGGAAGATAGTAAGCTGATTTTCAGATCTGATCTTTACTTTTTCAAAGGGTTTTAAACTTTTTGGAAAATAGTCAAAAATCCAGATCTACGGAAAAATAATGATTTTGATAAAAACTCAGCGAACTAAAGATCTGTAACTAGGCCCGATCTATGACTCTCAGAAGGAAATTTTTCGATTTGAGCACTTTTGCAAATTTTTTTGGATTTTCAACAAAAGTGCAGATTTGCAAACAGGCAGTGATTTTCTTATATTTTCTGATTTTATATTATACCACCACCATAGATCTGACAGATCTGTCCGTTCCCCAGCGGAGTCGCCAAAAACTGTTGGTCCGAAAATCTGTCGCGTGGACAGATCTATGGATAGACGAGCCAACAGTGTTGCAGGGCTTAGCCCCTCTTTGAGACAGCAAAGCGAAACTGGTTTATTGCTATTTCTACTAGCAGGAACCTATGCAAGTCTCACAGATTCCGCCTTCGGGGGTTGGGATCTCATCCCGGTAGAGTGTTTCAGGCTGCGAAAAGAAAGGAATGAAAGAAGGAAAAGAGAAAGAACAGATCCGAAGGAAGAAAAGAAATGAATTCCAAAGCAGAAAGGTCAGAAGATTTATGTTTTTAGTTTGGTAGTAAACAGAGCCAAACCTACTTGCATAAATAAACAAAGCAATACTGATAAACAAATGACGGAAAAGTAGATATGAATCCAACAGATTAAACACATACAGATCTAACGTAAGAAAGATCTAATGTATAACACAGCTATTGAGCACAAAGTCTGAATAATTGTATTACTGTTCTTTTACTTAAAAAAAGCTCAAAGTCTTTCTCTCCTCACTTCTATTTCTATCTGAAAAATGTTCACCTCTTGAATACAACAAGTATTCTTGTATTTATAGAAGATGAGAGAGAGAGAAGGCAAAAAGGAGCCAACCACTTATTTACAAGATATTTACAAAATATCCAAAAGTCATGTTGACTTTGACAACTTGGATGGATGACATCATCCCATGATGCAACATGGATGATGTCATCATTTGTGCCAACTTACTTCAGATATTACGAAAAGAAAGTCGGAGAATAGAGAGGAGAAGAAGAAGAAGAAGAAGAAGAAGAGGAAGCTATTCATCATCATCATCCTGTGGCCTAAAAGGAGTCGCCTGTTTCTGATGCTGATCAGGAGATGAGATGTGGAACTGAGCGCGGTATTCCAAGAACTTGCTGATCATTGGCCCAAATTGATCCTGTGATGGATCCTTGTGCCGTTCACTGATTGCTTCGCAAGTTTCCCGCTCATCTATGAGCTTTTCTGGGATCTTGGAATAGTCTTTACCCGCCTCGATTAGGGACCCGATGAAGTCTCTACAGGCCAGTAGGTTGTTGATGGATTCGATGTCGAACGTGACTTCGCCTGTCGTCCCTTGAAGCTACCTCCTTGAAAATCCGGATAGTGTCATCAGCTGATCTCAAGGTAAGGGAAGGAGTGAGCAACCCTGGAGTCATAGATAAAACAATTTTCTCCATTTGATGCATCGCATCCAGGGCCTCTTCCTTTACCTTGTCTATCTTTTCCAGAACAAATTCTAGCTGATCTATCCGATAGTCCAGAGTGGACATAGTTTTGTTGAGGGCCCTTGGATGGCCGAAGACTCCGAACTTAACCAGATCTTCGACTGAACAGTCGAACATTTGTTGGAAGGCTTCGTGCTGGAGTCTAGCATGCTCTAATTCTTCTGATATCGGACCTGCTAATGCTTGGAGTTCCTTATTCGCCTTCTCGATATTCAGGTATAAACTGATATACTCGGCGATTACTTTTCACTATCTTTGAGGATCTGGCTCCTCCAAGCAGAAACAGCCATACCTTGCTCGCCGATTTTTGAATACTCATTAATCTTCTCCTGACTGAGCAGCTCAGGAGTCTCGGCGGTAGTTGTGGGAGGTGCACTTCCCATCTTCTGTAAGGCTTGAAGCAGATACTTGTTCTGCTCCTTTAGTAGCCTTTTCTCCTCTTTTGTTTCCTGAAGCTTTTCGCAGAGTGCATCAACTGCGGAAAGAGCTTCCCCCTGGAGACTTTCTGAGGATGTCCCCATTGTGACTTGGGTCACTGTGAAATCTGCCGGAGACAGATCTTCTTTCTCTTTGGTGGGATCGGGGTAGGCTATTTCCATAACCCTCTCACCTGCAGCGCTCTTGGAGAAGCGTGTAACCGGCTTGTGCTTCTTTGCTCCTTTAGCCGGAATGACTGAAAAGTCCATCGGAGCGATGGGGACTTTCCTCTTTTGTTGGCTTAGCTGCTGAGAGATCCAAGCTGGTCCTATAGAAGAAGGACCAGAGACAGAGGGGGAGGCAGCAACGGTAGAAGAGGGGAAAAACGTGGAGACACGCGGCGGCGGCATCGAAAGAATAGCCGAGGAAGTGCCCACGGGAGAAAGGGAAACCGCAACCGCAGAAGAGATAGGAAGGGAAGGGAGCTCGGAGATGAGGGAAGAAATGGAAGAAGACAAATCAGCGAGGGAGGAGAAGATAGATGAAGAGGCGGGGGAAAGAGTAGAAGAAGGGGCAGAGGACACAACCAAAGGAGTGGTTGCTTGAGTCACTCGAGGAGGGGAAGGAAGAGAAGAAGAAGGGATAGAAGGGACCTCTGAAGTTGTAGCGACGCCGACATCCTGGGTGGATGGGCGTATAGGACTATCCTCTGTCAATTCTTTCTCTGGCGAATCCAGAGTTATTACTTGTTCAGGCTCTGAAGGAAGAGGACTTTCAGGGGCTTCCTCCTGAATGGTGCTAGGTTCACCTTCGGTACCTTTGCCTTTCAGCAGCTTCTTTGTCCTTGGAGGTGCGTTGCCCAAAGGGGAAGTCGTGAAATCTACCCCGAGGTAGATTAGTCCGTTCATGCGGCACCAATGCTCCGTTCTCCGCATAGTTTCTTTTACCCTCTCCTCAATTGTTTGAGGAGCCTTGCTTCTGTCAATGTCCGGGAAGGGCCAATCATCCCCTTCTGTGTCATTATACACTTTGTCTACTTCGTCTTCCGTGGTTTGGAAGCCTTTTGGGACAATGGCCACTCCGTATTGGATGATTTCCGTTAATGCCAAGCGAGAGTGATCCTTTCTTCTGAGTTCTACCTCATGGAGAACGTCAATGTAGATATCCTCAATCTGAGGGACATGAATTGGATCAAGCTTAGCCCTTGGTAGACAGCCCCTAGGGTCGAATGTAGGCCTTGCTGGGAAATCATGCTTTAGGTTGAGCAATTCTAGCTCAAAGAAACATCTCCTTCGCCTTGTGATAGCTGGAGCATGTGTAACGGCCTACTGTGAGGGGGAAAGGAGTTCCGCCCTTCTTTCTCTTGAGGCACTTTTCATGGTATGTGACGAGCTGTCTTGACAGTTCCAATAAAATCAGCTTTGGTCCAGCATACCTTGGTAGCCTGGTTGGCTCTCCCAAAAAGTTGGCAGCCCTTAGATAGGTGAACGTGGGAAATTGGGTGAACAAGGCTCCCCATTTCTCTGTGACTGCCACTATGTTCTTTGTCGTCCGGCTATGAGTCAAATTTGGCCGCAACATGCACATGATGTGATAGAAGAAAACATCATTGATTTTAGCAAATGAAGAGATACTATTCTCTAGCCTCAGCTCTGGATAGTAATCAAATATCTTGGCCTGAGGCCATACTCCACTTCGGTTGAGCCCTGGGTAATCCCTTGCCGATGCTGCAGCGTAGACTACATAGGAGTTCATATGAAATACTCCAGTTGTGGCAAGTGTTGTAGGCTGCTTTCGAGAGATGGTGTTGCTGATTATTTCACCCCAGCAAAAGCGCTGATCGGGCAAATTCTTATTCATTGTTTCTAGGTACCGCAGCATCCACTTATGGAAATAGTGGGCATCTGAAAGCCCGAAGACTCTGCTCAAGAAGGTGATAGAATCACTGAGTTCCTCTGAGAAATCACTTCGGTGGATAGTCTGAGGCCACCGGGTCACTACCTTCTTATTCTTTAGGTAGACCTCATTCATTAACTGCATGCACTGGCCTTCGTTGTCTTCCCAGGCCTTGATGCATTCCTGTTGGCTAACAGCCACGTAGTTCCGGTGGTGAGGAATGCCAAGCATCAACTCAAAATGGCGGGCAGTGAGGTTTATGACTACTTCGCCCTTGCTATTCTCGACACATCTCGTGTCTTTGTTGAAGGATTGTGCAACAACCATCATAAACTCGTTATTCACAGCGCTGACAGGGATTCCTCCGGCAAAGTGCAGGGCACTGCCTATTAGTTTGTCCATCCATGGACTTCTTGTAACCTTTTGAGTTCTAAGCCAGAACTCATCCATGTCAATGTGACCCAATTCAGAGTCCCGGACATCCATACTGCACTCAGCCTGTGATTCGGGCATCCTGACCTTCTGATATTTGTATTTCATTTCTTCTTCTGTTAGCTTTGCCTTTCCTCTTGGTTTGGTGGGCTTCTTGCTTGACGTAGACATGTGTTCTTTCGAACTCAGCTGCTGATCTGCACGAAGAAGAAGAGAGACCCAATCCAAAAAGGTTGAATTAGTCATTTGATCTTCCATTGGAAAGCTTAGCAGGAGGAGTTAGAGATTTAAAGGCTCAGGGCGCAGGAAAAATACAATTGGCAGGCCAAATAGATAAGGCGCGCAAGAAAGGAATGTTGCAGAGGTTATATTGGCGCCAAAAGCGCATGGCGCATGGATGAAGCAGGTTGCATTTTATAACAGGGCGCACAGGAAATGCGTGTTACATTGGGGTTCGATGCGCCCTGTGGCGCATGGAAAGATTGTGTAACATGGACGAATGATGCGCCAAAGGAATATAGCGCGGCGCATGGAGGGTTTACACAACATCATGTTACTGCATCGGAGGGTGCGCCAGCGCCTATGTAATCTTTATACTTGCGCGAAAAAGGCTTTTGTTGCATCGAAACTGGGTGCGCTCTTTGGCGTATGGAAACATTATGCAGCATGGACAAAGGGTGCGCCGAAGGCTTTTTAAGGAGGCGCGGGTTTTACACTTGGAGCATGCAAAAGGGGTGCGCTTATGGGCGCATGAATTTCAGCTGTAGCAGGATGGCAGGGTGCGCCATGGCGCGGATCTTGAGTATGTTGCAAGTCGGATAGGTGCGCCGAGGGGCGCGACTGTCTTGATTGTTACAAGGCGCGCCGGTGCGCCTTGTGAAATAAGCTCTCAAACCTCTTTCTTTCTCTCTCTTCCACTTCAAAAATTGCTTGGACAAGTAAGGTTTTTCAAAAATCTTGTAAACAGACCAAGCTAGCTACAAAACGACCCCTTTTCCAGCAGATCCGGAAAGAGGGAGGGAGAGGAAGAGCAACAGAAGAAAATGAACAGGACAGCACGGGGGAAAGGCTCAAACACATTCAAACTTTGATGAAAACCGGCCAGCAAGTTGGCACACACACCAAAACCGGACAAAAAACAAGCCCAAAGAACAGAAAACATAAAACAGGGAAGGGGAAGAACCTCTTACCTTAAAATATAGCGAAAATTCCTTGAGCGGGTCCACAACACGACGAAAGCGACAGAGCAGGGGCTGACAAATCCAGAAAAATCACGTGCTGACAAAAGAATGAAAATGACATTGGGCGCGCACGGATATTTATAGAAAAACTTAATGCGCCACCAACCTATGAAATGGCGCCAAACGGCAACCTTTTGAAATGGCGCATGAAGAATGAGCACTTTGGCGCACCAAATTGCCGTATTATGTGCGCCCTTTCACAAAAACTTGGTGTAAGCGTCGCCCTTTGGCGCATGGAAGGAAATGCGCCAAAGGCTTTTTAAGCAACAGAAGAATGAGCGCGCCTTTGGCGCACAAATTCGTCGTTAAGCAAAACCATGTGCGCCCTATGGCGCACCAAAAACTTACTCAACATCCTTTGGCGCACCGAAAGGAGTGACAACATGGAAAACCATGCGCCAAAGGCTTTTTAAGGGGCGCATCAAAAACTGATGTTGCAAAGCAAAACCATGCGCCTAGCCAAAAAGGCTCAAAAAAGACTAAGTTCAAAAACTGAATTTCCCGGGAAGGGATTTTACGACGTTTCGAACGCGAAGGATCCCTAATGAGGGATCGAAACAAAATTTTCGGTATGGTTATCGGTAAAGTTGCCCTTGTCAATTTTACGGGATAACAAATAGTAATGGTATTCTCGTAGCCATCAAAGATAAAATTTATACAATGATGTACTATAGAAGGTATAAATAGCATATCATGGATCTAAGGTCTATTAAGGAAAAGATTAAATTGTAATGGGGCATCCATGATATGAAAAGGAGTAAGGATCTTATGGGTTCCCACTTATAATTCCAATTTGATAATGTTGACACATGCACAGGTGGTGGTGTCATATCCATGGACAAAAATAGAAGACCACTAAATTATACTATGAGGAATATTGAGTTGGGTTAGGAGGGATAGAGAAAAAAATTATCCAATGAATAACCATTATTGATGAACACATGGTTAATGTGGAAACCTTGAATTTGAGCCATGATAATGAGAGGAGGAGAATCATCGAATGATTAAGGTGAAATATCTTCATCAAGAAATGTTATATAATTTCTAATGTGTTTGAAATATTCCATTAGATTGAAAAATGCAATGAGCGAGCCATCACTTTGTTTTTAATAGCTCAAAGAGATTTTCAAGAGTGTGGTGACAATTAAGGGCCTTACCTAGAAGATCAATGAGAGATATTTTAACAGGATTATTTTTAAAATGCATAATGATATCATACTTTTGGATGAAACAACAAGTTAAGGAAGTGGTGCAATGAGAGGAGGAAGAGAAGTAGGAAGCTATAAAGGTTACTTGTCCGTGAGTAGTTATGACATTAAAAATGGGGTTTATAGAGGTAGTTGTGAAATGAGGTGGATGTTGAGTAATGACAAGGATATACTTAGGTTGGATAGATGCTTGGGAATAAACATGATTAGGGAAGAAAGAGGAATAATTAGTGACAACCTCAGAAGATGAAGAAGAAGGAAAATGGATTTGGTGCACGATCATGATATGGGTTCACTAAATGATTTAAAGAAATTTAAATATTTATCATAGGACTGAGATCAAATGAATATATAAATAAAAAGCAAGATCTAGCATGTAAAGTACAATAAATCATACAAGATAAGAAAATGAGAATGACATAGCTTGTATCAAGAGATGTGGGCTAATTTTAGGCTAGGAGATGACTGGAATGGGATAGATACGGACTATGTGAGTTGTGTCTAGAAAAATGAGACCCAAGACTTCTTCAGATAGGAGCATCTACGATAGGACAAGAATGCATGGGCACTAATGTCTGATATGGGTGATAGTGTCATTGAAATAACTATACTTCTGGTATTTTTAGGGTCTAAAATTGGTTCCTCCCTTTCATTGTTTTTCACATCCACTTTGCTGTAGGGTTCTTGTATTTCAACTGTAACTATAAAATTAATACTAGCTACCTACATAAACCTCAAGCAAACATTATATGAAATACATAATGCATATTCTTGAGTTGGATTGACCTTGGTGGTCACCCTGATGTGATTGTCACCGAGTTTTGCACTACATTTCAAACTATATGTATTTCTTGTGTGTGTGTGTGTGTGATTAGAATCATGTCCCTTAAAGCTATGTTTCCTTTGTTCCAGTTGTAACAAGATGATGGGATACAAATAATTTCCCCCCAAGATAAATTTGTGAGATGGAATTTTGGAATTTCCTTCTTATGTAGTTAATTATACATCCCAAATGAAGTATTTGGATGTTTCTCTTTTCCCAAGTAGTAGATAGTAAGTATTATCCCTAAATGTTCTTCCCCATTAATAATGACAAGTAAGTTATGTATATATGATTCCCTTGTTTAAATTTTGTCATTAAAAAATTAAAGTATATATATTATTCCCTTATTTGAATTTGGTTATTAACAAATGAAAAAATGACCCAAAGTGATAAAAGAGACTCTAGAAAAGAGACCAAATGATATGGAAATTCAAAATCAAGAAAATGAGGGAAAGGGACAAAAGTGCCCAAAGGGCACAATAATAACCGGGGTGCTCTTGTCCATAATGGGTGGTAGTGTCTCAGGATGCTTAAAATATATAACACTCAATATATATTTGGGTTACATGTTTTTTAGTATTCAAAATTAAAGTGGTCATTCCAAAAAGTAAATAACAAGATTGTGGGAAAGATAAAAGAAATGAAAGAGTAAAACAAGTGTTGTTAATGTCTAATTTTATTGCTTAGGAATCACATATATAATGAAATACTTAGAGACATGATGTAAGTAGAAAGTGCATGGTTTTGTGACTACAAGGTTCATAATTTTCTAATATATCAACGTTTAATAATACAAGGTCATCTAATTTGACTACACCTATCTCGAGTTAGGAGTCCCTTCTTTTCTTGATAAGAGGGACACACCTTAAAGAGATAAAAATCATCTTCAAGGAGCCCATGAAAAGGAAAATATCATGTAAAAAATTTAGAAATGAAACTAGCTATATGGTTTTAAATCCTTGGGATGGATTGAATATATATGAAATTAAAACCCTTAACTAATGTATGAGCAACATCCTTATATAGTTGCAAAATATTTGGATTTGGTTTGATAAAATTATGGCACTTGATTAGTAATAATTTGAGAGTCATTAAGGATTTGTAGTGTCTAAATACCAATATGCATGCTAAGATGAGGTAAATAAATAAAGATTTGTACTCAAATGTGTTATTGGTGCATTCGAAGTTGAGGAGAAAGATGAAAGGATAAATTATTCTTCTAGAGGAGATTAAGACTATATTGGTCCTTTTCCTTACAACACACTTGGCTCCATCATAATACATGGTCCATATGTTACTTTCAAGGAGAGGGTCATAAGATTGGATGGATTGTAGAGGTCGAATATTGATGATTTTAACCATGTTCAAGTCACCCACTATGGCTAAAGGATATTGATTTTTTTCATTCTCAGATAAATGAAAATGGTATAAGGAAGGCCTTTTTGGATCAAATGTAAGCACAAGAGGTGACTCCTCTTCTAGAATTTTAATAATTTGTGTAGTAGTCTTCAAGTATATAATTTAATTATTTATTTTGAATTATTTGTTAATGGGGAATCTCCTTTATTTACCTTTGAATTCTCCTCCACGTATTTCTTAGGAGGAGTGTTAAGAGCTAAGAAAGTAGGTTTAGGTTCAACATCAACTTTTGCTACCTATTTTTCCCTTTTTATATGGATGTGGGTGTTTTTAGATCATTTTCTGGTAAGTCATGATGAACATGGATGCATGTAAATCTATTAGTGTTTTCATGTTTTATTTCAAATGGGTTAGGGTCTCCTTTGGCAACAGAAAATTTCCCTAGATGCAAAAAAATGTATTTATTAAAATAGTATTGAAGAGACTACTTTCATTCGATGGATCCATGGCCATCCTAAAATCATGTTTTAGTTTGTTTCACTGTTTATAATGTAAAATTAAGTAAGGATTGTATTTTGGATGAGAGTTATGGGCAAAAAAATGGTACCAATCAAAGTGGAATTGAGAATATCATACCCACGAAGAGTATTTTAAGTAGAAGATCTATTAGTCTCACCATATCCAAGTATTTGTAGAATTGAAAAGGGTACCTTATTAATGGATTCCGATAATTTACCACATATCACTCTATAAAATTTTCATATATCCATATTTGCAAGTGGAGAGTAGGGTCTCCTCTTTTGGAAATGTCCACATTTGTAGGAAATTGGCTTAGGTAAAAGAAAAATCCTACGTCTCTCATTACAAAACCTAGATGATCCATAAGGATCCAAAATGACTCTACTTCATCAAATCAGTCAACATGAAGAAGGAAAAATAATATACGAAGGTTCTATCTTTTTAGAAATAGGACAACCTGCTTTCTGTCACAGAGTGGAAGTTACAGAACCACTTCCCAACAAGGGTGGTGGTCCTAGGACCGCCAATCTACTTTAGGTGGCGGTCTTGTCTCTTTCGGATAGAAAACAAAAATATGAAACAAGCAGCCCATAATTTGGAAGGTTGTCCATGTCTCTTCTCCTCCATGACCTTTCCCATTCTCCAATGCATGGGAGGACATGAGAAAGGCTATAAATACATGTTTTTAGAAGAGAATAGGATCATCGAAGCATGAAATAAAGTGAGAAAGAAGTTATTAGTGATGGAATTGTGTTTTATAGAAGAAAGGAGTGTTGAGATAGAGCAAACAAGTATCTAGGAGGAAGTGTGAGATATTATCTACTTATCTTTCATACTTATTGTAAATTCTATACTTGTTATTTGAATTGGCCAATAAAAGTGGGAAGAAAGAGAATTTTCCCTTCCCGAATGGTTTTCCTCCTTTGGAGGTTTCCAAGATAAAATTTGTTGGTGTTTATGAGCTTAAATTATTTCGCTTCCTGTAATTGTGGATTATAATCATAAGCATAATACATTCATTAGTTATCTCTCATCGCTTTTCTAATAGAAAGTAGTAGAACAACATCATTTTATTTTTGTGATTCTCGGATAATTCCAAATTTGAATATTTTAAAATCATTTTGGTATCGAGCTAGCAAGTATCTAGGGCTTTGGTATTCGTTCTTAGATTTGAATGACAGTGATGAGATCTAAAGGCAAAGAGGCTTTACCTTGTGATTCGAAAATTCTACAAAGAAGTGGAAACAGAGAATTCAGGGGACAAATGGAGGAAGAGAACTTGGTCTGTAGAATTGAGATGCTAGAGACCATGAAGGATAGGATGTTTAGAAGGAAAGAATATCTCATTAATTTGCAGAAGACATCTTATATCAAGCAAGAGTCAACGGAATCAGTGGTTCAGGGCTTAGCTGAAAAGTTTGGCATAGGAAGGAGCCACCATGAGGAAAGTTATGGGGAAGAGCGTGAAGAAGAGACTTCAAACTCAAGAGAAAAGGTAAAATATGATCATACTCCATTTAAATTTGAGATGAAAGTTGATATTAAAAGCTTTGAAGGACAAGTAGATGCAGATTTTCTTGATAAATGGTTAAAATAGTTAGAAGTCTACTTTAGCATCCATAATGTAACTAAGGCATAAAGGATCACCTTTGCATGTCCGAAAATAGAGGGAAATTCTCTGTTTTGGTGGGAAACCAATCTAACCACTTATGAAAAGATGAAGCGTCCTATTATGAAATCTTGGCAAGAATTTAAAGAATTGCTTAGAGTTAAATTTTATCTTATTGGCCACAAGACTGAAAAATGATAAATGGTAGTATTTTAGACAAGGCAGTGGTCAAAGTGTGCAAGACTATACTACGGAGTTTTGGAGGTAGGCCATGTTGCTAAACATGGACTTGGAGGATGAGAATATTATGACTAAGTACTTAGGAGGACTTCACACTCACCTTCAAAGAAAATTCATCTCCACCAAGCCCAAAGATCTCAACGAGGTGTGTGTGCAAGCATACTACATAGATGATGAAAAGAAGCAAGGAGAAGTAGAGCCAAGGGAAAAGTAGTCGACAAATCAGTAGAAAAAAGAGTATGGGAAAATAAGTAACAAGGGTAAGTGGAAAGGGAAAGGTAAACAAGCTGCCACTACTTTGAATACTTGTAAAGATCCCAAGAATTTTTGTAAGAATTGTGATATCAATGGTCATACTGATGCTACATGTTAGAATTTACATCCAGAGTTACATCCGAAGAACCGAAACAAGGAATCAAAGAAGTCCATGTAAGCTATAAAAATAGAAGGGGATTTGGAAATTGAAGATGAATCTGATGTATGCGAAAGGATTGGGTACACGGCCACCAATATGGACAACCAGAAGAGGAGATGAGTAGACTATTCCACATCAAAATATAGATCAAGAGAACTAAGGTAAATGATTTGGTTGATACCGGTTCTCAATCTAACTTGATTTATGAAGAAATTTTAAAAAATTTGGTCTTGAGACTTACGATCATCCACACCCCTTATCCTTTGGGTTGGGTGAATAAGGGTGTTGAAATTTAGGTAACAAGAAGATGTAAGGTCAAGTTTGGGATAAATTTCCAATATATTGATGTTTTGGAAGTTTGACGTTATTCCACTTGATTCTTTTGATGTTGTATTCGGAGTCCTTACTTGTATATCGGGATGTTATATTTATGAGAAGGGAAAACTAGTACATAGGGGTCAAGGATGGGATCAACTACAACATCCGGCACACCAAACAGTAAGACACGGGTTACTATGGTGAGTGCTAACCCAGTAAAACAACTTATAACCATAACCAATTTTGTTTACTTATATTAAAGGATAAACATGACAAAGTTAGAAGTTTAAGATATTTCTAACTAGGGAAAGCATTATTTGGATAGTATTATTCAGTTTTTTTAGGAAGTATTTCATGCTCCCAGTGGGTTACCACCAAAACAGGAAGTAGAAAATAAGATTCAGCTATTGTCAGAGTCCCCTCTACCGAACATTGGGTTGTATAGGAAATCCTTGCTTGAGAGTCATGAAGTAAAGAAACAACTCCAAGAACTACTAGAATAAAGGGTGATATGTCCGAGCACCTCACCATGTGGTTCATCTATTATGATGGTGCCAAAGAAGGATGTTTCTTGGAGAATGTGCATCGACTACCGCGCTTTGAAAAATATCACCATAAAGAACATACATCCACTTCCCCGCATAGATGATCTCTTGGACTAGCTTCAGCATGCCAAATTCTTCACAAAGTTAGATCTCAAGTCTGGTTATCACCAAGTCAAAATGAAGGAGGAGGATATATGGAAGATTTCCTTCAAACAAAACAAGGTTTGTATGAATGGTTAGTACTTCCTTTTGAGTTATGTAATGCACTGGTACATTTATGAGATTGATGAATGATGTATTGTGGGATTTCATAGATTCATGTGTCATTTTATATCTAGATGATATCTTGATTTTTAGTGCCACATGAGAAGAACATCTAACTCATTTATAACAAGTCTTGTAAGTTCTCAGGGAGAAACAACTGCTTTGTAATATGAAGAAATGTGAATTTTCCAAATAGTCACTTATCTATCTTGGGCACATGGTTGGAGGAGGAGAGATACAAGTGGATCCAAAGAAGGTGGAAGCCATCACTAATTGGCCAACACCAACAAGAGCCACAAAGACTAGGATTTTTATGGGAGCAGTATAGTACATGCGGAAGTTCATTTCGGGCTTCTCCATGATTGCAACACCTCTACACACAATGGCCACAAAGAGTAAGGGTTTTGACTGGGGTAAGGAATAAGAAAAATCCTTTGAGTTATTAAAATACAAGATTAGTCATGTTCTAGTACTTTCTCTTCCTAATTTGCATCATCCTTTTGAAGTAGAGATAGATGCCAGTTATTACACCATGGCCATAATGTTGATTCAAGGAGATAAACATATATATTATCATTCTGAAACTTTCACTTCAACAGTTAAATGATATTCATTATATGATAAGGAAATGTATACACTAGTTCAAGAAATTAAAAATAGAAGTATTATTTTTGGGTAAAGAAACTATTGTGCACACCGACCACAAACCTCTCAAGTATTTATAAGCACAAAGTGTAAATTGCAACAAGCAAGGCACTACAAGTAGATGGGGTTCCTTCAATATTTCCATCCGGTGATCGATATAAAGAAGGGTAGGAAAACATTGGTGGCAAACATGTTGTCTAGGCCACCCACATAGGAGAATTTTTCCTGTTTGGCCACTATCTCTCAGATTGATCCCTTCATGAAGGAAGCTTACAGAGAGGCATATGCAAATGATGAGACTTCGAGGTGACATTTTAGA
The DNA here is from genome assembly GCA_018340775.1 of Taxus wallichiana var. yunnanensis. Taxonomy (NCBI): domain Eukaryota; kingdom Viridiplantae; phylum Streptophyta; class Pinopsida; order Cupressales; family Taxaceae; genus Taxus; species Taxus wallichiana. The sequence continues at coordinate 599,834,651 of CM031235.1, read as the reverse complement.
AGTTGTAATCCCAAGGGAATGAAAGGATAGGGATTGAATATTTTTATCTCAAGGACATGCTTCTCTACCAATGGGGGAAGATTTGTGTGCCAAAAGAAGAAATAATTCTATTGATGAGGGAAGCACATATCTCTAAAGTACCAAGACATTTCGATGTTGGTAAGACCCTAGCGTACTTGTAAAGGTATGTGTATTGGCCCAATATGCAAGAAGAAGTATCAAAATTTATACGTGGATGTAAAATTTGTTGTACTAGCAAGCCTAAGACTAGGAAGGAGGGTTTGTATATGCCGTTTCTAGTACCTACTCGTCAGTGGGAGGAAATTTCTTTAGATTTTGCAGGAAGATTACCCATGTCTAAAAATGGCCATGACTATCTATATGTTGTTGTTGATAGATTCAATAAGATGTGTATTCTTTTGGCATGTAAAAATATAGTAAAAGCACATGAGGTAGCAGATATTTTCTTTCCTAATGTATGGGTGCATTTTGGTTTGCCAAAGTCTATTGTTTCTGATAGGGATTCCAGCTTCTTGGGGAAGTTTTGGACAAATTTGTGGGACAAGATGGATACCAGGTTATAGAGGAGTACAAATTTCCATCCATAAACAAATGGATAGATAGAGGTGGTAAATAGGACTTTGGTACAGTTGATCAGAGGGTATACTAACAAATATCCAAGGACTTGGGATGAGTCCTTAGCCTATATTCAGCATTATTATAACTTAGTAGTACACACATCCACTATGAAGTCACCATTTGAAGCATTCTTGGGATATCTACCTAAAAATCTGCTGGACATAACATTTGGGTAGAAGGATGAAGAGGAGAGACGAGACAAAAAGGTGACTAGAGAAAAAAAATTTATTGAGAGGATCCGGAAAATCTACCTCAAAGTCAAAGAACAACTAGAGAAATCTCAAGCCAAGTACAAAGCTAGGCATGATTGGAATAGGAGGGAACATAAAATTAATGTTAGAGATAGAGTTTGGATTTACTTGAGCAAGTAGAGACTACAAGGTCAAGCACGGAAGCTCAAGCCACTATGATATGATCCCTTCACCATATTGAAGAAGGTTGGAGAAAATGCCTTTTGAATTGATTTACCATCATTTATGAGGATGTACTATGTAGTATACCTTGTGAGAACTTTCACCTATATGATCCATCCATGCTAGATGAAGAGGAAGGACTAAAGTTGTTACCTTCTATTGAGGATTGTGTCTTGGACTCATGAGGTGAATCGAGAGGAGAATGTAGTGTTGCAAAAAAAAATCAAAGAGACTAGGACAGGTTCCAGGAGTCTTGACAAGTTGGACTGAAAGGAAAGAAATCAAGGCAGTCTCGGTGGTACTCCAAGGAGAAAGTGAGGAAATTATTTCCTCATCTACTCCCCCACTAAGATTTTGTGGGACAAAAATCCTCCTAAGTAGGGGAGGTGTGATCTATAGGGATCCAAAATGAATCTACTTCATCAAATCAGTCAACACGAAGAAGGAAAAATAATATATGGAGGTTCTATCTTTTTAGTAACATGACCACCACTCTGTGTAGAGCGATGGTTATAGAACCACCGCCCAACTAGGGCGGAGGTCCTAGGACCACCGGTCTACTTTGGTAGTGGTCCTGGATTATTCGAACAAAAATAAAAATATGAAATGAGTAGCCCATAATTTGGAAGGTTGTTCATGTCTCTTCTCCTCCATGACCTTTCCCATTCTCTAGTGCATATGAGGACATGAGAAAGACTATAAATACATGTTTGCAGAAGAGAATAGGATCATCGAAGCATGGAAGCAAGTGAGTAAGAATTTCTTAGTGCTGGAATTGTGTTTTGTAGAAGAAATGAGTGTTGAGACAGAGCAAACAAGTATTTGGGAGGAAGTGTGAGATATTATCTACTTCTCTTTCATACTTATTGTAAATTTTGTACTTGTTATTTTGAATTGGCAAATAAAAGTGGGAAGAAAAAGTAATTTCCCTTCTCGACCGGTTTTCCTCTCGGAGGTTTCTAGGGTAAATTTTTTTGGTGTTTATGAGCTAAAATTCTTTCCTTTCCTACAATTATGGATTCTAAGCATAAGCATAATTCATTCACTAGCTATCTTTGTCATTTTCTAATAGAAAGTAGAACATCAACGTTTTTTTTGTGATTCAATGGATAATTACAAATTTGAAGAGTTTACATATCATTTTGGTATCGAAATAACAAGTATCCAAAGTCTTTGTGGTATTCATTTTTGGATTTGTATGATAGTGACAAGATCTAAAGGCAAAGAGGATTTATCTTGCGATCCGAAAATTCTACAAAGAAGTGGAAACAGAATTTAGGGATAAATGGAGGAAGAGAATTTGGTCCGTAGAATCGAGATATTGGAGACCATGATGGATAGGATGTTTAGAAGGAAAGAAGATCTTGCCGATTTGCAGAAGATAGCTTCTATCAAGAAAGACTCCATGGACTCAGTGGTTTAGGGCTTAGCTAAAAAGTTTGGCATAGGAAGGATACACTATGAGGAAAGTTATGAGGAAAAGCATGAAGAAGAGACTTCAAACTCAAGAGAAAAGGTAAAATATAATCATACTCCTTTCAAATTTGAGATGAAAGTTGATATTAAAAGCTTCAAAGGACAAGTAGATGCAAAGTTTCTTGATAAATGGTTAAAATAGTTAGAAGTCTACTTTAGCATCCATAATATCACTGAGGCACAAAGGATCACCTTTACACATCTCAAAATGGAGGGACACACTCTAGTTTGGTGGGAAACCCATCTAACCAAATTTGAAAAGAAGAAGCATCCTATTGTGAAGTATTGGAAAGAATTTAAAGAATTACCTAGAGCTAACTTCTATCCTATTGGCCACAAGACTGACCAAATGATTAAATGGCAGTATTTTAGACAAGGCAGTGGTTAAAGTGTGTAGGACTATACTACAAAGTTTTGGAGGTAGGCCATGTTGCTAAACATGGACTTGGAGGATGAGGATATTCTGACTAAGTACTTGGGAGGACTTCAAACTCACCTTTGAATAAAATTCATCTCCACCAAGCCTAAATATCTTAATGAGGTGTGTGTGCAAGCATAATACATAGATAATGAAAAGAAGAAAGGGGAGGCAGAGCTAAGGACAAAGCATTCAACAAATTAGTAGAAAAAGAGTATGGGAAAATAAGTAACAAGGGTAAGTGGAAAGGGAAAGGTAAACAAGCTGCCACTACTTTGAATACTTGTAAAGATCCCAATAATTTTTACAAGAATTGTGATATCAATGGTCATACTTGACACTACATGTTGGAAGTTGTGTCCGGATTTACTCAAGAAACGAACCAAGGAATCAAATAATTTCATGATAGCTATAAAAATAGAAGGGGAGGTGGAAATTGAATATGACTCTGATGTAGATGAAAGGCTTGGGTGCACAGACATCAACATGGAAAGCTAGGAAGAGGAGATGAGTAGACTATTCCAGATCAAGAGAACTAAGGTAAATGCTTTGGTTGATACCGGTTTTCAATCTAACTTGATTTCTGAAGTGGTTGTAAAGAAGCTTTGTCTTGAGACTTATGGTCATCCACACCCTTATACTTTGGGTTGGGTGAAGAAGGGTGTTGAAATTCAAGTAACAAGAAGATGTAAGGTCAAGTTTGGAATAAATTCCCAATATATTGATGTTTTGGAAGTTGACATTATTCCACTTGATGCTTTTGATGTTGTATTCGGGAGTCCTTACTTGTATATCAGGGATGCTATATTTATGAGAAGGAAAACCTATATAGAAGGGTCAAGGATGGGATTAACTACAACATCCGGCACACAAGCGTAAGACACAAGTTACTATGGTGAGTGCTAACCAAGCAAAACAACTTATTCAGGTAAATCATAATCAATTTTTTTACTTTTGTTAAAGGATAAACAAGATGGGGTAGAATTTTTAGATATTTATAACCAGGGAAAGCATGATTTGGATAGTATTATTTAGTATTTTTAGGAAGTATTTCAGGCTCCCAATGGGTTACCACTAAAACAAGAAGTAGAGCATGATATTTCGCTATTTCCATAGTCCCCTCTATCGAACATTGGGTTGTATAGGAAATCCTTGCTTGAGAGTAATGAAGTAAAGAAACAACTCCATGAACTACTAGACCAAGGGGTGATACATCCGAGCACCTCACCATGTGGTTCACCTATTGTGATGGTGCCAAAGAAGGATGGTTCTTGGAGAATGTGCATCGACTACCACGCTTTGAACAAGATCACCATAAAGAACAGATATCCACTTCCCCGCATAGATGATCTCTTGGACCAGCTTCAGCATGCCGAATTCTTCATGAAGCTGGATCTCAAGTCTGGTTATCACCAAGTTAGAATGAAGGAGGAGGATTTATGGAAGACTGCCTTCCAAAAAAAATAGGGTTTGTATGAATGGTTAGTACTTCCTTTTGGGTTATTTAATGTACCCACTACATTTACGAGATTGATGAAATATGTATTGTGGGATTTCATAGATTCATGTGTATTTGTATATCTAGATGATATCTTGTTATTTAATGCCACATGGGAAAAACATCTAACTCATTTACAACAAGTCTTGTAAGCTCCCAGGGAGAAATAAATGCTTTGTAATATGAAGAAATGTGAATTTTCCAAACAGTAACTTGTCTATCTTGGGAATGTGGTTGGAGGAGGAGAGCTACGAGTTGATCCAAATATGGTGGAAGCCATCACTAATTGGCCAACACCAATAGGAGCCACAGAGACTAGGAGTTTTTTGGGAGTAGTACAATACATGCGGAAGTTCATTCTAAGCTTTTCCGTGATAAGAGCACCTCTACATAGTAGCCACAAAGAGTAAGGGTTTTGACTGGTGTAAGGAACAATATTAGTCATGCTCCAAGATTTGCTCTTCTTAATTTTTGTAGACTTTTGAAGTAGAGATAGATGCGAGTGATTACGCCATGGGTGCAATGTTTCTTCAAAAAGGTAAAATTGTATGTTATAATTATGAAACTTTCACTTCAAGAGTTAAATGATATTCAATATTTGATAAGGAAATGTATGCACTAGTTTAGGAAATTAAAAATGGAAGCATTATTTATTGGGTAAAGAAAATGTTTTGCACATTGACCACATACCTCTCTAGTATTTGCAAGTATAATCTAAATTGCAGCAGCACTACAAATGGATGGGGTTCCTTCAAAGCAATTCCATCCGTGATCAAATACAAGAAGGGTAGTACAAAATTGGTGGCGATATGTTGTCTAGGCTACCCACAGAGGATAATTTTTCTTGTTTGGCCACTATCTCTCAGATCGAGCCCTTTAAGAAGGAAGCTTACGGAGAGGAATATGCATAGGACAAAGACTTTGGGGTGACATTTCAGCGATTCATATCCCCAAGGGACTGAAAGGACATGGATTGAACATTGTTATCTCAAGGATGGGCTGCTCTACCAATGGGGGAAGATTTGTGTGCAAAAAGAAGAAATAATTCTATTGATGAGGGAAGAACATACCTCAAAAGTAGTGGGACATTTTGGTGTTTGTAAGACCATAGCCCACTTGGAAAGGTACATGTATTGGCCTAATATGTAAGAAGAAGTATCAAAATTTATACATGGATGTAAACTTTATTGTACCGAAAAACCTAAGACTAGGAAGGAGGGTTTGTTTATACCTTTTCTGGTTCTTGCTCATATGTGGGAGGACATTTCTATGGATTTTGTAAGAGTATTATCCATGTCTAAACATGGCCATGACTATATATATGTTGTTGTTGATAGATTAAGTAAGATGTGTATTCTTATGGCATGTAAAAAGACATTAAAAACACGTGAGGCAACATATCTTTTCTTTGCTAATGTATGGGTGAATTTTGGTTTGCCAAAGTCTATTGTTTCTGACAGGGATTCCAAGTTCTTGGGGAAGTTTTGGAATAATTTGTGGGACAAGATGGATACTAGGTTACAGAGGAGCACAAATTTCCATCCACAGATAGATGGATAGATAAAGGTGGTAAACAGGACTTTGGTATAATTGATCAGAGGGTATAACAACAAATATCTAAGGACTTGGGATGATTCCTTATCCTATATTCAACATTCTTATAACTGAGTAGTACACACATCCACTATGAAGTCACCATTTGAAGCATGCTTGGGATATCTACCTATAAATCCACTGGACATAATAGTTGGGTAGCAGGATGAAGAGGAGACACAAGATATAGAGGTGACTAGAGAAAACAAATTTATTGAGAGGATCCAAAAAATCCATCTCAATGTCAAAGAACAACTAGAGAAATCGCAAGCCAATTACTGAACTAGGCATGATTAGCATAAGAGGGAACATAAACTTCATGTTAGAGATAGAGTTTGGATTTACTTGAGAAAGGAGAGAGACTACAAGGTCAAGTACGTAAGCTTAAGCCACTATGATATGGGCCCTTTCAACTTGATTTACCGTCATTTATGAGGATGTACTCTATAGTAAACTATGAGAACTTGCACCTATATGAACCATCCATGGTAGATGAAGATGAAGGACTACAATTGCTACCTTCCATTGATGATTGCATCTTGGACTCATGAGGTTAATTAGAGGAGGATGTAGTGTTGTAGAAAAAGGTCAGAGAGACTAGGAGAGGTCCCCATGAGTCTTGGTAGGTTGGACTCAAAGGAAAGACACCAAGGCATTCTCGGTGATACTCCAAGGAGAAAGTTATGAAATTATTTCCTAATCTACTCCCCCATTAATCTTTTGTGGGACCAAAATCCTCCTAAATAGGGGAGGTGTGATCCATAGATATCCAACATGACTCTACTTCAGCAAATCAGTTAGCATGAAGAAGGAAAAATAATATACAGAGGTTATGTATTTTTAGTAATAGGATCACTGCTCTATGTAGAGCGGAAGTTACATAACTGCTACCCAACTAGGGGTGGTCCTAGGACCACTAGTCTTCTTTAGGTGGTGGTCCTGGCTCTTTTGGATAGAAAACAAAAATATGAAATGAGCAACCTAAAATTTTGAAGGTTGTCTGTGTCTCTTCTACTCCACGAACTTTCCCATTCTCCAGTGCATGGGAGGACATGGGAAAGGCTATAAATACATGTTTGTAGAAGAGAATAGGATCATCAAAGCATAAAAGAAAGTGAGAAAGAATTTCTTAGTGTTGGAATTGTGTTTTGTAGAAGAAAGGAGTGTTGAGATAGAGCAAACAAGTATTTGGGAGGAAGTGTGAGATATTATCTACTTCTCTTTCATAATTATTGTAAATTATATATTTTTATTTTGAATTGGTAAATAAAAGTGGGAAGAAAGAGAAATTTTCCTTCCTGAATGGTTTTCCTCCTCTAGAGGTTTCAAGGATAAAATTTGTTGTTGTTTATGAGCTTAAATTCTTTCCTTTCCTGCAATTGTGGATTCTAAGCATAAGCATAATTCATTCACTATCTATCTTTGTCATTTTCTAATAGAAAGTAGAACACCATCATTTTATTTTTGTGATTATGTGGATAATTCCAAATTTGAAGAGTTTATAGATCAATCAAGGGAATATATCTATGTTTATGTGGATAACTTGTGCCTTTGGTGGGGGTGTAACATAAGCTAAGTATCCAAGCCCCTTAAATTTTTAGAGTGTGAGTTGATGGGATGGAAAATTATTTAAGAGATCTAGAAATGAAATATGGGAAAATGTCTTAGCAAGGTCATGACAATGTAATATTTTTCTAGTTACTTGGGGATTTAATTATTTTTTACTTCAAAGGGATCCTATAACAGGAATTGTGATTTTGATACTCTTTTTCATAGTGATGAGATTAACTTCTTCTTTTATTTCTAGTTCTACGACACTAATCATGTTGTGTTTTCCGATGTACCTAAATGTTGGGCCACATTAGGGTTAACCACATTTGAGGTTAAATATTTAATGTCATGGTTTCCAACTAGGATATGACCTATTATTGTTGTGGTTGTGGTGGAGGAAACTGTCATCATTATTTTTGTAGATTATTGGGATTCATGTTGTTAGGAAGGACCTTTTTCTGATGGTTTGGGAAGGAATTTTGAAAAATACCTAGATGATCACTTTAGGGTGCAATGAGACCCATATAATTCGTAGGATGATCATTGAGTTCACTCCCCTAACAAATACTTAAGTAAGGCTTGTATTTAATTTTTAGGAAGGTGTTGAACAAGTCTATTGTACTCCTTGCACGTGGTAGTATCATGGCATATGACCCTATGGAGTAGGAAAAATAATTTAGCATCGTAGTTTTGAGGTTGATGGTTTTGTTTATCCAAAACTAGTTAAAAGTTTCCAAAATTGTTGGGATAACCATGGTTGGTGCCAAAACTATTTTGCACGCATTCCCTATTCATATATTGAATTGGTTGTTCGCTTTGTTTTTTTAGTTTATATTGGTATGTGGAGCCCATTTAAAATCAATTATGTTAACAAAGGGTTAATTGTTGTTAGTGTGAACATTTATATTGTGGTTATTGTTGTTTCCATTTTTGGGTTAATTGATAATGTTTTTAGGGAAGTTTGGACTCTTTGTTTGGTATGTAACATCATCCGTAGTAGAAATACATTTTTATCAAGCACTTTTGGAACATGGTAATTTTGAGAGGCTTCAATTATTGTTGTTCTTTTGGTATGATCCGAGTTCTAGCTAGGAAAAACTAGTCTTCCATTCAGATCATAAGTCTATGACCATTGTTTATTTTTTCTTGGTCAATTATTAGCACAATCTCTAAAGCTTCATTGTAATACTTATACGGGAAATTTTTTATGTATTCCCTAGTTTTCCTATTGAGATTATAGAGGAAGAGGTCACATAGTTCCCTTAGATCCATGTTCGAGGTGATGGTGGAATAGTAAAGAACTTGTTGCCATCTTGTGATGAAATCCACAATAGATTTGTTGGGTTATTATCTGATGTGTCTAAATTTTCTAATCCCAATTCTTACAGGTTTTTTCATATCAAAATCCTTGACAAACTTGGCTATGAGCTATATGAATGAATGTATGGATCCTTCAAGTATGTGGAAATACCAATCAAGTGTTATGCCTTATAGGTTCTTGGGGAATATTTTGGTAATGACTCTTTCCCATGGGATTAGTTCATGAATTTTGGTGGCATATGTATTTATGTTCATGTTGGGGTCTCCTTTGCCTTTATATTTTTGTAACTCGGGTGGTAAGAAAGGAGTAAGTGTCATGCAAATGTTAGAATCCAAAGGTTCTTTTAGATATTTCACATAGGTTCCCAATGTAATGAAATCAATGGTAGGAATATTTTTTTTTCAATGGTTGGTTACAATGATTGGTAGTTACCAACGAAATGAGGATTTGGGACAACAATGTCATTGGGGGCATTTGGTATGTGGAAAGAGGGGAAGAAATTTTCTAGCTAGATGGATTTGGAATAAAAATATAAGTAGCATGGTGTATGACCCATAGGCCATAGGGGAGGGACCAAAAAATTTCTAGGAAACTTGTGGGAAGGTTTGCAATTATTATGGGAGTGTTTATAAGGGGTGAGCATAAAAATGTGGTTAGAAAAACAAATGTGTTTGTGTGTAGGTTTTTGCCACAAATATGGGTTGGTTGTAGGTTTTTGTAGGTTTTTATACATTCAATGACTCATAATATAAGGTAGTGTTATCATAATAATATGTGGGAAATGTATACGATGAGGATCCACTCATGTCAACCATACCAACACTTGTGACCATTCATATAATTAACTAGAAGTGTTTGTCGTGACCATTCTTGCATGGGTTGGATATAACCTGGATTTTTGGACCCTATATTATATCATGGGACATTGCTCCTGTTGTCCAAAATAATATCCATGCTATTTGGAAAACTTTAATCAATTTGTAGGCTCATACGTGTTTGAAAAGGAGATCCATAGAATAAAGGAACTTAGTGTTCTATGGAAATTTAAAAGCATAGTGCATCACATGTTTTATAAATTATTCACAAAAATGAAAAATAAAATGGATTTATACATCATGGGACAAAGCTAGGACCCACATGAAACCATGGAATAAAAAAATTTGAGTGTAGAGATGATAAAAAGTCCACGGGAAATAAGTTGTGCAAGTTTAAAAGACCATGAAATGATGTGATAGAAAGAAGCTATAGTACAAAGAAAATCTGCATATCGAAGAAACTCATGGAATAAGAAAGTGATCATCCACAAAATAAGGAATGTTAAAGTTGTGTAAAAAAGAGCTACACAAAAGATTTAGACAAAGGCAAAAAGGTACAAAGTGGGAAAAATAAAGTAGAGTATTTAAGTAAGAAAACTGCGATACAAAGGATACCGCAAGTGGATTAGAAGAAGAAAGGAAAAAGTCCTTGGATAATTCAAAAGCTACTAAAATCTATTAAAAAAACCATGTAAATAAAAATAATAATGTAGATCATAGTAGAAATGTTGGATGATGTGGGAAATGGAAGCAAAGTAGTGGATAATCTAAAACCCACAGAGTATGATGAAGTTGTTCCTACTTTAGTTAAAATGTGTAAACTAGTCCTAATAACAACAATTAAATCCTACACATTGAAGTCCAAATTCTTATACAGTCAAATATAGTGCATTGCAAGAAACCTATGTCGGCCATACATGTTTGCAAGCATTGAGTCATGATTGGTCCTTAAAGCAGAAACATGTGGTTAGATCTATTCATTATTAACACCTCTTCTCTCTTTATCTCCTCTCTTCTTTCTCTATAAGAGGAACTTGATATCATTTATGATGTACCCTCTCCCAACTGTAAAGTCACTATGTCAAAATGGTGGCAAAGATTTCATGAGTTGCAGAATTCTAATTTGGTAACATGTAGTGTGCTTGGTGCCCTCCTAGTGATACAATGAATTCTATATATTTTTATCAATAAAATCTTGTTATTATGGCTTGTATTTTATTTTTACTTGTATTTATTGCTTATCTTACCTATATATTCATTTATAGTATGTTGTGTGTGGGTTATATTTACACGTGTCTTCATTTCTCTATGTCTAAAATGTGTGAAATAGAATGGTTCACATAGTGTTGATCTCGTGTTATATATCTTCCCTCTCATCATGCGTTTTCTTTTCTATTATCCCCCTCATAGAAAGAGAAACCCTTTCTATTATGGAACCATCCCCATTCCTTAGCTTAGTTTCATTTCACCCATTCCTCCCTCCCCTTTTCTCCTATATATTTGTAGCTTAGCTTAGGAATAATGTTAGTGCTAGGTTAGATAAGTAGAGGAAACCATTATTCTCTAGAGTTTTATCCCAAGGTACAAGGTTCAACACCTTAAGGAAATTCCCATGTTTTACTAAGGTGCTAAGCTCAACTTTAGAAAAGGGTGCAATATCAGAGAAAATAGTTTTTGGCACTCATGATGATACTATCTTGAGTTGATTACAACTTCACTAATATTTATGTGTTTCTTAGTTATCTCCAACCTTGTAAGGAATTATCCCAACACATTTAATGAGTCCACTAAGCCAATAACACATTTATTTTATTCATAAACCATTTCCATTCATCTCTTTCCTTACTCTCATGAAGTTGTGTAATTATGGCTTCATTCAATCATTTGGATCCTCATTTTCAAGAGAAGTATCATTCCCTTTCCATCTCATTTTTTCAAAACTCCCCTCTAAATTAGTTTTATGAGCCTTATCACAATGAATGTGCATATGGTACAAAACCCATTGATCCATATGGTTATCCTTTTGACCATGTTGTTTTTAAGAACATGGATATGCAAAAATGAAGGTGTTTTAATATTTGATGATGATTTCTAGTGGTAGGTTAAGAATATGGAGGAAACCATGAAAAAGATAAAGGAGATGCTTGAAATCATGAAAAATAAATCACTTGGTTTTAGAGAGCCCTTCCTATAGGGCAGTCCTCTGCTAAACGTGTATAGACCTCAACAAAATATAGAGGTAATGGCTCAATCCTTAAATCAAATGTTAGATTTGATTGAAATAATGGAAGCTAATCAATCTAGTTGTAGGGAACCCTATCAATGGGGAAATCCTTCACTACCATCATATAACTATCCCATTCCTTCTTTTCAATCCACACCATCTCAACCAAATCTTCAAATCCATAGCTTTCTCAAAGCTCCTCTTACTAGTCACCCTCCTTTACAAGAGGATATTATGCCTCCATCATTTGCACCCCTACAAAATTAGTCAAAAGCTCAATCCAACCCATTTTGGGATAAGCTTTATGATCAATCATACTTAGGAGGGAAACCAAATGAAAATATAAAATAAAGTATATCAACTACAAAGTATAGGAGATTGGATCCAAGAGTGTGATATCAGGCAAGTTCTCCACCAAGAAACTTCTACAATGGAGGATATATTGGATGAGTACAAGATGGAGGAAAAATTAGACTTTGAGGATTTGGATGTAAAAGAGATCATTGAGAGATTCCTACTCTCTTTTGGAGATGAATATGTTGATCAATCCTTACCCTCATTCATAGAATCAAACTTATGGGTGACCTTGGATTTGAGAACCATGTTTTAGGAGGAAATAATCAAGGCGAAGAAAACAAAGGAAGAAATCAGACATGATGATCAATTTGAGCTTCATGTGGAGGTAAGGGATGTTTATAAGTTGTCAAACTTCTTGTTTGAATTTGAGGAGGAGAATGAGGAGCCCAATGTTGAATTAGAGATGGTTATCGGAGAGGAAACCAATGAAGACACATTTAAACAACTTAAAAACCTCTCTAAGATAAGGAAAGTGTTTATGATAACTCTATTCATGGAATGAAATCTGAAAGTGATGGAAAAATTAGGAAAGTTATTCAATTGGATCTAAGATTTGGATGTCTAATCAGATATTTAACTTGATCAAAGCTAAGAACAAAGTTTCCATCATTCATATTCACTTTAGAGAATGAGGAGAACTTTTAAAGTAACAAAGATAATTTGATGTACCTAGAGGAGGTGTTTATTCTTCTTGAGGCTGATATTTTAAGTAAAAGGGTGGCGTGGACCATGATTTCACTTCCACCACTTCAATCTAGTTACACAACCAATCTTATGGACACATTTTGTAAGGCGCGGGAAGTTATTTTCCCAGCTAGTATGTGGATTTTTTATCTTTCTTGGATATTGGTTAGAGAAAGAGTAGTTTAGGTTTTTTTTTTTTGCAAAACAAGTAATTTGCACACTTTCCATGTCTCCATTTATATCATGTATGCTTTTTTTTTTGTACATAGTTTTTTTATCATCTTTACGATTGTGCATAATTTATATCATTCACCACAGGTGGATAATAAATCAAAGGTTTTGGGGTAGTTTTAAGTATAATGTTATTTCAAATCTCTATAAATCAATCTCAAACCAATGCAAAATTCAAATCTTCATACAGATTTAAGGTTGGTTTTAAAATTTTGGGATCATTTTTCAAGATGTATGTTTGACTCCATGTCAAAGGGATATAGTAGGCTACTATTTAGTTCATTAGCAGAAAAATGTCCCTTCAAAGTCACCAAACTATTGTCAAAAAATAGAACCCATGCTATTTGGACAACTTCATTCAAGTTATAGGCTCACGCGGCTTCGAAAAGGAGATCCACAAAATTAAGGAACTTAGTGTTCTATAAAAATTAGAAAGAATAGTGCATCGCAAGTTTTATAAGTTCCACACTAAAAAGGAAAAGGAATACAAATTTATACACTATGATACAAAGATAAAAGCTACACAAAACCACAAAGTAAAGAAAATTTGAGCATGAAGATGATAAAACATCTACAAAAAACAAGCCACACATGGTTGAAAGACTATGGAACAAAGTGAAAAAAGAATCCACATTATAAAGAAAATATGCATATCAAAATAAACTCTCGAGAACAATAGAGTAGTTGTCTGCGAAAAAGGAAAGTTGAAGTTGCGTAACAAAAGAGTTACACAAAAGAGTCGACACCGTGAAAAGGTGGTAGAGGGAAAAATAAAGAAGAGTTTTTAGTAAGAATACCCATATTACAAAAGATGTCACATAAATTAAAAGTATGGCTACGTATTAGGAGAAGAAAGGAAACAAGTCTATAAATCATTAAAAATATGCTAAAAGCTATAAAAGACCATGAAAATATTAAAAGGACTACGAGATCACAATAGAAACATTAGATGATGTGGGAAATATAAAAAAGGTAACAAATCATCTAAAACCCATGGAGTACGATTAAGCCATGCCTATTTTAATTCAAAAGTGAAAACTAGTCCCAAACACCACCATTAAATCTTGCACATCAAAGTCCAAATTATTAGACGGTCGATAGAGTGCATTAAAATTAACCTCTTTCTACCATACATTCCTGTAAGAATTGAATCATGATTGTTCCTTGGTGGAAAACGAGTGGTTGGATATCTTCATTGTTGGCACCTCTTCTCTCCTTCTCTCCTCTCTTCTTTCTCTATAAGAGGAACTTGATATCATTTGTGATGGATCCTCTCCCAACTATAAAGTCACCATGTCAAAATGATGGAAAAGTTTTCATGAGTTGCAAACCTCTGATTTGGTGACATGTAATGCACTCAGTGCCCTCCCCAACTATGTAATGTATTGTGTATATTTTTATCAATAAAACCTTATTATTGTGGCTCAAATTTTCCCTTTACTTGAATTTATTATGTCTCTTAGCTCTATTTTCATTTTTGGTATGTCATGTATGGGTTATATTTTCATTTGTATTCATTTATCTATGTCTAAAATGTGTGAAATAGAATGGTTTGCGTAGTGTTTTTCTCGTGGCATATATCTACTCTCTCATCCCGTGTTTTATTTTCTATTAACCCCCCACGAGAGATGTCCCTTTTCTATTTTAGATCCATCATTTTCCCCTTATCTTAGTTTTGTTTTATGCATTACTCCTTCCCCTTTTCCCTCCATATCTTTAGCTTATCTTAGGAGTCATGTCAGCATTAGGTTAGATAGGTAGATGAATTCAACCTTCTCTCGAAGGTTTGTTCCAAGGATAAAGGTCCCACACCTTGAGGAAATTCCCATGTTTCTATGAGGTGCTAAGCTCGGCCTCAAAAAGGGTGCAATCTCAAACATCAACAAGTTATACAATTTGGGAAGGTAAGGTATTTTCTAATTCTTGAATTCATTTTACTGTTTCTAGATGGACATGATTTGATCTTACTAAACATTAGATTTGGCATTTTCCTATGTATGGGAGGGTGGTACCCTTTGATGAATTTTTGGTCATTCCCCCTTTGGGGTGTTTTCTCTAGCCTTGATGGGATTGAAGAAACATTTTTTTGAAGGAGGGTATCAATGTATTCTTACAACCTACCCAATAAATCATCAATGGTTCTAATTCGATCATCACTTTGGAAAAACCATGCTATGAGGTCATCATTAGGCCGTAGATATGACGACATGGATTTGGATTGCATACTAATATGTTTCCTAGTCAAGAATCATGGGTAGAGACCTTATTCTTTAGTGAAGGTCATGTTGTTGGAGCTTAAAGTTTCCATTAGAGGGCCTTAATAGGTTGATGGATGGTCAATCTCTTTGATTCTTACATTGGAATAAACATTTGGAATTTGGATAGAAGAGACACGTGGAAGAGGTTGATTTTAGGAATAGTTATCTCACCAATCAGAAAAATATGGTGATTTTTGAGTATTCATTTGAGCATTGTAAGTCTAAAGTCATAGAATAGGCTTGTTATAGTCTTGACTCGACATATTAAAGGTGTGTATAAACACCCTTAAAATAATGGGAGAAGGAGAAGGTAGAATGATAAAAAGGGGAATAAAATGGAAATAAGAAGGAAATAATACTTCATGTTGGGTTCACCACATTTGTGCATGCTCAAAGTGAAGGGGCCATTTGTGTGTACTTGTCAAAGATAATTTAGCATAGGCATATTTATTGCATTTTATTGCATTGTCTTTTATTTAATAATGTGCAACATGTGCACTCTAGTCTAGTGACTTTCATTCAATATTGTTATGGTGGATAACATTGAATATTGATATTAGTAGTAATTATATGTGCATATGAGATGGGTCTTATCATCTCATAGTTGGTGCCTGATAGGGTGTCATGTCTATCCATATGAGGTTGTCTAATATCTATAAATATTATAGCTCTTGCATTGTTATGTAATCTGATTTCATGATCAATAATATTTGTGAGGCTTTGTCCCTCTTTGGTCATTGCAATCTAATTCTATTCTATCATTTGGTATCAGAGCAGGTTCTATCCAAGCAAGGTTGAAGAGGAGCACTATTGGAGAGGATCCATTGGAGAAGAAGATCTGCATCAAAGGAGAGCCATTGAAGCATCCCGCAGCCTCCATTCCTTCCAAGCATCCCTCAACTAAAATTTGACCTATCCACTTATTTGGAAGGTAATTTTTTTTTATTAGTCATTGGCATAGCCAATTGATCCAACATATTGGTGGAATATTTCAGATTTGGAGATCTTTAAAAAAAAAGATCTTGAAAAAAAAAAAAGATTTGTGAAAAAAAGAGATATTTAAAAAAAAGGAGAAAGATCTTGAAATTTTTTTGCAGATCTAAAAAAGAGTGAAAAAAAAAGATCAAATCTAAAAAAAAAAAAAATCAGATCTGAAAGTGGAGGTGTGAAGAATTCGGGAGCAAAGGTTGAAGCAGTCCCATCAACAAAATTCTAGCAGATAGCTCTTAGAAAAAATGACGTAAATTTTTCATAAAATGTTGGATTGATGTGCCATTTTTTTTCTAGAAATATAAGAAGAAGGCGCACAACTTTGTAGTTTACATCATCTTGAGATTCGGCCTCTACATGTGACGAAAAATCTGTACAAGTTGGATCATTTTTTCTGAAGAAAAATAAGATCTAGCTGGTAAATTGGTAAGATCTCAAAAACCAAGATTCTGATTCTTCTGAAATTTTGTGAGTTTCAAGAAAAATATTGTATGATTTTTCTTTCAAAATTTTAGAAAACCAAGATCATGGTTTGTGAGAAAGGTGAAAAAAATTCAGATTATTTGTTTGGATCTTGGGAACAAATAGGTTAGCGGTTCAATTCCCACTCTCTCGTATATTTTTATTAAATTAATTTTTTTGAAAAATTTGGAGAAATTACTAAATTTTGGGATATTTCCAAATTTATAATCTCACCAAATACATTTAGAGCCACCGCTAAATTTAGCGAAAAACACCTATTGGTGGGTAAAAATATTTTGGCCTAAATTGTGTATTTTGTGATTCTAGACCCTTTTTCTAAAGAGGGGGACACAAAAACTTCATTTTGATGTACTTTTAGAGAATTTTTACTAATCTTGGTGCATAAAGTGTAAAAAAAAAAAGTACAATTTTTTTATTTTATGTTTGGTTCTATCACACGAGATCTTTGATCTCATAGCAGCGTTCAATATATACGGTGCCTTTGGGAAGTGCTTACGGGTGACGCCGTCATGACTACTATTGCACTTAATGCCTAACACATCTGCCTAAACGTCGTCTTGGCATAGACCCTATAAAATTGATGGGGAGTAATAAGGACACAATACACACACATTTGAGCCCTCCCATTTGTTTGTGCTTACCCAAACCTCTTTCTCAGTATTGTCTATGTACCATGTACTAAATTGTTTCACGTGTGTTAACACCTCTTTCCGTACTGATGGGTATATTGAAAGGGTGATCTTCTTCCACGTATTGATGGGTATATTAGAAGGGAGTGTATATACAAAGGTTTGGTATATCGGCCTGATGATATATTCAGAGGGAGACCATAAACCTGGAGTGATAAGAGTCTTACCCTTTGTCAGAAATTCAAAGTTTTAGAAATTTAGATTATAGAAATGGGTGCACAAGCACCAAAGTTCTTCTTTCCAGATTCACAATTGCTTAGAGGAGACAACTATGCTGCATGGAAACCGAAGATCAAGATGTTACTTGAGTTTGAAGACCTATGGACAAACAGTAGATGGAACAACAACAAGATCACTTGTTGATGGAAGACAACAAGTTCAATTTGATAGGGCCAATCAAAAGGCCAAGTTGATCATTTTGTTTGGCATAACAGACGATGTGCAACCCCACATTAGAGATGCCACATCTGTCAAGGATGCATGGGATAAGTTGAGCACAGTCTATGAGGCAAAGAACAAGAATGCTATCCTCAACCTACTATCACAACTGCATACTCTCAAGTTCAAGCACAATGAGAAGGTTGAAGTTTTTTTGAGATGAGTTGCTACTTTGAGGGCATCTCTCTTGGCATTGGGAAAAGAGATAAGCGATGAAGACCTCATACCAATTGTGTTGTGAGCACTTCCTCCTTCCTACAGAATCTTTGTGACAACTATCAATATGAGTGAACACATAGTCACCTTTGAGAAGTTAGTCAATATACTCCAACAAGAAGAGGCAATGAACAACAAAGATCATGAAGATGAGAAAGCACTATCTTCCAATCATAAAGGAAAGGGGAAATTTCAGTCCAATCACAAGAAGTCCCAATAAAATCAAAGTCAACAAAGGGACCAAAGTCAAAGAGACAACACCAAGAAGTGTCCCATTTACAATAGAGGGGGAAATGACATTCAATATTGTTGGTATAATTCCTACAAAAAGGGTTCATCAAGCAATTCAAAACCCAATAACCAACAGGGTAACAACAATTCAAATCAAGGGAAGTCCAACAACAACAACAATCAAGGGAAGAAAAATGGTAATTGGAAAAGAAAACCCAAACAACAAGGGTACATTACCAAACATGAGGATGATTCAGATGAAGGACACCACATGTATTCTACTCAATTTGATGAAGAAACCAAGTCCACACAAGATATCTGGTATGTTGACTTGGGTGTAACTTGACACATGACTAGACGTAAAGATTGGTTCTACAAACTATGTGGCTCACCTAATAAGAACCATGTGTCATTAGGTGATGACTCATCATATAGTGTCAAGTGGATTGGAAACATTTCACTACCTTTTGGAAAGCATAACTGCAAAATCACAGATGTATTGTATGTACACAGGACCAAGAATTTGCTATCAGTTAGTCAACTCCTTGATCACAACTTGAAGATAGATTTTGATAGTAATAATGGAGAAAAAGTGTGCTTGATAAGAGATAAGTCAAGAGGTTCCTATATTATAGCAAGAGCCTTCAATGTGGGATGTATGTTCCAAGTTGATTTTGTCCACAAGGATGATCAAGCTCTAGTGGCCAAAGACACACAATCTACAGAACTATGGCATCACGAGATATGGTCACATAAATTTTGGCTATCTCTAAACACTTCAAAAGGGAAACATGGTGAAAGGATTGCCTACACTTAAGAAAAACACTGACAAGTGTCACAATTGCCTAGCTGGAAAGTAACACAGAGTACCCTTCCAGAAGAACACATATAGAGTTAAGGGAAAGCTTGATTTGGTGCACACCGATATTTGTGGGCCCATGCAACCAAGTCATTCTAGATGTCAATAATTCATGCTTTGTGTTGATGAATACTCAAGAAAGATGTGGATATATTGTCTAAGAAACAAGAGTCAAGCCTTTGAGACATTTTAGAAGTTCAAAGCACTTGTTGAGAATGAAGTTGGTTGCAAGATCAAAACTCTCCACTTAGATCAAGGGGGGGAATTCACAAGCAATGAGTTCAAGACTTACCTAGAAGCTCATGGGATTCATCGAAAATGCCTCCTCCTTACACACCATAGCAGAATGGTATAGTTGAGAGAAGGAATCGTACTATCATGGAAATGGTGCGATGTATGATTGACAACTCAGGTTTAACAAAGATATTTTGGGTAGAAGTTGTAAGAACTTGTAGTCTATTTGTTGAATAGAGTGCCCACAGTATCTCTTGAAGGAGTGACACCTCAAGAAGCATGGTCAAATCAGAAACCATCAATTGTACACCTAAGATTATTTGGGTGCAAAGCTAGCATGCACATACCCAAGAAGAACAAGAACAAGTTGGATATGAAAGCTGAGAAACTGATATTCATTGGATATAGTGAAGAAGCACTTGGAGTACAGATTATGGGATCTCGAAAGCAAAGAAAGTATACACAAGTAGGGATGTTGAGTTCTTTGAGAAGAAACAATCGATGCTCCACTCAATGACTTAAAAACATGCGAGAATACACCTCTTGTGAAGACATAATTTGATGTTCCCACCGAAGATGATAGTGATGAATTGGATGATGGTGAACAATTGGATCCACCAAAATCCAATGGAACAACTAAGAAGTTACCTAAATGGTATACTCAATTAATAAGAGATGCAAATTTGGATGAAGCACTTATCACATCATCGAATCTTGGACCTAAAACTCGCAATCAAGCTTCAAGAGGTCAATTATGCCATAAAGAGTAGAGTTGTTGAAATAGTTGAGCTATCTAAAGTTTAAGAAGTCCTATAATCAAAAGCTTGGAAAGATGCTATGGATTCAGAGTATCAGTCGGTGATGAAGAATAACACATGGTAACTTGTCAACCTTCTACTAGGGAAGAAACCCATTGGATGCTGATGGATATTCAAGACTAAGTACAAATCAGATGGGACTATTGACAAGTATAAAGCAAGGCTTGTAGAAAAGGGGTATGCACAACAAGAAGGCATTGATTATGAGGAGACATTTTCTCCCACGTACCCAAGATCAAGATAATCGGGATGATCTTTGTTCTAGCTACACAATTTGGTTAGAAAGTCCACCAAATGGATGTGAAAAGTTCCTTTCTTAATGGAGATTTGCAAGAAGAAGTCTATATGTCTCAAATGGAGGGTTATGTAATACCGTGAAAAGGGATGATGGTATGCGAGACTCATAAAATCTCTATATGGCCTAAAATAGGCACCCCGGGCATGGTACATGAAAATTGATGAGCATCTTATAAGTCATGGATTTGAAAGGAATCCTTATGACCCCAATCTCTACCTAAAAAAGTGAGGGGGAGATTGTCATTGTGGTTGTTTATGTCGACGATCTAGTCACTACGGTAGTTCTCGTGAAGATGATCTATGAAACAAAGAAGGATTTTAATCAATCGCTTTGACATGACAGATTTCAAGCTCATGCACTATTGTCTTGGGCTGGAAGTATGGAAAAAGAGAATCATATCTTTGTGTCATAGTTGAAATACACTAAGACAATGCTCGAGAAATTCAGGATGATGGAATGCACTCCTATTGCTACACCTATGGAAGAAAGACTTTAGTTATCTCGTTCGATCCATCACCACCGGTGAATGCAACTCTCTATTGGTAGTTGATCGGAGTCTCATTTACCCGACATATACTAGACTAGATATTAGTTTTGTAGTCAACTATTTATTATGCCTCATGCAAGAACTAAAAATATGTCATTGGAAAGCAACAAAGAGAATAATGAGATATCTAAAGGGTACAGTTGACCTTGGTCTAGAGTACAAGAAGAATGACAACTTCTTGATAGGATATTCAAATTCAGATAATGCAGGAAACATGGATGATAGGAAGTCAACATTAGGCTTCATCTTATTTATGGGATCTAGACTGATATCATGGGGAAGCAAGAAATAGAACTTTGTTTCTCTCTCTTCTACAGAAGCAGAGTATCGAGCTACAGGTGAAGCTATTTGTGAAGTAATATGGCTACGCCCAATACTGGAAGGAATTGATCTACCACAACAGAAATCTACTCCAAAGATATGTTGATAATGAAGGAGTTCTCAAGATTTTTGCAATCCATTATTTCATGATAGAACCAAGCATATTTAATTACAGGTTCATTTCATACGCGATCATGTCTTAAAGCACAACATACAGCTCTAGTTCTGTCCTACAACTGAATAGAAGGTAGATGTTTTCACTAAGTCACTTGCACGTGACAAATTCACACTATTCAGAGAGTTCCTCTCCACTTCATTGGAAACTATGCAAAATTAAGGGGGGGAATGTTAGCATAATTTAGCATAGGCATATTTATTGCATTGTCTTTTATTTAATAATGTGTAACATGTGCACTCTAGTCTAGTGATTTGCATTCAATATTGTTATGTTGATAACATTCAATATTTGTATTAGTAGTAATTACATGTGCATGTCAGATGGGTCTTATCATCTCGTATTTTGTGCCTGATAGGTGTCATGTCTATCCATATGAGGCTATCTAATATCTATAAATATTACAACTCTTGCATTGTTATGTAATCTGATTTCATGATCAATAATATTTGTGAGGCTTCTGTCCCTCTTTGGTCATTGCAATCTAATTCTATTCTATCATTTGGTATCAGAGCTATACCATTGTTATCATGTAATTAACTCCTTATGATTATGGGACAAGGAAGACGGTGTAGAGGATGATGAGATGATGCTATGATTGTGATGTGGGTGGTGTGAATATGAGAGGAGTGGGGATATAGGACCAGAAACACAAATGAAAGAGAAATTCTGCCTATACTCTTGGGAAACCAAAAATTTCACGTCAAGGATGGTGATATTCTTATGAGATTGTTCATGGTGTATGATACAATCAGGGGTAATGACAACATGAATCCATAATTCTATGTATTGGTTAGTGAATGGAGGAATGTTGAGTTATGATACTTGGGTAAAATGATCATTTAAGGTATGCCGAACTTGATAAGGCAAGGTCATGTGGGAGAAGGTCATGGATAGTGAATGAGATTAAAAAAATCAAATGTGCAATGGTAATAGATGTATAATGAGGTGTTAGATATAGTTATTGTATTGTGGGGCTTCACCACAAGAACAAATACTTTTGAAATGATCTGTGTGGGGGATGGTGAAGAACAAAAGACTTCTCATATGATCTCAGCCAAGATTTCATTATGAAGGTTTTGTGATTCAAGTCAAGTGGGGATGCGAGGAGTGTGTTAAAATATTCCCGATAATATCTAGATATCAAAAGTAAACTATAGTTGAGGATATATACTCATTATGTGGTGATTTTTATTATTAGGAACAAAACACAAAATGATCCTACGATGATAGGCTATCTTAAGGTGATCCCGGTTAGAATTGAAGCATTAAGGATGTCTTATGAGTATATTTGATTTTAAGTATTACTCACTTTCCTATGGATCAAGGAGCTTCCTTGTTTGAAATGTGATGATTCTTGGATTGAAATAACAAATTTATGTATTGTATTTATTTTCAAGGTTTAGGTACAAGTGTTATCAAGTTTTTTTAGGTTCAAAACCATCTTGTAAGTTTGGTAAAAATCAGTTTTAAATGTTAATAATATCTTAATTAGTGTTCACATTAGTGAGACTTTTATTTGTATTGGGTAATTTAATGAGTTATGAGGTTGTTATAAAAACCTAATAGATTATTTTTATCTTAATGAGTGTTAAAACAAATAGTTTATTTATTTTTTGATTGATGGTGAAAAAGGGTTAAGGGGACCCTACCCCATACAAAAATATATTTCAAGATAGCATAATATAATTCCAAGGGTTTACCCATTGAAGCCAACTATGACAGAGACAATGAGAAACCAACAAAAGACAAACCAAACTAACAACACATGGAAGTAACAACATCTAACATAACAATAACACCAACATAGGAACACTCATCGAGGCCTAAGCCTTACATAAGAAAAAGTCATTCTTGAATCATATCTTCTACAATATTCATACATTCATTCCATTATTTTATTAGGCTTTCTATGGTGATCCTCCAAAGTTCATAATTAGGCTCAATCATCTCTCTCACTAGCTTAATGCCTTCTTTCTCCAATTGTTTTGATTTTTGCATTGCCTGTACTAGATCACCATCATTTTAATGTATTGGATTGAGATTTTCATATTTAGAATATGGAATTATCTGATGTGAATGATAGATTATTTTATTTGCACAATGTGTTTCTCTATAACCACACATCGCTCTTTAAAAATTTTCATAATTTCATTGCCAACAATAGCCGAAATCTTATCAACCTTCTCCTGTAACTCTCTAAGGTCTATAGTTATCATGTTGATTTTGTGTTTATTGATATCAATTATCCAGCTTTGCAACCCTTGAAGTCTTTCAAAAACTAATGGTCTTGACCATATTATGTTAAGTAGAGAACAAAATTCCCTCGGTAATTTTTAGGGCATGGAGGCTCACATTAACTTCCTCAGTATTGTTGGTTTGGGTTACTAATTTTTTTACCTTACAGATGCATTTTTGCTTGTACACAACATCCATCTTGTGGGGATGAATTATACAATGATCTCCAATACCAAACCCAAATGAGTTAGTAGCACATCAATAGGGTGAAAGAGGTAAAAAGAGGTTAGAGGTCAATCAACGACCTTTCTTCAATATGCAATGATGAGGCCACATCAAAGGTTTAGTGGAATTTTTTTAGTTGTGTGTTTTCTTCTAGTTGTGTGTGGTGTGTTATAGTTTGCAATGTTCTTGTTTTTAATAAGTGGAAATTTCACATTGAGTGGGGAACATGATTTGAATGTTCATTTCAATTTTTCAATTTTTCTATATGTCTATGAGAAAAAAATTCAATAGAATTTCCTATGTTATTCCTTACAATGAAATATTGATGAGGGTTGATAATAGTACTTAGCACATCATGATGTGGTTGTAGGTAAACCACTTGAAAACCTTCATTTTTTGGTTTGTGGTAAACCACTTTACAAAACCACCACTTTTGGTTGTTGGTAAACCATATGCAAAACCATCACCTTTTGGGTTTTTGGTACTCCACTTTGTAAAACCACCATTCTCGGTTCGTGGTCAATCGTATGTAAAACCATTTTCAGTTTTCTAATTATCACGTGAAAATCACTAGATCATGTGTAGGTGCAAGTACAAGCAGCGGGTTTTCCCCATGTTCATTCAAGGGAGGGATTTATTAATTAGTGCTAACATTAGTGAGACATATATTTGTATTGGGTAATTTAATGAGTTATGAGGTTGTTATAAACAACATAATATATTATTTTTATATGAATAAGTTGTTAAAACAACTTGTTTATTATTGTGAATTGTTTCCTAAATTTTAGGAACAAATTCCCGATTTGTTTTTATGAACATGAATGAATAAATTAATAAGGTTACATTATTATTATTATTATGTTATAATTTCACAAAGATTAGACCAAATCCACATTAAAATCATTTTTGTACTTTCTTGATTGAGAATTCATTAAGTATGTTTGAGGCACGTTTACATGTGGTACTCGAAATGAAGTGATCACTAGAAATGGGGTTTTGGAAGTCAAAAATTATTTGTCTCACATGTATTTTATTTCCCAATTTACCAATTCACTTTAATTTGATTCAATAATAACTTATGGGAATAATGTTTTTATTATTTCAATTTTTTTATGAATTTTGATGAACATGTAGGATGAAGTAAATAAAAACAAAAAATTAAAATGTTTCTATTGAAATCAAATCTTCTACAATGTAAGGGAATGAAAGTGTCAATGCATTTAAGAAAATTAATAAATTCAAATCTAACAATCCTAAGTTGTTTGTTTGAAATTTTATAATTATTAAATTGATTTGGAAAGATGAAAATTGTGCACACTAAGATCTGAAACTTAGATTATACCTAGTCTATTTTGTAATCAAATGTTTTCTAGTCTAACAAATGGATGTAAACCTATAAATTTAAATGATTGAAAATAGGATTTTGTTTTTGAATTTTCTTGTGTTCTCTAAAACTAAATTTTCCCAGATCTAACAAATAAAAAAATCCTCTATTTTAATACATAGAGCTTGATCCTAGAGATGGGAAGATTCTAGAGAAAAATGATTGTAGATTCTGATCTAATTAACCATTAATATTACATAAATCAAATCTACTCTAAAATATTTTTTCTCTTTTCTTGGTGTTATAATTACTAATAAATTAATGAAATTCAATCTATTTTAACTATGAAAATAAAAAAATTGATTCTGACCTAACCTCTCTCCCCGCAATTATGATGAAGTTATTTTGAATTATATATGTGTTCCCTCAAAAAAATAATCCAATTGATCTCTTTGGAACTGACTTGTGGTTGATGTGTTTATTGGGAAATAAATGAGCTTGGTGCACCTAGGATGAAGAATGTGCAAGTGATTTAAGGTTGCATCAAGGGGAGGTAGAAGTCGATTTGGTGGTCCTTGTGTTCTCTCATTGGTAGTAATAGAAGCTAAAATTCATCATAGTCCTTTTTACTAGAAGCAATCACCTTTAAATCTTGGTATCTTTCTCTTTGGATGAAGAATGACACAATAACAATGCTCTCTGAAAAATTCTCAAAATTATAGGGGTAGAAAATGAATGAACAACCAACCTCTAAGTGTTTTCTAATCATAAATCAAGATCAAAACTCAATCTAAATCTTGGATAAAATCACTTAGGGAGTAAAATAAATTTCTAGAGGTTAGGTGGAGTGAATTGAGCATCAAAAATAAGGAAAAAATGTGCATAGATCAAAGAAAATATAGAAATTCACATATTAGAATTGACAATATGAATTAAGTCTCACACGTGATGGAACAGTTGGTTCATATAGGAAGTGGTTATGAAACCTCCGTGGTAGTTTACATAACCTCCGATCATTTTAACAAAACCACCATAGTGGGGGATAAAACCGTCACAATCATTCCATAAGTGTTGTAAAGGTTCTGTCCCGAGAATGGCTAGGAAGTGCAAAGAATTAAGACAAAGGAAAGATAAATGTTTAAAAGGATGTAGAAGAGCCAAAAAGAGGATTAACAGGGGGATGAAGAACTAATATAGATATAGGGAATGGTTATGATCTCTTGAAAACATATCTTCATATCTTTGAAGATCCTCTTCATCATCACTGGGCAATTTTACCCTAGAACTATGTAAAGTGGGGTGCATACATGTTCCTATTGAGTTAGCACATAGAGAGATTATGAACTTTCCTTCATGGTCATTTTTTTTTCTAAGTACCTGAAAACATTCATTTATGATTTCAGTAGAATAACTTAGGTGTATTTCTTGATATATTAAAGTGATGTATTTGATAATTTCAAGGCTTTTAAATCCTTTGCTAAAAACAAATCAATACATTCACTTAAAAAGATCCATAATGATATTGGAGGGGAGTATATTAGTAATGAATTTAGATATTTTTATACTAATTTTGGTATTTTTCATTAGTATACAATGCCTTACACCATCAATTGAAGGGTATTGTAGAGCATAAAATTTCACACTCAAGGAGATGTCTAACTACACAATTCATTTTAATAACTTACCACTAGATTTCTGGGATGAAGTAGTGAATTATGCAAACTACATTTAGAAAAGAATTCCTCACAAAGTAGTTCAAAGGGTCACTCCCGAGGAAGCATAGTCATGAGAGAAATTTATTTTTCTGATTTTCAATTTTTGGAAGCAAAGCACGAGCCTTTTTCTTGAGCTTATTTTTTGGAATAAAATAGTATTGAGCTTATATTCATTAGAAATTTTGAACATGTGAATGAATACCACCTTTTAGATATTATTACCCATGAATATTTTTATTAGATAGATGTTCATGTTAATGAATCCAAAACTCCCGAGGATGTTGATTCTCATTATTCTCTTCTTCCATCACCTATGCTTGATCTTGAGGAAATGTTTTATAGTTTTGATATTGATCTTGATGTGTAACCACTCAAAAATATCCACCTTCACCTATTTTTATTGATAAATAAATTCCCAAATGGATTCAATCCAATCTAAAGTCAATGATTTGGCTGGTGATCCAAGTGATTCATGTCATACCGGAGATCAAAATTTTGATATTATTAATTTTTATCGCACTCACTATATGATTTCTAGAATGACTCCTATGAGTCAATATTTTCATCTAATCAAGTTCATTTTTATGAGGTTATTGGAAAAATTGAATGGGATGAAGCTATGCAGGATGAGTATTCTTCTCTGTTGAAGAATCATACTTGGGAATTATTACC
Organism: Taxus wallichiana var. yunnanensis; assembly: GCA_018340775.1. Lineage (NCBI taxonomy): Eukaryota > Viridiplantae > Streptophyta > Pinopsida > Cupressales > Taxaceae > Taxus > Taxus wallichiana. The sequence continues at coordinate 599,806,700 of CM031235.1, read as the reverse complement.
TCTTCCTAAGGGAAGAAAAATTGTGAGATGTAAATGGGTCTATAAGACCAAATATGCAGCTGATGGTTCATTGAAAAGTGTAAGGATTACCTTGTTGCTAAGGGATTTTGACCAGATTCTGAAGTATATTACTCTAAAACTATTTCTCCCATGGAAAAAATGGATTTTGATGCCTTGTTCTTTCCCTCACTACATCTCATAGATGGCCAGAGTATCAAATGGACATGAAAAGTGCCTTCCTACATGATGATATCCGTGAGGAGATTTATATGGACTAAACTCCAAGATTTTTATAGGATAACTCATTTTTAAAGCTTCACTAGTCTCTTTATGGTATCAAATAAGATCTATGGGCTTGGTATGAGAAAATGGATGATTTTTTGTTGAATGTTGGATTTCACCATTACGAGAAAATCACGATGTTTATGTTTTGAAAATTAGGTAGAATTATTAATCTTGGTACTATATGTTGATGACTGATCCTTGTTAGTAGTTATGATTCCTTGGTCCAAGACATAAAAAAGAAATTGAAGGAAATTTTTGGTATGACAGATTATGGCTTATTGCACTACTTTCTTGGTCTCTAAGTCCATCAATATTTGGAGTGTATTTTAATTGGGAAACAAAAATAAGCTTTAGATTTTCTTAAAAGTTCAACATGGACACTTATAATACTTCACTTACTCGATTTTAGTTAGTTATTAAATTGATTGTTGATTATATAACTATATTAGTTGATCCTACTTTGTTTAAATAATTGGTAGGAAATTCACTATATCCAACACATACTCACCTTGATATAAATTTTGTTGTTAACCTTGTCTCTTGGTTTTGACATGAACCTCATGAGAGTTATTGGAAGGTAGCTAAGAATATTTTGTGCTATATTTAGGGGGATTTGAATTATGACATTCGGTATTCACCACGGGGTTCTTCACAATTGAAGGGTTCATATATTTAGATTAGGATGGATGTCATGACACACTACGATCTACTTATGGATTCTTATTTAATCTTGGTTTGGGTCCAATTATTTGGGATTGTAGAAAATAGACTGTTATTTATTTATCTTCTATTGAGGAAAAATACAAATGTGAAGTTAAGGCTAGTTAGGAATCTCTTTGGGTTCGACAGATACTTAATGAATTTGGATTCTCATAGGATTCTCCAACTCTTATATGGTGTGATAATCATAGTTCCATTGAAATTTAATAAAATCCAATTGAGCATTAGAGGACCAAACATATTGATATTCACATGCACTTTATTCACAAGTTGATTCAAGATGGTGTTGTTCATCTAGATTTTGTTCCCAATGTTTCTCAAATTGTTGATATTTTTATGAAAAGTTATACCCTCTCCTCATTTTATTTAGTTACAAGAGTTTTTAGGGTTAAATAAGTTGTACTTTTGGGGGATCTAGTATAAGTCCTTATTTTTATTAGGTACCTTATTGGTATAGTCTCGAGACTTTGTTATTTTTCACTTTGTAGCATTGGCTTAAGGGAGGGTGTTAGTGTAGGATATTTATTTTCCTTATATTTTTTTATTTACTTGGATATTTCTCACACTTACGAGATACGATTTCTTAGTTGTTATAGTTTTGTTGAGTTATCTTACGAGTTGTTGGTATCTAAATTGATTCTCCTTTGCAAGCTGATAAGCATCACATATTTAACAAGAAGCCTAGAGATAGATAAATCATCATGTATGTCATTTTTTAGCTGGGGAGGTGATTCAGCTGGCTCTTTGTCACTCATATGTTAGAGAAATGGATAACACCTTCAAAAGGATTTTATCTATCCTCACTACTTTAGGTTATGCCTTTCAACCAGGGTGAGAGGACCCATTTTGTAACCTCTGTTGGTGAAGGAGAATGAATATACCCTTCTATGCATAAATTTGAAAGGAAACCTTGAGAAAATATGATCAATGCACCACAATTTAACTCTCATGAGTTGTCTCTTGTAAAGAATGGTGATAATTTCTAAACAAGGTTAAGGTTACTAAAGATATTATGGAATTCTAATTGCTTCTACATATTTTAGCAGTAGAATTTATTCATTTGTGGACATACAGGGAAAAAAGGGGTAGTTTAGGTAGGATTCATTGTTTTTGAATAATTTTTTTGGGAGATTAAGCAGATAAACTTGATTTTTCCAGATCTTTGAGAACCTTCACAAAAATTAGAAAACTAAATGACATAATGCTTCAGAATAGCTAAAATATTCCTTCAACCAGAAGGTGTGCATCAATGGAGGCCCATATTTACACGGTTTCACACAATATTTGAGAATTTAACATGAAGGATCAAGCTAAAGACTCAATTAAACATTAAAGACCCCTAGTTCCTCATGCCTAAGATACACTCAAAGGCTTACAAACAATATTTATCAACAAAATGATAGTAAATTGATTTTAAATTGTTTATCTCATTACAGATGAAGGCTCTTCTCGTAATGAAATTGCAAATGCCACTAAACTATCACAGGAGAGATTTTAACATTCGAGATTTTAACACAAGATTGCAATAGGAACAAGAAATACTATTTGTAGACATTCTGAAATAAAGCAAACACAAATTTTCCCAATATTAACATAGATTAATTTGAAGTTGATTAGATTCATCAATAGGGAAGGTTTCTTGAACAATCTCAAATCTTTTCAATGGCTGTACACTTGCAACTAACTTGACATGATCAAATCTAAAACATAAGAGATTAACAGGTTTCTCAGATGGTCTCTCAGGAAGATGGGATTTCTCAAATTTTCTCATAAGAATTCAACCCTCGACCATTTGCATGACTAAAGCATTCTTTTTATAGCACTCATTTACATTAAAGCTTTCCCCCAAGAAAATAATATTCGAGGAACCTTTGTTTGTTACATGTTTGATCATGATTTCTAAAAATGACGTTTAACAAGTTTGCAACAAAAAGTTGCCAGTTGTTCAAAAAGGTGAATCATTGCAAATATCTCCATCATTGTTTTAACTGGGAGCATGTTTTCATCCTTTATGTATGCAACCTCCATCATTTCATCATTTTCCCATTCTTTCCTCTGCAACTTTTCTTTGCATCCATCTTCTCTGGTAATTCACATTTTTGCAAGTGCCCAAGAAATTCCAACTTAAAAATATCAACCTTTACATTCCTTAGACTCAAAAATTAAGCTCTAAATCCATTCAATTGCACTTTGCAGACAAAATGACAAGGAATTTCATCAAAAAATGATGAAAAACAATGCGTATTCACATCTCCAGAGTCTTGGAGCAAAAAAGGTGGAAAAATTAGATGCAATGCACAACAACCATTGATTATTCCCTTTCTCAACTTTAGATTAGAGCCGTCCACGTGGAAAAATATGATTCGAAGTGGGCCTAGGGTTACCTTTTGCATTTTATGACTTTTGGAGAAAATGCGCAATTTTCACATTTTTCCCCGCCTTTGGCTTTTAAAATTGGGCTTGAAACGTGGCTTAATTAATCCCTTTGATGGAGTCACGGCTCATTTATACAATTTCCCCCTTTTTAACAAAAATAAAAATTTCCAATTTTCCTCCGCCGACCACTTCTTCCTTCCCGCAGAACATGAAAAAATGCCACTTGTCCTTCTTCAGGGTCAAAATAATACTTTTTCCCTACCGCTTTATATTTTCCTAATAACCAATTAGATGCTATCTGGGTCGTGGGGCCAATTTGGCATTTTTTACAAATCTGATCAAAGTGGAAATTTCACCAAAAAGACCCACTGGGCTCGCAACCAATTAAAAATGAACACGTGTACACCTTTGGGGAAAATCAGATGTAATGCACAACAACCGTTGATTTTTCCCTTTCTCAACTTTAGATTAGAGCTATCCACATGGAAAAATTTAATTCGAAGTGGGCTTGGGGTTTCCTTTTACATTTTATGACTTTTGGAGAAAATGCACAATTTTCACATTTTCCCGCTCCTCCATCTTTGAAAATTGGGCTTGACACATGGCTTAATTTGGGCCTTTGATGGAGTCGCGACTCATTTCTATAATTTTACCCTTTTTAACAAAAAGGAAAATTTTCCAATTTTCCTCCGCCAACCCACCTTCCCACTTGTAACTTTTGATGTGGGCCCCAGTGGAGTTGCGAATTATTTCATAACTTTTCTCCCTCGTACAAAGAGGTAAAAAACTTCAAAATGTTCCACCGACCCACCTTCCCACTTGTAACATGAAAAATTACCATGTGTCCTTCTTCGGGGTCAAAGTAAGACTTTTTCCATCTGCTTTATATTTTTGAATAACCAATTAGATGTTATCGGGGCCATGGGGCCAATTTGGTATTTTTACAAATGTGACCAAAGTGGCAAATTTCACCAAAAAGACCCACTGGGCCACAACTAATTAAAAATGAACACGTATACACCTTCGGGGAAAAAAGAGAAATTCTCTCTACCTTTATAAATTTGACCGGCCAATCAAAACTCAACAGGGCCACATGGCCAAATTGATCTTTTTACAAACATAGAAAAAAGTTACAAGTTATAAAATAGACCCAATGTGCCTCATCCAATCAAAAGAGACCACGTAGTTGAAGATGCTGAGATATAATTTGACAGGGAAAACATGCCATCGAAACCATAAGATGTAGGGGAACTTCACCATTTGCACCCAAAATTGAATCTTTCTTCAAGGACAAATAATTTTCAAATAATTCATGGCTCAACAACAATCCACAACCATAGAGAAGGATTTACAATAACAACCTAGTAAAGATAAAACTTGTACACATCCATTTGGGGAGATAGAAAATATGATGAACTAGGTAGATTGGGAAATTTTTAGAACAAACAGGGTGAGATCAAATCAAGCACCAACATTGGCTCCGACTCAAGTATGGGCACTCCTCGAGTGACACAAGAACAATAGACCATGTGCCAATAATCCATTGGGAAACAAATTCAAAGAAAAGATTGTAGAGCCGAAAGACAATAACCAAATCCCCCAAGATGAATTGAGAAACCAACAAAAATTATCACTAGGGACCAGAAAAACCAAAACAAAAAAACATGAAAGTAGAATGAAACCAAAAGACTATACACTATACAATGGTGTGCACCCTGATTCAAAGAAAATAATCAAGGAAAATTTTCAAGTGCCTTTGATTCTGGATATGACCATGCTAAGCAGTTCTAATATGTCTTTAATAATTGGTCATATGATTGTTTCTCTTTTCCATCCAAGTTTCTATCTGACCACATTTTTTCAGCTTATCCTTTGTGTCTAGGTCAAGTTTTTCAACATCTTTCAAGGCTACATCAAACATCAAAGTCCCAGAAAATCAACCTACTCAGGATATCTGCATTGATCAATTTCATACTCCTTGAAAATAACATAGCTCACAAAGTTATCAACATCAATGTCTATGTGCAATACTTCATAAGAAGCATTGTTGGGGTCCTCAATGAGATATAACATTTTCTTTTCACCAGGTAACTTCACAAGGCTTCCCTCAATTGGTATGGTGGCATAAGACATGTCCATTTGCACACTTCCACCCACACTAGCTGCCCACTTTCTAGATAATAACATTCCCCACTTAGCAGGACAATCCACAATTACTACATTCAAAGTTAAGTACTTTCCTGGATAAGCTACCAATTGCACTACTAAACCCTTGACACATCCAACTATTGGACCTCTCTTGAATCCATGGTAGTAAATTTCCCATAAGCTATTGTTACTTTGAGATTCAACTCATTCATGACCTCAAGAGGCATTACATTACATGAGGCTCTTGAATCAAACATGTAGTTATGTAACAACTATCCTTAATAATCAAAGTAGTAAAAATGGATCCACATTCAGCTTGAGACTCAACCAGAGAAGTTCCCAAATAAACCTCAGGTGGTTCACCCAATTCCTCCAATGCTTGTGGTTTTTCTAATTTTGCAATGGTAGGAGGAACCTCTACATTGTTTACCTTTTTACCTTGGGTGACCTTTTCTTCCTTAAGCCCCAAATACTCAAACGCCCTCTTCTTATGCTCAGGGATTCTAAGCAATTCAACAATAGGAACAATAATCTTGATCTGACTCAAGATTTGGGCTATGTCACAAGGAACATATTTGGGTAAGGCAGTGTTAGGAGGAAGGTTTACAAATTCATCTGATGGCACATGATTTTTCACAGTCTGAGCATGGGGAGGAACACAAGTTTTATTTGGGGTGAAAAATCCTTTTCCATATGCATCTTTATTAGGGGTTTCCTTAGGGATACTGGTAAGCACTAGAATTTTTGGTTTGTCCTGAGGCCCTGCCCCTTTGACAACCTTACTCCTGGTATTGTATTCTTTTCTTGGGTAACTCTGCATTTCATTAACAACTGTCTGTCCTCTTCTGAAGGAATTCCTCCATCATACTTTTTAATCATTAATTCCCTTAAGTACTCAAAATCATTATTAGGCAACTCAAAAGCTTGTACCATATCAATCTCAAAATCATTAATGGGAGGAAGAGGCAATACCCGGTGAATGCAATCCTAGAATTTTTCAATAGTTCTGGCACTCATCAGCTTAGTTGAGGTTGCTCCCTATTGTGAACTTGTAGAGAAATCCATCATGCATACATCATCATCTATCTCATCATCATCATCTTCTTCCTCAAATCCCTTTTCAACATCACATGGAGAATGTGGCAAGAAACAACTATCACACCACTCAATTTCATGAGCTTCTTCAACAGTAGTAACTCTAGCAAATAAAGGATCATGCACCAATCTATTTTCTTGGGGTTATGGATATCTATTTCTTGATCCCATGGGTCCTTTGCCTCTATCATCTGATCTATGATCACCCCTAGGATGATTTTAAAATTTTCTCAACCTTGTGCTTTATGATAACCTTAGGAACTTTTTCTAATCCCCTTCTCTACTCGGTTAACTTGTAAGATATTTCTTTAAAAGCTCCGGCCAAATTTTTTACAACCTCCTCTAGATCCACAACTTTACTTGACTGAGGATTATCTAGATTGATTAGCTTGATACCTTCCCTCTTAGGAGGTTTACCAACTTCTTTGATGTTATTTTCAATCTGCAAAGCCATGGTGAAGGCTTGCCTCAAAGTTCCTGGGTTTTCCCTTAAATAATAGGTAGGATTTTTTCAAAAGCATTAGAATACTTTATCAAACAAGAAACATCACTTGGCCTCAGGATTATAGGTATCCTATTTAGGGTCTTATTGAACCGAGTATTGAAGTCATGAACAAATTCATTAGTATTCTTCTTAATATTTTCAAATTCAGACAAAAGAAACCTAGGGATATGTCTTATCCCCATATTGCAATCTAAAAGCATTTTTCATTTCTGTCCATGAGTCTATTGAGTTGTTTGGTAAATATTTATACCAGTCACATGCATCCTCCTCAAGAGTATGAATAAAATTTTTTATATACACATCCTCAAATTAAATCTCAAAGTCTTCCATCATATTAACAAATAGTTTTAAATGTTGATCACCAAAGATATACTTATTCCCTTGAAATTTAGGTAGTCTATTTCTAACATCTTTTGGCACTACATTTGGATATCTAGCCATACCTCTAAAATCTATAGGACCAAAATTATTCACAACAAAAGGAGGTCTGGGTGGGGGTTGGGCCATATTGCCTTTGAGAGGGGTGATCTTATAGGAGAAACAAAATGATGAGGGACAAGGGGTCTTTGGAACACATGAGTATATTTTTCAAAATGAATGTTCTCTAAAAAAATCTGTTTCTTGGAAGATCCTATCAGCTTTGGAAAACACATGGATAGAATGAGACATAAAATTTTCAAATACAAATGAAGGCCCCTCTCCAAATGGAGAATTCTGATCTACAAAAGACTACTACGATTCAAAAGCACTTGAGGAAGTATGGAAATCTTCAATGACAGGCTGATTAGTATCCACAATTGATAACTCTTTTCTTGATTTTTCATCTCCAATAACTTTCCGCAGTCTTCTTCTTCAGAATTTGTCTTTCCCAATTCTAGAAACAACCTTCTAAGAGGGTATTAATGAAGAAAGATCTTATTCCTTCCAGATTTGCAAAGATTAGTGATAAATTTCAATTGACAGAGGTTAAGACACTAGAATTTATCAAAAATTAATTCAACACGGAGTTGCCACTAAGTATTTTCACCTTAGTTGTGCAAATGCACTAAAATTGATCTCAAAATGTCTATCAACACTAAATTCATGCAAAGCTTCATAGATCTGACCTTCCTTTACCTATATTTAACATTGATGATGTAAACTTAGTGCAAAAACCAATAGAAACTGGAAATATTACATGTAGAACTTGTAACTTTTCTTGATTCTTACAAATCTAGACATAGGATGATGTTTTAACAACGTATTTACACTTTAAAATTTGTAAGAAGCATTTACCAGGGTCTATACATTGTTGATGGTGTTCAAACTTTGCACACACTTTCATGTACTACCTGTCAATGACACCAATTTGGTGTTGTTTCTACACAAATAAGTCCCAAAGTTCAAATAATTCCCGACAACGGTCTAATTTGGCATTGTTGCCACACAAATAGGTCCAACAGTTCACCCCGAAATGGCGCCAATCTAGTGTTGGTATCCAAATTGATTCTCCTTTACAAGTTGAGCAACATCACAGATTTAACAAGAAGCCTAGAGATAAATAAATCATCATGTATGTAGCTTTTAGAAATCGGGAGGTGATTCAAATTGGTCTTTGTCACTCAGATATTGGAGAAATGGATAGTAGATTCAAAAGGATTTGATCTATCCTCACTACTTTAGGTTGTGCATTTCAACCAGGTGAGAGGACCCATTTTGTAACCTCTGTTGGTGAAGGAGAATGAATATATCCTTCTTTGCATAAATTTGAAAGGAAACCTTGAGAAAATATGATCAATGCACCACAATTTAACTCTCACGAGTTGTCACTTCTAAAGAATGGTGATATTTTCTAAACAAGGTTAAGGTTACTAAAGACATTATGGAATCCTGATTGCTTCTACATATTTTGGCAGTAGAATTTATTCATTTGTGGACATACAGGGCAAAAAAGGGTAGTTCTGTAGGATTCATTGTTTTTGAATAATTTTTGGTGGGAGATTAAGCAGGATAAAATTGATTTTTCCAGATCTTTGAGAACCTTCACAATAATTGGAAAACTAAATGACAAAATGCTTCATAATAGCTAAAATATTCCTTCAACTAGAAGGTGTGCATCAATGGAGGCCCATATTTACACGGTTTCACACAATATTTTAGAATTTCAACATGAAGGCTTGAGCTAAAGACTCAATTAAACATTAAAGACCCTTGGTTCCTCATGCCTAAGATACACTCAAAGGCTTACAAATAATATTTATCAACAAAATTATAGTAAAGTGATTTTAAATTGTTTATCTCATTACAAGATGAAGGCTCTTCTCATAATGAAATTGTAAATGCCACTAAACTATCACATGGATGAGATCCTATGTGATTCGGAGGGATTTTAACATAAGATTACAATAGGAACAAGAAATACTATTTACAGACATTCTAAAATAAAGAAAACACAAATTTTCCCAAGATTAACACAAATTAATTCAAAGTTGATTAGATTCATTAGCAGGGGAAGGTTTCTTAAAAATATCGAGCTTATCAATGGTTGTACACTTGCAACCAACTTGACATGATCAAATCTAAAACATAAGAGATTAACAGGTTTCTCAGATGGTCTCTTAGGAAGATGGGATTTCTCAAATTTTCTCGTAAGAATTCAACCCCTAACCATTTTCATGACTAAAGCATGCTTTTTATAACACTCATTTACATTAAATCTTTCCCCCCAAGAAAATAATATTCGAGGAACATTTTTTTGTTACATGTTTGATCATGATTTCCAGAAAATGACGTTTAACATGTTTGCAACACAAAAAGTTCCAGTTGTTCAAAAAGGTGAATCATTGCAAATATCTCCATCATTGTTTTAACTGGGAGCATGTTTTCATCCTTCATGCATGCAACCTCCATAATTTCATCATTTTCCCATTCTTTCCTCTACAACTTTTCTCTTCATCTATCTTCTCTGGTAATTCATGTTTTTGCAAGTGCCCAAACAATTCCAACTTAAAAATATCAACCTTTACGTTCCTTATACTCACAAATTAATCTCTAAATCCATTCAATTGCACTTTGCAGACAAAAATGACAAGGAATTTCATCAAAAATGATGAAAAACAATGTGTATTCACATCTCCAAGAGTCTTGGAGAAAAAATGGTGGAAAAATCAAATGCAATGCATAACAACCGTTGATTCTACCCTTTCTCAACTTTATATTAGAGTTGTCCATGTGGAAAAATTGATCTAAAGTGGGCCTGGGGTTACCTTTTTGCATTTTATGACTTTTTGAGAAAATGCACAATTTTCACATTTTTCCCCACCCCTCCACCTTTGAAAATCGGGCTTAACACGTGGCTTAATCTAGGCCTTTGATGGAGTTGTGGCTCATTTATGCAATTTTACCCTTTTTAACAAAAAGGAAAATTTTCCAATTTTCCTCCACCGACCCGCCTTCCCGCTTGTAACTTTTGATGTGGGCCCCAGTGGAGTTGCGGGTTATTTCATAACTTTTCTCCCTCGTACAAAGAGGTAAAAAAATTCAAAATGTTCTCGCCCAACCTACCTTCCCACTTGTAACATGAAAAATTACCACGTGTCCTTCTTTAGGGTCAAAGTAAGACTTTTTCCCTACCACTTCATATTTTTTGAATAACCAATTAGATGTTATCGGGGCCATGGGGCCAATTTGGTATTTTTTACAAATGTGACCAAAGTGGCAAATTTCACCAAAAAGACCTCACTGGGCCGCAACCAATTAAAAATGAACACATATACACCTTTGGGGAAAAAAAGAGAAATTCTCTCTACGCCTTTATAAATTTGACTAGCCAATCAGAACTCAATGGGGCCGCATGGGGCCAAATTGATCTTTTTGCAAACATAGAAAAAAGTTACAAGTTATAAAATAGACCCGACATGCCTCATCTAATCAAAAGAGACCACGTAGCTGAAGATGCTGAGATATAATTTGACAGGGAAAACATGCCCGTCAAATAGTAAGATGTAGGGGAACTTCACCATTTGCACCCAGAATTGAATCTTTCTTCAAGGACAAAGAATTTACAAATAATTCATGGCTCAACAATAATCCACAACCATAGAGAAGGATTTACAATAACACCCTAGTAAAGATAAAAATTGTATGCGCATCCATTCGGAGATAGAAAATACGATGAACCCAAAGTAGATTGGGAATTTTTAGAACAAACAGGGGTGAGATCAAATCGAACACCAACATGAGTTCTGTTGAGTTAGCCTACTAATTGTGTGGATTCAACTCTACTTCTAGTATCCATTAGTGAGAGTTATTCCCCATTGATCTAGAAGGAAGTTGTAGATTCACCTCCTATATGTACATGAATTATATCAGTCTATCATATGGAATATGGAACTTATGGAGTATTGAGTTTATCTAGATCCATTCTTGTCTTTTTGCATTTTATCTCATTGTTCTTCATAACTTGCAGATTTGTATGTGTGTTCTTAGTCTTTCCTTTGTGTAATTCACTTCTCCCATTTCTCACTAGTGCACTCTTTAATTCAAAGTGGATCCCTAGAGTTCCCGATATGACATCGAGCCACATTGGTATTAAATGTGTCTTGGTTTATCCCACATGTTTTTCAATTGAGATTGTTATTTACAAAAAAATCATATAACTTTATTACTCGTAAAGGAGAAATATTTGTAGTTTTATGTTGTGGCAGCCATTTCTAAGCGGGAAAAAGATCCTGAAAATGTTTTTGGGCCATTTCTTGTTACATGGAATTTTCTAAAGGTGTTTTTCAATGTGATTCTAATTTGGTTTCACTCAGAAATCAACAAGGATGTCCTCAGATCTGGGTTGTTGTTTTGATCATCAAAGCCACGTTTTTGGCTCATTTGCAGATCTAGGTTGCATCCTTTCCCATCAAAATAGTGTTGGAGGGTGAATAAAATCTTGGGGAGGGTGTTTTTAACCTGAACACTCTTGCTTTTGTTGAAATATGTAAAAAAAGTCTCAAACCTACAAAAATGCCCCGCAACATTGAAAATTAACCTACGAGAATTTGTACTTGGCCTCTTCAAGCCCAAAACAACCTCCTTTACATTGATTTGCAGTCATTAAGTAGTGCCATAACATATCAAAACAAGAAATTTAGAAAATTTGGGGTTTCAAACCCTAAATCTAGCTCCTCCAATGTTTCTTCCTTGGTGTGCCCATGTCCAAGTGAAAAAAGGTTAGTATTATTCCTTATGTTCATTATTTTCTAGCTTCTATGATGTTAGCATTCAAAAAAATTCATTTTTATGCCTTTTGGAAAATAAGTCATTTGGAAAAAAATTACATTAGAAGGAATTAAATGGTTTTTAAACTTGTATCTTCGCTTGATGAAGATGAAGGATGAGGCCCGAGTTGGTAGAAGGCCAATTCCCCCTCAAAAATTAAACCATTGTGTTATTCATTTCATCTCGGTTCTAATGATTATATGTACAACACCCTTTCCCATCATTTCCAACATTTTTTATTCAGTTTGCAAAATTTTAATTAAATATACCATTATTTACGGGAAATTGATTTTTCTATAACTTTGGATTGGTATCTCGATTTGAGCACTGTTTTGCTAAAAATTGAACATTTTCTCATGCTCTACATGATGGATTCATTTATTTTTGTAAATGCAATAATTTTCAAAGTGCCACATTTGGGGGGTTGTTGCAAAACTCACTGGGGAGTTGAACTTTTCACACTAAGTTATAAAGTGCCATTTGAGATAATTTTGGGGGTTTATCTACAGTATGGAGTTTTATAATTATGTTGTTATGCTCGAATTTTATAACTTTATGTCTTGGAAGGAAGGCATTATCAAACATTACACTATGGACAGGTTTGTTTCCCTACCTCCATGGTCTCATTCTTGAGCCTGATGAGCCTCTACATAAGTATGAGTGGTTTAACCAAAATGATGAGGTCTATGGCCTTCTCGGTCTTACTATTTATAGGGAAACATTGCATTTTTAGCATAATGAGTGCCTTTTCACTTCTGGACCATTATTCGATAGTTGTATGGCGACCTTGTTTCACCATCTGAGAGTGACACTTCCATGGACCACTCTAATGCATCCATAGATTCTCCCCATTCTAACATCCCTTAGTCCCATGTTGACCATTCACCACAAGATATTTCCATTGAGCACACTCTCCCTATTGTTGCCTCCATAGAGCTCATTTTTGTCCATGTTCATGCTTTCATTCACTCTTCGCAATATTTTTATATTAAAGAACCTTCCTTTGAGACATATGTGGAAATTACCTCTCATGTTCCATTGCATATTTATTTCTCATTTGATGACACTCCACATACACTATTCTCTACCTTTGAGTACAACATTGCTTCATCTTGGACTTCTAACTACTCTTCGTAATAGTCTTATCCCCTTTATGTTGTGATGTTAATACATTCTTGTCATACATTTCTCTCAATGAGAAAGCCCATTGGGATGAGTATCTTCCAAACTTGATTTGTCTATTTGCATATTCCACTTGTGTTACATTATAAGAATATGCTCTGATTGAGCCATCACACATTCTATAGGACCCATTCATCTCTCTCGTCAGGAGTGCCCACCTTAAGAAATTTGTCACTTCCATTGTTTTAGAGATGTTTCATGATCCACCTCTTCTCATGGACCCATTTTTGAGGGTTATTGGGCCCCCACCATCTTCTCTCTCTGACATGTATACTGTAGTGGCATTACCATTATATTTTATGCACATGTTTTCTAGACCTATGCCACCTTTTAGTTATAGAATATATGTAAAGATCATAGTATTGTAGGTTTCTTCTTCCTTTGTGGAGTGGGCCAACTTTCAATGATCCTTTTTGTCCTTCCCAAGGGTAGGAACATTTTTCAGTGTAGGAAAATTCTCTTTAGTATTTACGTAGAGGACCACATCATCGACACTCTTCTTAGGGGACCTTCTTGTCCTCACTTCTTTCTCTCTCTACTATGGGGGATGATCATTGTATGTGGGTACCTCATCGGTTCCATTCTTTGAGACCATATTCTTCTTCTCTAGTTATCTTGAGAGATTTTTGTCTCTCTTTTGGGGGAGTTTTTTCCCATTGGATTTTCTCCTTTTCTCCACTTTATGAGATATTTTTATTATATGTGGGTACCTCATTAGGACTTGTTTCCGGGACTGAATTTTATTTTCACTTTGCACACCTAAGCTATGCTTATGGGGGATTAGTGTAGGATATTTATTTTCATTTTATTTGTTTATTTAATTTTATCTTTCCTATACTCATGAGATATGATTGATTAGTTGTGTTGAGTTAGCTTACGAGTTATGTTGAGTTAGCTTACTAGTGTGGAGTCAATTCTACTTCTAGTATCAGTTAGTGAGAGTTATTCCCCACCGATCTAGGAGGAGGTTGCACATTCAATTCCTATATGTAAATGACTTGTATCTGTCTATCCTATGGAATATGGAGCATATGGAGTATTGTGTTTATCTAGAGCCATTATTGTCTTTTTGCATTTTATCTCATTATTCTTCATAACTTACATATTTGTATGTGTGCTTAGTCTTTCCTTTTTGTAATTCATGTCTCACATTTCTCACTAGTGCACTCTTTAATTCAGTGGATCTTTATCATTCCTGATAGAAGGTGTTATAGTTTTGTTACTTTTTTTTTTTTCTTTCCATTCACACCAATAAGCTCTATTTGGGAGTTATAAGATTAATTTTCCTATTCACCTAGTTTTGTGTGAGTTGTTTGCACTCACGTATACATTTGAGAATTTCTTGGATTTTTTTCCTCTCCTTGATATGTGGATATTTTATCATCTCCAATATTAGGATAGCTCACATATTCCTTAGGAAAGGATAATAATTCTTCTAGATTAGTTATTCACTTGTTCCTAGACGTGGGAGCATTAGGTTTTTGCTGAATAAATTTGGTGTGGTTTTTAGTGCGCAATAATTATTTTTAATCAATTTTTGAGTATTTATGTATAAATCCTCTACTTTTTTCTCTTCACAATCCTCTAGGTTGTTCCCATAATGTGTTTAAGGATAATTATTTGAAGGGAATACATATTCATAACCGTCACATTTGTACATGAGGAATCAATGTATAGTGTATGGGACTTCCACCATAATATGAATCTAAGGTATCCCTAATAGGATATTATGATTTAGGGTCAAAGGCATGACTTGAAGCTATAATGGAAATTTTTTAGGACATATATTGATTGGTTAGGTCATGAAACCCTTTTTCGGAAAGTGAAACTATCAAATTGTTTGCTTATTATATCATATTTACTAATTATTTTTGTTTTATGTCCCATTACAATTATAAAAATGGTGTAACATATATTAAACTATGGACCACTATCTACAAGAGTCTATTTTTTTCATAAAATATTGAATCTGGATATTTTGTGGAAAATTAAGGTCAATATTGTGTTTTACTAGGGTGCCTTTTTTTTGTCAAAGTATGTGTGATGATAGGTATTTTTGAATGTGTTTACAAAATATGTAAATTAGGTTTCTTTTGTATTATCTGAGATAGAAACTTTCTAATGCTCAATGTAGGATATCATTACATGAAGTAAAGCATTGGATAAATTTTAAGAAAGATATTCTAGAATAGATTTTTGTGAGTTGGTATATAATATCTTGCTCTTTTTCTATTTCAATAGGATCTCTAAGTGGTAGGGGAATGATTGGGTTAGTATTTTGAGGATTTTCCTTAATGGGGGAGAATTGAGTATGGGTTTCCACATTGTTTTGTGACTGCAATTATCTTCTATAATTGGGTGCATGATTTTAAAAAATACTATATGGTTAGGATATGTATTATTATAAGAATGGTTTTACTAGGGAGGGGATGAAATATGTGATAAGAGATAACTCTCAATGGGTAACTACGAAACATTTTGGATTACATATGGGTGACACAAATATTGGAGAGAAGATAAGTGGTGGTCATGGTTAGTATGTTAAGACCACTAAGGTTTGAAAAAACCAAATTATATATATATATATATATATATATATATATATATATATATATATATATGTATATATGTATATATATACATATATGTATATATATACATATATGTATATATACATATATGTATACATATATATATATATACACATACATATATGTATATATATGTATATATATACATATATATATATACATATATATATGTATATATATATATATATATATATGTATATATATATATATATATATATATATATATATATATATATATATATATATATATACATATATATATATATATATATATATATATATATATATATACATATATATACATATATATATATATATATATATATATATATATATATATATATATATATATATATATATATATATATATATATATATATATATATATATATATATTAAACCACATGGGTGATGAATGAATTCATAAGTTGGTGTGATCGTTAAATAAATTGGGTTCACCAAAATGTAAAAATGAAACTAAGTTAAATAATTAAGATATTGAAATCAATGCATATTATAATTTTATAATAGTAAACATAGATAGAAAGTCCTATAACTATGTTATAAGCTGAATATTTGATTAATTTTTTTTTGAAAGTATAATACAAATAATTGGGGTTATAGTTCAAAAGTAATTCATCATTATGTAAGATCTAAAGATTTGAAAATGATCTTAAATTGGGTAAATAAATTGTGTAGAGTGTTACAAATAATTATTGAGGCTTATAAATGACTGGTGGATATGTTTTCCTAATTTAGATAGGTCCTTTTAGTGAATTCATCCTAGAGCATATGATTTTATCATTTAATATTATGACTTACAACTAAATTTTAGCACCGTAGGAAACTACATCTCTAGATACGAAGATCTATGTTTGGAATTGTGTGATCACACTTCTATACTTGCAAATATCTTCATTTTGTTTTGAAATGATCAATCTCCATTGTGACTAGATAATAGGATAGTGAATATTTGTTTTGAGATTCCTCAACACCACCATAGAAATAAGTATTTCCTATATAATAATACTATGAAAATGTCTCAAAAATTTATAGCTCTCCCTCCTAGTAGGTGTTATAATTTTCTTTGCAATAATTTGAATGGTAAATCCTAATAACATCTTCAACACTTAGAAATGATACATTTTATTCAATATTGGCACATGATAGTGATCTATGATAGAAACTGATAATGTATTCAAAATTTTATCTTACTAATTTTCCTTCTTAAAATGTGGTTAGATATGTAAGAACTAGATTCCCCTAATAGGTAGAGTTAATATGTGTTTATATAAGTGAATTATGGGGATGATTTCCAACTCAATTGTCCCTAAGTCAACTAAGGTAACTTTTTCATTCTAAAATGTGATTTTTTAAAGTACAAAATAAAGGTTCATTTGACTTGGAATGCTTTTTCAATAAAATATATCCTCAAATGGTGAAACCATCTAGGATTATAATGAAACCTAATATTAGACATGAGGTGAATTTTTGAGAGTATAAATATGTGTTATATATAAGATTAATGGGTTCTAAATGTTCCAAGATGAAGAGAAATTCATGGTCTATTAGAATAAAAATGTGGGTATTAAGAAAGGTTCCTTTGTTTTTAGATGATAAATGTATGAATAGTATGACATAGAGATAAATGTAATATTATTATTTGTAGGTCTTGGAGAAACAATTATTTGGTATTATGGAAATTTGGTCATCCAATTGATCTTTTGTATATTAGTGATACGTGTTGTAATTTTACACTTACAAAGTGGTGGGTTTAGTCCTATTTGACCATATTATTTCTATTTTCTAGTTAATTATAAAAATTTGGTTATGGATGTTGCACTCGATGTTGATATGGACACCGGACAATATCCCCGATATAAGGATAATAGAGGCACTAAGAAGGAAGAGCCACCGAGATATGATAAATACAATGTCCCACCAACATGTCATGGTACGTATGTGTAATGTGTGTTATTTTTAGTGATATTAAATATTTTATATATTATTTACCATTTAAATGTTCATTGATATAGAGGAGGATTTATTAGACCTTCTTATCAAGGAGAATTTGAGAGTCTTGAATTGAAATATATAGGTTATTATCTAGATGGGGTTGGTGTATTAAAAATGGAAAACTATATAGTCAACTTGCATGTACTTTTATTGATCTTGATGCAGAGGATTCCATGAAATATTTGAGATAAAATAGTGATTTGGAGGACCTCTTAAAAAATATTTCTTATTAGATTTTGATTCCTATTAGATGCCACAACTTACTTAGGCTGATGATATGGGATATAACACATTCATTACATTTTTCCACTACATAATGAACATATAAGGGTACATGTTAAGCTAACTATGCATGAAGATTATGAGAGGCACAATAGATCACACTCGAGGTCACATCATGCAAAGATTAAATAATAATTTTCCACATCACATTAAATTAGAGATAGAGATATTAATTAAAATATAAAGGGGTTATATGCGAAAAATTCTTCTTAGGATTGATTAATATTTTTTATTTCTTGACAGTTGTTTATCTGTATTTACATTTGATTTTACCGATTTATGTATTTTAATATTTTATTTAGACATTTTAAATTTATTTAATATATTGATATTGGATTTTTTTCTTATATTACATAGGTAGAAGGCCCTAGCCTACAAAAATACATTAAGAACCAGCCTTAGATAGCATCACTCATCTAGGATCTCATTAGAAAGAACCTTAGTATGCATAGGATGGTGGAAGATAAAAGATAATTTGCTTCATCCCAACCCATCATTACATACCTTATAATCACATTTAGAAAAAAACCTAAATCTTTATAACTATCAAAATCACCAACTCATGGGTGAAATCATATATACAAGTTAACTAAATATTATCTACGTGGATAGGTTTAATCAGCCACCTTTTTCCCTTTGCATTTATCTACTTTGACCTAAGACATGATATCTACATTTGAATCCTCATTCACCTCCACAGAATACATGGAAGTGGCATAACAATGAGGGATTTCCACTTTTTCTTCCAGGGGAAGCTGAAAACCCTACATTTTTTCCAAAGCTTCCCGTCCCTTCAAAATTTCCATAATATCTTCATAAGAGCTTTCAAGTGAAATTGCATGCACATCAATCTCTCCTCTAGCTCTAAGTTCTCTTTACAAAGAAGTAATTTTCCTAAAGTGTTGGAGAGGATATTTACACATCTTAAACCCTGTGCCATTTCAAACACATTCTAGTTTCCCGGTATTTCTTAGGATCAAACATCCAATTCTTCATATGCTCTAAAATATATTCCTCCTCCACATCATTAGTTTCTTCATCTATAGACCATGCGCTTGCCAACCATTCTATCATAACATCATTCTAATTTTTTTCCTCCACCCAATTAGCAAAGGACTCCCCTGCATCCTCTCCCCTGACTACACACTTCCTCTTCTAGATCATCCCCTCACCACTTTCCTCTCATCCTACCATATGTTATTGGGATTGTGCACTCAAGCATGTAATTCCAGGGCCCCAAAATCCAAACTACACTCACCAAAGTGCCGAAAAACTCTCCCACATTGACTCACATCCTTCTCCACATTCTCTACACAAATAGAGAGACCGCTAAGTCACAGGTGTCCCATTTATCTCATGACGTTGCATCGACACATGATAAAGTATTAATTGCCCCTCCACCCACATCCAAGAATTTATTTTCCACATGCAACCATTCATGACATCCCGTGTCACTAGTTTTAATACCTCGTTGGGGAGATCATCCTTCCAAATTATTTAGGAGACACCTTTCTTACTTATCATATCAACTCCTATGTTCGAAATACAATATGCTACCTGATTCCCATCACACTTGATATGGGAGAAGAAAATACTAGAAAAATAAGGTGTAAGATCAGTCACACTTTGGATGATCAAATCCAGATTCCATGCTCTCGCTTTTCCATATTTCATGGCTTTGATAATCACTTTAGAGTCTCCTTCCACCCAAATCTTTGACCACTACTGCTTTCTAGCCTCCTATAGAAGATCCATTCCCTTGGCTTTATTATTCGAGGCTATCCCATAGTCATGGGATAGAAGTAGAATTGGTCAGCTTTCAAATTTTCGAAAAACACACCCATATCCAACTTTACCTGGATTTCCTTTAGATGCTCCATCAAAATTCATTTTTATCCATCTCAATTGGGGAGCCTCCCATATTATTGACCTAACCTTTATGTTCCCATTATCAGGAATATGGATATTGGATATTGGATATTGGATATTTGAGTATTGATGTAATTATCCTTTTTTATTATTCCTTTCATCATATTTACATATCTTTATTTCCTAATATTTTTATGTCAAAATGGCTAACAAATACAACTTGTAAAAGTGGTAACTAACTTAATGTGAATAAATATGGAAATATATAACTATGTAAGCGTGTAACTATGTAACTATGGTTGCACTTGAACTTAAGTCACATTCCATGATACATTTGAGGCTTGAAATCTCATAATTTTTGGTATTTATTTACTTCATCATAAGGTTTTATTGGGTTGGTTCTCATATTATCCAGCACATCGTTTCCTGATAGTACACCTTATTTATAGGTTCAATTTCACTATTGAGGAGAGGTTCCATACCCACACCTCACTTTACACACATACACTGGGGAAATATTTCCTCCCATATTTAGTAGCATAATATCTATCTATTCCCCTCCATGGATAAATTTTTGGATTACCCTTCCTTCTTTTTAGAGAATAGGTTTTCATTTATGCCCTCACAAATGGCTAAAAATAAAAAAACATCCAAGTATTTGTAAAAATACAAAATTAGGACTTTTTTATGACATATACTATTTGCACTCTATGTTATACATTATTTTTATACCTTTGGTTTGATAAATATCATTTATTCTTTACACACATGCATTCACGTGGTATATTGAGCATGATGCATGACATACATAGAGAGGTACATGATGATAGGTGTTGGCCTACCCTTTACCCAGATTGTTAACCTTTGGGGAATCTTCTTTTTGCATACTACATCCAAGTGCTATATTTCCATTATAGTTCCTTTCTTTCCTTATTATGCTTGGTTACATATATATCTTGTGTATTTTCTATATTTCAAACTAACATAACTAGAACATGTGTCTTGTGTAACATTTACAATTATTGTTAGCTCTTTCACATATCATATATAATATGATTTTCATCACATATTTCTATGTTTATTTCTCATCCATGTTTTCTCTTGTGTGTTGTATGTTTTTTTATCCTATAATTATGGTCTAAGGGCCTTTCTTTTCTTGTGATATTGTGGTTGTCCCATGTTTTTAGCTTTATGCATTGTGTGTGGTTGTGTATCTCTTATTTCAGGTTCATGAGACTTAATCGTCTTGCAACACTTTGCGTGTCCCATGTTTACTGAGTAAATTTTCCTTTTGCATGACATTTTTTTGGAATGTTTGCACTTGTTTATACATTACATCTATTTTATTTCTACTAACACAATATTTTTACTATTAGTATTAGTATTATTTTGCATTAAATTTGTTATTGTTATCATGCTTTTTTCTTATAGTTATTGTTTTATGTCATGGTTTCTGTCATGCCTAGGAAATTTCAACCCAATAATGTTCATATAACCATTCGTTTATCCCCATAAATTTAGGAATTTTTATTTTATTTTAATTAACCTTTTGTCAAGAATATAAGGGGATCAAACCACCATATTCCACATCAATTTAGTTTACTAGAAATGTTCAAATAAAATGAGAGTATCACATGTACCCTATAACAACAATTTGTGTGATTAAGGCTAGGTTAGGTCTGTTATGGTCCCTAATGCCCGGAGGATACGGAATATTAACTTCAAGTTATATTGTGTAATTAATGTTAACCTAAATAAGGTTGAAAAGAACATAGATCATTAATAATAATTCTGCTAATTTACAAAATTTATTTAATTCATCCCTTATCTCTTACCTCATCTTTATTTAAATCGTGAGGTTAGAATTTTATCCCCATGGGATGTTATTAGAGAATTTCCTATTCAATACTTTTTAACCATCCATTTGTCTTTTAGGGTGCTCACAAATAAATATACAAACCTTATGGTTATGTTAAGTCATTTGACGAGAACTATAGGTCTTAATAATGTCTAGGAAGTGATTTAACTTTCAATCCTAAATTCTTAATTGATCCCAGTTGGGTCTATCAATATTTATCACATTTCTTGACATGGTGTGATCTTATTCGAGATGAAATATAACTTTAATTTTTTTAGGGTTTGATATCTCACCGAGGAAGATATTCTCCTAATGAAGATATAAATTTATTATTTAGTTTCCTTATTGTTTAGTATAACCCCATCCCTAAATTTTCATGTTATAGTTTTAATTCAAATCAAATAATATTCATCCCATAAAAATGGATAGATTTCGTTTATCAATGCAAAGAGAAGGAAATTTTGAATTAGTGGGACCCATTGCCAAGTGGAAGGACCAAGCTCTCTATGAGCCTTTGGAACAAAATATTACCCTTAGTTTATCTTAGGGATTTATTGTAAGACTTAACCACATCTTAGGGATTCTATTTCCTTATCTCTATTATTTTCTTTATTTATTTATCTCGTTTATTTGTTTGTAGGTTTTTCTTGAAGGAACTTTCATGGAGACCAAGAAATTTGTTTAATTGTTTTGGTTCATATTCCATTTATTTATACACCTAACTCATGGTTACAAAAAGGGGATATATATATATATATATATATATATATATATATATATATATATACACACCCATCAATGCACATATATAGGCGAGAAAAATATAAATTCCCGTGGCTTGATATAGGTGGCCATCTCGAGTATGCATATTCATATGTAGAGGGAGAGAAAACACACCGTAAAGGATTTGAGAGACCATGTGAAGAAGTGGACGTGGATCAAATGTGGGATATATATATATATATATATATGTATGTATATATATATATATATATATATATATATATATGTATGTATGTATGTATGTATGTATGTATGTATGTATGTATGTATATACATACATACATACATACATACATACATACATACATATACATACATACATATATATATATATATATATATATATATATATATATATATATATATATATATATATATATGCACTAGTTTGCTGATCATATTCAAAATAGTTTAATTCTATTTCACATTTCCAATGAATTAATATCATACCAAAACTAAAATAAATTTAAATATGTATATAATTATCTGGTTTCACTTTGGTGAAAATTTGTATTATATTATAATGGAACATATATTTAATTTATTTTTTCCAATCTATATATGTCTGGAGATAAGAATCTTAAACCACTATAGTAAGCCACTCATCTTATTAAAAGCAAAGGAATTTATATGAGGCTATATTTTTTCAAATGACTCTTTGATTTAAGTAAACACATTCAAGCTTATCCTCTTTATGAATCATGAGATAAGTGATTACATAATGAAATAAATAATACAAGATTCAATCCCTCCCAACCTTTCTAATATACAATTTGGTTATTTTTTATTTATAAACATGAGTAAAACTAGTAGTTATTTTTGTAAAAATCAAACACATACTTGAAAAACACATATACATGAAATGTGATTCAGAAAGAAATTTTATACATATACAAAAGTCAATATTTATTTTCCTTATCTCTTGAAACCAATTTCATAAAAAAGAGATAAATTACAATACCAGGAAGTATGAGGAATTCAATTTTATTTATTTTTCAATAACACCTTAGTTTGGGGAGTTTCTAGTAGAAAACCCAAGGGTTTGGATCCAAACAAAACCCATAGAACTAAGTGTTGAACTCGTAATTGGTGTTGTCATTGATGTCAAGTTGCATTGATGAAAAATTAGTGAGTGGTGAAGTGAGGATTTGTAAGAGTCATGAAGGTTGATTGGTAGTTCCTTCTCAATGGTTTAGTGAGCATTCAAGATGGTTTCAGTGTGTTGCAAGCTTGGTCGGTGAGGCAAGAGTCCAATGGAAGCATGGACATGGTTGGTATGCTTGGCTCAGAGGTTCTATAGGTCAGATATGATGATATTAATATGGGAAAGAGATCTTACAGGTGATCTCTAGGTTAGTTGGTGTAAGTTTCAACTGAAATTGGCTTATTTAGGTCTATTTCTAGAGCTTAATGAGGTGTGAAAGGTTGGTACAGGTCATGAAAAGATCATGTGAGCATGGAGGAGCCTAGGAATTTTTTTCTAGTGTATGTATGGAAATAATAAGGTGTATTTTAGCTCTTGGAGTCAAATTTCAAAAATTCACCAAAGTTGCCTTTGAGAACTCATAGTGTAGGTTGATGCAAATGAGATAGGTTTGAGAGGTAAAAAATACCTATAGCTATTCAACCCATGAAAAGTGTATAGGGGTGTCTTATAGTTCTCCATGAAAAAATTCATTGAATTCTAAAGATATTTTTTATGATATCTTTTGAAGGGCATATTCCCGTAGTGTTATCAAATTGAAGCCTTAGTTAAGTGTAATCTTCAACTACTAAGATTGCTTTGTGGTTTGAGAACAACAGTTGTACCCCAAATTCATGATGCCAATTCTTCTTAAAAACTTGTGTAAAATAATTATTGGGGTTAGCACACCAGTTGTATAGATATTTGAATTAGATAGAAGCATAAAAGAAATCAATACTTTGAAATAAAAAATAAGAAACAATACATGAGATTCAACGTGGTTCACCCAAAGTGTGGGTTAAGTCCACCAAGAAATAACCAATTTATTATCATAGAGGAAATAAAATGAATATTTGTAATCTTCCACACCTTCTTGGATGTCCTGTACCTTCTTCTCTACAAATTTCTCTTTTCTCTCAAAAGTAAACTTCTCTCTTCTAAAACCCTAGCTTTATGATTATATATGAATATACAATCTTAGGGCACTTTAGCTATGCAATTACAACCATTATATTCACTTTATAACTAAATATAGATCTAATTCCCATAACTTAATTACAATAGTCATGCAAAATAAACGACGCCGGTTAGCCTTAATCGATGTCGATTATCCCTAACTGATGTTGATTCCTCCTTTCCTAACCAATATCGGTCCATGGGTGACCGATGATGGTTTATCAACTAGAGCCGATTCATTATGTATTCCTCAAGTCTATAAAAGCATACTAGTGAAGCACTTAAGCTCCGAACTCAATAATCTCCCACTTAGAGATAAATTGCTGTAATTAACTGTATAAATCCATCCTCTAATATTTTCCTTGGGCTTGTTTCTTCCTCTTCAAGTCTCAAACTTGAAGACCAACAAAATTGGAGTGTATCTACAACTTCTCCTTTTCCAACGGCTTTGTTAGTATATCTGCAGGGTTCTCCTTTGTATGAATTTTCTCCAACTTCAATTGCCCATCCTCCAATACCTTCCGTATAAAGTGATATCTCAACTAAATGTGTTTAATTATAGAATTAAAATATGATTTCTTTACCATATGAATCAAACTTTGACTATCAATGTACAATCTGCAATCCTCTTGATCCTTTCCTAACTCTCCCATGAACTTACTCATCCATGTCATCTCCTTACTAGCTTCTGTAGTTGTAACATACTCAACATCTCGTAGTAGATAGGGAAACAACCTTTTGCAATATAGAAATGTAGCTAACTTTCATGTGACCTAATGTAAGAACCTATTCAAGTGGTGCTCCTCCTGCTATTCAAATCACCAACCATTTCGAATCCACATAGCCACGTAAATAATTATCTAACCCTTCATAACATAATTGCACATCGGATGTCCCTCTAAAATACCTAAGAATCTGTTGGATTGCTTTCCAATGCTCTTTACCTGGATTAGCCATAAAATTTCTCACAACTCCCATTGTCATGCAATGTCCGTCAGTATAAACCATAACAAACATCAAACTCCCAATTTTGAAGAATATGGAACTCCTTCCATGTACTCAACCTCCTCGTGTGATGTAGGAAACTGATATTTTCTCAATTTGAAGTGTTCAGCCATAAGTGTACTTACAAGTTTTGAATTTTTCAAATTAAACCTTTCCAACACCTTATTGATATAATGTTCCTGAGACAAATACAACTTCATGTTCTTCCTGTCTCTATGAATTTTCATGCCAAGGATTCTCTTTGCAGCTCCCAAATCCTTCATTGCAAATATGTGAGCTAGATTTTCTTTAAGCTCACCAATATCCTGTATACTAGATCCTACAATAAGCATATCATCCACATATGATAAAAAAATAATATATCTCTCATTTCTAAGCATTTTGAAATAAACACAATGGCTAGATTCACATCTCAAATAACCATGCTCATGCATGAAACTATCAAACCTCATATATCATTTCCTTGGAGCTTGCTTAAGGCCATATAGTCTATTTTTCAATTACACATAACTTTCTCCTTACCCTTGACTTCATACCTAAGTGGATGATTCATATAAATCTTTTCCTCTAAATCACCATGAAGAAATTTTGTCTTGACATCAAGTTTCTCTAAATGAAAATCCTCTACAAAGAACTAAATTTAATACAATATGAATAAAATTCATCTTAACAACATGAGAAAATATTTCACCAAAATAAATACATGATTTCTGTGTAAACCCCTTTACTACAATCCTTTCCTTGTATCTCTTCTATCCACCCTCTTCTTCCTTGATTCTGATTAACCCACTTCTTCTACAATGCTCTTTTACCTACTGATAACTTAACCAAATTCCATGTCTAGTTCTGCTATAAGGATTCCATCTCCTCATTCATGTCATGCTCCCATTACTTGTGGGATTTATCATGTATTGCTTCTTCAAATATTTCTGGTTCACCACTATCAGTCAATAATAAATAAGACAAGGAAGGTGAAAATATTTCTGGAGGTCTACTTACCCTTTTTGACCTTCTCACTGAGATTTGGGGTGCGGAGGCTCAATCTTCTTATCTTGTATATTTTTATCTATTTTGACAAAGGATGATGCCGGTCACCTTCTATCGATGCTAGTTTGGCTAAACAACATTGGTCTATCTCTCGTAATGGATTCCGGTACAAGGGATGATGCCGGTCGGGGTAAATTGATACCGACTATTGTGTAAACTTGTAGGTGTTAATTTTGAATCTAAGAGTTCATTTTCATCCACAAAATTCTCCACCAATTCACCTTTAGGTACCAAAATTTGATATTTGTACATTCTCTTTTCATTATAATCAATGTCATGACTCCTAATTATCTTGTAACTGTATAAATCCCAAAACAAGAATCTAAAATCACCAGAGCCATAACCAGTGAAAGTACATATTTTGGATTTGGTATCTAATTTATTTCTATTTTAATTATCAATATGCAGAAAATATTCTGAGCCAAATAATCTAAGAAAAGAAAGATTCACCTCTTTTCTAGTCCAACCTTCTTCTAGTATTCCACCATTTAGTGCACTTGAAGGTCCACGGTTAATCAAATAAACCATCGTGTCTACTGCTTCTGCCCAAAACTGTAAGGGAAATCCAACATGTATCCTCATGACTCTAGCACATTCCATTATTTCCATGTTCATTCTCTCTACAACACCACTCTCTTGTGGTATTCTAGGAATTGTCCTTTCTTTACGTATTCCATTTACTAAACAATAATCATTGAAACCCTTACTACAATACTCACCACCATTTTCAGATCTAAGGCATTTTAAATTTGAATTTGATTCATTTTCCACAAGGTATTTCCATCTTTTAAAAGTTTCAAAAACATCAGATTTACAATTAATACAATAAACCCATACCTTTCTTGTGGCATCATCAATGAAAGTAACATAGTATTGGGATCCTCCATGAGAAGCTACCTGGTTAGTCCCCACACATCTGAGTATACAAGCTCCAATTTATGCTTCTTCTTTGTTGCCCCAAATTTGAGAAATATCACTATATTTTTCTTTACAAAACTACAATTCTCACATAAATCAAGATCTACACGTTTCAGATATGATAACTTACCCTTTTCCTTTAAGATCTGCATTCCTTTTTCACTCATATGGCCTAACCGATTGTGCCACATGCTTGTATTTGAATCTAAAGTAGATAGAACAGACAAGGAATTAGTAATACATGTAGATAAATACAATACATAGAGATCCATTGGTAACTTTCCAAGATTCAAATTTGTGAGGGTAACCATGCGGCAACCGGTTTAACATAATTGTCCTGCAGAAATTAGATTTTTTTAAGGCTTGGAACATGCCTCACATCTTTCAATCTCCATGTATTTCCATTTTGAAATTTAATATGGACTTCACCTCTACCACTAACATTGCATGGTTCATCATCTCCTAAATAAACATGCCCAAAATTACCCTGGACATAATTTTTGAAATAGCCCTTATTAGGGGTTGCATGGAAAGAAGTTCCTAAATATAAAACCCATGACTCAATTTTATTATCTAAGGAGAGAATCAGGGCATCTATAATTAGATATTTTCCAGCAAAATTTTCCTCTTTACCTTTCTCTGGTACATTATATTTTTTTCCTTGAACAAATAATCCTTCTTTGCATGACCTTTCTTTCCATAATTCTAGCAGATTATACCTCTACCTCTGGATTTAGATCTGCTATTTTTTAGACTTTGATTTCCCATTATTCTTTCTCTTAGATCTCTCCTTCTTCCCTCCTATACTTTCTACATTCAAATAATTCCCATATGATGATTCTCCTGTACTTTTCCTGCGTATTTCTTCATTCGGGATTATACTAACCACATCATCAAACTTTAAAACATTAGTAGTAGATGTTGTATTACTAACATCCATTACCAAGTTATCCCAACTATCTAGAAAATAGAATAATAATAAAATTTATTTCACTCCATCCTCAAATGGAATACTAACTAATTTTAATTGATTTACATAGACCGAAATCATTCAAATGAATTGATGCAAACCTACCTTCGCATATTTAAATTAATTTTTTTCATCAAATACACTTTATTTGAAGCACTAGATTTTTCATATAGATTTGCTAAATATTTCATCAACTCTACTATAGATTCTTCTTCGGTAATATTCAAAGCCACAGATGCTACCAAACTCAATCTTATAGATCCTAGAGCCTTTCTATCAAGAATTTTCCATTCTTCATCAGTCATCTTTGCAAGTCTTACCTTCTCATCCAATGGTAAGTATAAATATTTTTTATACAAATAATCCTCCACCTACATCTTCCATAATAGATAGTCACGGCCATAAAATTTATCTACTCTGAATTTTCCTTCTTATCTCATTGCTTTTCTCCCACTCAATAAGAAATCCCTCTGTGAGTAAATATGTCAACACACATAACCCTAAAAAAAAGATGCTATGATACTAGTTGTTGGGGTTAGCACACCGGTTGTACAAATATATTAATCAGATCTAAGCATAAAATAAATCAATACATAAATAAACATGAAGAAAAAATAGACAATATTTAACGTGGTTCACCCAGTGTGTGCTACATCCACCAAGAAACAACCAATTTATTATCAAAGAGGAAATACAATGAAGATTCACAATATTCCACACCTTCTTGGATGTCTTATAATTTCTTCTCTAAAAATTTATCTTTTCTCTCAAAAGGAAACTTCTCGCTATTCTCAATTAAAATTATCTCTTCTAAAACCTTAGATTTATGCTTATATATGCATCTACAATATTAGGGAACTTTAGCTATGTAATTACAACCATTATATTCACTTTACAACTAAATATAGATCTAATTACCAACACATAATTATAATAGTCATGCACAAGAAAATGATGCCAAATATCCTTAACCGATGCCAATTAGCCCTAATCGATGCTTTGGTTCCTCCTTTCCTAAATGATACCAATCCATGGGTGACCAACAAAAGTTCATCAACCGACGTCAGTTATTATGTATTCTAACAAGTCTGCAAAAGCATGCTAGTGAAGCAATTAAGCTCCATAACTCAACATGAATGGTGTGAATTATATGTATGACTACAATTTCCCCTTCAAGATCATGATCTAGGTGAATAGAGTAGTACTCCATATGTGAAGACCAAGAAAAATGGGAGAAGTCCTTGTATGTGCACGAGAGAAGCTTAAGATGTGGATTAAACTCCACCGTGTAAGGTGGAACTATTAGGTAGAAGTGATCAAATGGTGTTTAAGTGTTGTGTTGAATGTTCAAAGAGGTAAATACATCCATATTGATATTTCATACTAAATCAAGGCTCAAGAAACCCTATTGAAACTTTACAAGTAGTGCTCTATCAAATTTTTAAACTACGGTCTTTGGGTTTTCTAAGTTTTGGGAGTAATGGAGAGAATTTCAAACTCTTAGAATGCATTGAAAAGGTGTTCAACTCTCCCACAAGTCCATATCAACTGTATTTTTTTTTTTTTATCAATAATTGGGTAAGAAGTCCATTTTTAGAGCTTCTAGTGTATACACAATAGGAAAAACCTTGATGTTAGAGTTTGAAAGATAAATTTTCTTGAATCTCTAAAACCATCCTTTGAAAATACACCAAGTTTTATATATACCTCTATCTCAATAGAATGAAGGATTTTTAAAAGGTTTTAAGAAGTATCATCATGAAATGAGAAATAATTTTACAAAAATGTTCACCTACAGTAGTGTCGTGGTAAATAAATGGTAAGTCTATCAAATTAGAGTATTTTCTTGCAAATGGAGAGTGATGTTTGTTAAGATTATCTTTAGGAAGGATAAGTAAAGCTTGGATAATTTTAAAATTTGTTTGAAGGGCCGTTTCTCATCCTTTTTCATGTGACAATGAGAATTCATGCACAAAAACTCGAGAATTCAAGTGATGTGACGGTGAGAATACCACAAATTGTTTGATCTTCTAGTGAATGGGTAAAAGATTAATTTTTGGTGCTTTGAATTAAATGAAGCCTAAGAAAATTCCAAAATTCCTTGAATATTACAAGTCTATTAATTCTCTTTCTTACTTGAAATTTGTAATGTAAACAATCCTTTCAAACTATATGTAAACTCAAAAGACATAAAAGAACAAAAGCCCAAGAAGTGGAATGTATTTTGCATCCAAAAAGGTGAGCTCCAGATAAAATTATTAAAATGGTGGAAAGATAAAAGTTGATAAGTCTTGTATCAGTTACAAATTAAGTGGAAATTTTATGTAGGTATTAGAGAAGTCAAAACAACATATGGAAACAAATTTTTTTAGTTGAAGAGACTAGCTTTTGAAAGGTGATTCGAGGGTATGTGAACGGTGTGGAAATGTATGAGAGGAAGTTGAATTGTTAAGTGTAGTAGGAAAAATAAAATACATGGCCTGACATAATAGGTATACAAAAAAATATTCTTGTGTGTGTTGAAGGTTGAGACATGGAGAAGGAATAGGTAGAGTGTAATATGATACAAAAAAAAGTGGAAAGAAAAGCTCTCATGTTGAGATTTTGAATAGATAAATTATCTAAGATTGTGAAATAAGGATATAGGTTGAGTTTGAATGTAGAAGGGATGTTGAAGCATGAAGATGATAAAAATAATTATCTAGTGAATGAATAAGAGGTGAATGTTGATCTCAGTTAAAGTCTTGTAGTATTTAGAGCTTATAGGTAGAATATCATTGAGATGAGAATATGAAAGAAGGTTAAGTGTTTTTAAAGGACAAGAGAACTATGTGTATGGACCAGAAGACACAACTTCAGAAAGGAAAACTATTATTGAAGACCAAAGGTCAGAGTTATGAGCTGATAAGTACATGAAGGAGTAGGTTTGAAATGAAACTTCACAATTGAATTCCTAATGTCAAGAGTGTGAACTAAATATAAGAAAAGGTGGGTAAATCGATAAAAATTAATGAGATCATGAGTATATTTCATTATGTGTGAAACATAACAAAATAATGAAGCTTGAACAAATATTTGATTATGAACAATGAATAAGAAGGACCGAACTATTGCAGTAGGAATAGGTGATTTAGAGCATGATGTGATTGTGTCGAAAAATGTAATCCTTGTATGAAATATATTTGAAACTAGTTAAATTATAGGGGGTTGAAGCTTCCTTGTGAGTTGAAGCTCAACCATGAAATCAATGTAGCTAATACATAATTTTTTTTTCATAAGCCTAGTTCTTGGTTTTAGTGGGTTTTTCTCAGTTTGTGTTTCCCATATTAAAAATTGTGTCTATATGTACTTTCTTATAGATTGCTTGTGTATGGTTTTATGTGTTTATCATAGAAAATTGTAGAAGGTAAAATTGAGAAGGAACTGATTCACCCCCTCTCAGTGTCCTAGTTTCCAACACCAAGGTAATATAAGAACAATTTTTTTTTAAAATAGAGGTTTACTACATTTTTCTCTTCAAATCAAGGTTACAAAAAGGACAGAAGATCTATATTCCACCCAAATAATGAAATAACAAGGAACAATAAATCCCTTTTTACACATACTCACATTTTTTTCTTTTTTCATTTCATACAAATTTTGTAAAGTAATTAATCATAAGATCTTCTACTCCAATATATTATAGTTTACATTCTTTGCTTAAAATTTACCAAGAGCTATTACTCATATCTAAATCCTTTCATAATAATTATTTCCTTACAAAATTTACAAGAAGAATATATTTAAAATATAAGTACATAAACCTACCCAAAAAGGGGAATGAAATGCCAAAATTTTGAACAAAACCTCCATTAATTCTCCAACAATAACATCAAATCCAACTTCATTAGAAAATATGTAAGCCACATAGAAGATGCTTGGTTGTCCACCTAACCTATAGGTATCACTACATGCCACTTCCCTAAGGAGTACATGCTATCCTCCCTATAATCCCATGGGAGAGAGGGGGAAACATGCCTCCAAGTTTCACAACAAGAAAAATGGAGAAAATCCCTAAAACATACACTCAATCATATTAACTTTTAAGCTATTGGCACACACCCAATAAAATCCACACTTTTCAAGAGGAATAAGAGAGTAAATGGAATCCATAATATCCACATTCAAAATGAGTATTGATACTCTACAAGCCACTAAGGATCTTCCTAAATCTCCAAAGACCCTAAATCTCTTACTATTGAAAAAGGAAATAAGAGAGAAACTAAAGGAAAAACTATAATAAGAAAACTCTATTTTACAATTTTATTCAACATTTGAAACACAATAAGAGATCAAACATAGCTTCCAAGATAGATAAAAAAATGTTTTGAAAATTACCTCACAAACAAAATAACCAAAATCCAATTGGAAAACCCATTCCACAAAAATATTATCTTCCTTTTCAAAGCTCCCATCCTATCCAAGTGAAAATACCAAAATGAAAATTCTCCAAAATTCCCCCTCCTCTCCAAAATAGAGGGTTAAGTAAAAAGAGGCCCAAAATATCTACCAATGTGAGGGTGACATGTTTCAACCATTCCTTCCCAATCTAAAATTCTCCATAAGAAATGAGAAAAAAATAAATGGAGGAGAATCCCTCAAAAAAACACAAACAAATAAAAATTCAACCCTAAAACCAAAAAGGCACCAAAAATAAAACCATACAGATTGATGGGGATAACAGGGCTCATTTTTAGGTAATCAGAATTTTAAGCCTTATAAAAAGTCTCCCTACCCATAAACCACATTAATGGGGCTAATTTTCATGAAAGAACAACCCCTAACTTTCCAAAACACTCCTCCAAACTTCCACTTTTCCCAAATTCGAGATTTGGGAAAATGGATCTTTAAGAGGGGTTATGTGGCCCACCTAGCCCTTGACTTGGTGGTACAACACTCTCTTAAATAAAGATAGATTAAATTAATTAAATCATAATCAAGAGGACACAAAATATACCATAAAAGTGACAATAAGCATGCAATTAAAATAAATGAAACCAAGCAAATTAAATGAGGGCAATTAATCCAAGAGTGGCCAAAAATGGATGAGACATAATCCATGTTGATGAATACGATATATTCATCCTTGAGAAATGATGAGATAAAGAAAACCAATAATAAGGGGAGATAAATTTTTCCCAATGGCCCATCGTGCAACTTGGAGGTGTAACCACCGAGTTCTCCTATGGATTAAACCTATCATCTACAAAATTAATTGAAAAAATCATACCTACTGAATAAAATATGATAAATGAAATAATCCCACATATTCCAAACACTCAATCCATTCATAAGCAACCAACCAATAATTACAATTTCATCCATTCATTATACAAGGTGTTTGAATTTACGAAAATCAGCCATACAAGTATCATGTAATCTACAAGCTAATCTACAAATTCATCAAGATCCATTATCAGCACACCAAGATTAAATGATGATAATAACAACCTTGAATGGCTTCATGGCCAAACACAAAAACCAAATAAATTGAGTTAGTATATTCAAGACACAAAGACATCAATATATATATATATATATATATATATATATATATATATAAAGCAATTAACCATAACAACAATTATCCAACATAGAATTCATGAAATTGCGTAGATCAATAGTGTCCATTACATTATATCCAAACCAAGTGCTAATGATTAAGGTGATAATCCAACACTATTTGCTTCATTTATTATTCTACCGAGAACAAGCTATAAATAAACACTAATATGCCAACAAAATCATAATTACTAAAATCATAGGTTAATGAAAATATAAATTTAAATATATTTAACCATAAATAGACATGGAATCAACACCATCTAATGAAGCAAAATTGGTGGAACTACATCCCCTCCCTTATAATTACACTTCCTCTTAGAATTCATTCGAAGGGGAAGGAACACAAAACTATTAAAGATGTCACATACTCCCACGCGGTTTATTGTTTCTTAGAAAAAATAAGCCCCTATTAACCAAAAATTTGTTTAGCATTGGTGTTAATCCTCTCTACGGAGCATATCCAAAAGTTTCAATCTTCATTTAACCTATGATATGAACTTAAAATATCTGGTTTAACATTTTTGCATATAAAGGAATAAGGACTATTAGTCAAGAGTACCAAAACTACCCAAAATTAGTTTATCTCGCATCATTGTCAACACAATTTTCTCCTTAAGGTTTTAAAAAATTGATTTTACATCATAAAGGCCATTCTTATGGAAACTATTGATGGAGAGATCAATGATCAACAATTGTCATCTCAAACGGATTGATAAGTTGTGTGTATATGACATGTATAAAGCCACCCATGGGTGTTATATTCATCAAACAAGAAAGATAATATTTCCACCTTACATGGAATTCCACTCCAAAGTCCTTCCTCCATGAAAAAATAAAAAACTATCATCATGACCCTTAAATTTGCACTAGATTTTGTACTTTTGTCTAAGGCCAATGATGTCATGCCATTCACAAAAAAAATTAATGACCAGGTAATAGCTATATTTATCATCGGTGGAAACAAGGGTGTAGATAAGAAATCTAAGGTGCATAATATAAAACAAAAATGTCTCCCATATAACCATAGAGTTAAATTAATCACTAACTTTATCTTAGGGTTTTCATAGCTTGTTCATTTACTCCTATATTCTACATCACACCAAACATTTTGGTTTAGATAAAAAATAAAGTATGGTATAATTAGATTTAAAAAAAAAAACTAAATTATGGTCCTACCTTGTTAATCCAAAGCTATACTCCACAATTTGTCTAAGCCACCTCCATTAGTTAAAACCAATTAATCGGTTTTGAACTCAACTTAACCACAAAAAGTTTGAAATGATCCCAATTTTTTCTATTATGACCATAAGATAACTCGAATGATGTAGGAGGAAAAAGTATCTAAAAGGGTTTTCAAAACTTGTTAATTTTTCTAGGAAATTTACCAAATTATAACTTTAGACGTGCCCAAAGCACTTGTTCTTTCATATTTTCCAATGAGTTCAAGAGGAAACAAAGGTACGTTCCATTCAAATTGAAAAGCGATATTCTAAATTTTTCTCCATATCCTTAACATATGTTTCTTAAAATTTCCAATTAACCTAGGTCACCAATGACCCACTAAGTCCAAAGAGAGGGTATTTCCCTCAAAACTAAAGGTATAAGCTTGTTTTTAGAGACAAGAAATGCATGTTACCATCCTACTATGCTATAAAATATTAAGTTTACAATGGACATGATTGAATATATCGATAAGAAACACACACATTAAAATTCAAGAATGAATTTTATGGATAGATTCAACATTGTCTTCAAAGGATG
The DNA here is from genome assembly GCA_018340775.1 of Taxus wallichiana var. yunnanensis. NCBI lineage: Eukaryota > Viridiplantae > Streptophyta > Pinopsida > Cupressales > Taxaceae > Taxus > Taxus wallichiana. The sequence goes on along the minus strand of CM031235.1, from coordinate 599,770,298 downwards.
TCATCATCCATGGTAGGAGGAATGATTAAGTAGTTGTCACTTTTAGCATGCTGAAACATAGGGTAAAACAATATGTTTATTAATAAGAGGAAAGATCTATCATGGTAATAAAATTCTTATACATAAGGCTAGTAAGCCATAATAATTAATAGAAGATCCAAAAATAACCCAAAGCATGCATTTATGATATACACATTATATAAGTTTATTATCTTGTTATAAAAAAGTACAACACGAGAAATTAATAATAAAAATTACAACCAAAACTTAGTATGCAATCGAGATTGAAAATTCATAAGGTAGAATAAGTGAAAATATCAATTGGTTTAACCATTTGAATCATGTTTTTCCTATATTGTAAGGGCATAAAAAAAAAACATTTCCTAAAAATCAAGGTGGTTTATCTATATAATCGACTTGTGCTCACATACATATAATTATCCAAAAGGTATCCATAGTTATAAGACCCAAGCTACAAATACACTTGTAGATATAATTATTGTGATTTCTCTAATTATTGCATTATTTATTCTCAATATCTCATAAGTTTGTGCCATCGACTACCAAAACTGATGTTGGTATGAAATATCTCCTCATGATGTGAGTGGATGAATAACCATTTTACTTCTAGAGAGGTGAGAGAAATATAATGCAAGAAAAATATGCAATTTTCACATAATATTTTATACTTTTAGGAAGTAAGGTTTAAGTGAGGATTCAAATTCATAATTTTCACATTTAGGCATTAAGTATTGAAAATCATGGTTTTGAATAGATTTATTATTGGTTCATGTTTATGACACTCAAAAATTAACTTTTAAAGAGTAACAAGGTACAATCAAGTTGCATTATAACGTTCAATGTGAACAAGGATAAACAAGTGACCATTAAAAAAAAAACCAAACATAACAAGATTATATAGGGATCCCCAATTAATACATGTATTTATAATGCACCCCAAAATAATTCTCATAATTCAAAACAAGAGATTCGATGACGGATAAATTATGATGCCAAAATTTTGTTATTAGAAATTCAAGGAGTTTGTTTCAAGACTAAGGATAAAAAATCGGCTATGGACTAACCCCAAAATAAGATCACTCAATGAGTGGTTACTAAAATTATCACTTTCAAAAATTTATCACCAATTATGATTCTTAGATGCATATTTATATTATTATAAATTTTTCACACTTTATCACCAAGAGAACACCCACATCATAAAAGGTGAAAATCGTAACAAATCACCCAAAACATAACCATCAAAGCATATACTCGATGCCAATAGGTTTATAACGTGGAAAATATAAAAAAATGTTGTATGACATAATTATATCTATAGCTAAGTCCCCATGACCAAAATAACATATTTCACTAAACACAAAGTCTAAATTAACTAAATTTTATCAATATTTGTCAACTAAATTTGTAGTCTAGAACATCAATATTCTCCTAAGGAATCCAAAAGGACCCAGTTAGCACATTTATAATGACAATCGATGAATCCAAATACCCCAAAAGTATACTTCCTCTAGTAAATCATAATTATGAAAGAGAAAACTATCCCAACATAAAACATGAAGCTTAAACTAATTGTTATAACAATGGTGAAGAATATCAATGATAGAATGAAAAATGATTCATAAATTGTTGTCCATACACCAACCAATGTTTGGCCCTAGAATATTGGCTAAGTAAAAGAAGGCACGTGGGTACATGGGACCTATTTGAAGAAGGGCACGTGGGTTAAATATGCACGGGTAGGGTTCTAGCATAGTTTAGCAAAACACACACGACTCACACATGTAATAAAATACGAGTTCTAGGAATTAGCCATATTTATAGTTCCAGATAGCACATGAGGAAAGTGTGACCCATCTAGCATGTAGAATGGATAAGGTGCCAGCCTGGCAGCTATAGGATCAAGAATGGAATATTCCATGCATGTGATGGAAGGATCCAAGAAAGACATCATTGCAAAGAGTGGAGAGCTTGGATCAAAGGAAGCATGCTCCATTAGAGGACCACATGGACACTTGGCAACCGATCTGTTATCTCAGGAAGGCATGGTGGTGGAGACTAAAGCTATATATGGATATGGTCGGGTAAAAGAAGATATAGAGATGCGAGAGAGGAGAGAGATTTAGCATTGGATAGGTGAAGCTCTATAGGAATCATGAAGGTTATTTTGGGTTGGGATTAGGAAAACTGTAGGATTGATGGCATATTTAGAGGGATGGGTCTATAACCAACTTTGTATTATGGAAAGCATAGCTAAGGTTCCTAATGCATGAATCTGATCTGTATTGTTATATTGGTTTGTTATGTCCTTAATGAATGTAATTTGGTTATTGAACATATTAATATGAATATAATGCTATATTCTAAAGAATGTATGTGTTCATGAGCATGAATCCTAGTGAATTTCCTTTGTGTTATGAATCAGTTTTGTATTATGTTAGTTACTTTTGTTTTATGGATGCATTGATATGATAACTCATCCTAGGCTCTTAGAATGAATGCATAGTTATTTTATTTCCTACATCTAAATATTTATTAAGGATGTATTCTCACAAGAATCATTAAAAGGAGGGGATTGATTCTGTGGGAGCCTCGGGTGAGCACCCGATGCACGCTGGTGATAGGCCAATGCGCATGGGATTAAAATATTATTCTAAGGGTATAAAAATGACTACATCTTGGTTCCATTGTCGGGACCTATTTTTAAAGTTGTGAGAAATGGCATACGTATTGGTCCCTATGATGTGTAATGACCAAAAATTTGACCTTAGAAAGTGTTGAAGCATGGTTCAAGAGCACAGAGGATGAGTTTTCTCAAAGATTCAGCATTCGGACTGAGTTTGATGCACGTAGATGGGTAGAAGAGAACCTTTACCATGAGTTATATGAGACGTTCTTATGTTATTTTCTAGTAGAACTATGTGAATGGATTTTAACATATGCATCTAGATTGAGTTAGTACTAAAGATCAAGTGTATGGACCCAAGATGTTTACTAGGGGCTACAAGATGCAAATATGACTTGGATGTGTGTTGTTGATCACTAGTGTAAAAGAGTTCTTAGTAGCCATACTTTGGAATACGCCATTTCTACATATTATTGCCTAGAAGTTACAAAGTTTGAATTTATAAGGGATCCCAAAGGATTTTTATGTGCTATCTCTTTGGCTATGAAGATATTAATCATTACTTTACATTTAGAGGCATTTCCTATGTGCGGCTAAGATTCTCTGAGTGCTTTAGGTGAGGAAGCTAGGGTGGAGGAAGATGGAAAACATTATGTCGAAAAGGAAAGGGAGGATAGAGAACTCAAGTATAGAAAATCTCATGAATGGGAGATGAATAGATAATGCGAGGTTGCATGTGTGATGGACCGATGGAGTCGGATGTTCCAGAAGGAGTTGAGGTTCACATAGAGGACTTGGAACCCGAGAAGTCTGTGCTACCCCACCTTGGAAAAAGTGGGAGAGAATCCCCTTAAGCTTCGATGAGAGTTTTTATATGGAGAAAGGAGAGCTATTGGCTCGCATCCGAACCCACTCGGCCAAAACCCCTAGAACTTGGTTTTCCATATCAAGGGAGAAGTATTGTTAACCTAGTTGGTATTGGTGGGAGTAATTGATTTGTACCTAGGAGATATAATTTCTCGTTCGAGACATCTATGGTTGCATGCAAACCATTCTAGTATTCGGAGGGATTTTTGGACAAGGTGAAAGCACACAAGGTTTGGGTATCGCATCTGGGAGTGGTGCGAGACACACAACTAGAAATGGGACAATATCACAAACCATCGGTGTGCAGTTTAGTGGGACATTGGGAACACTAGGCACAACCACTTCAGGCCATTTACTGGCTAGAGGAGGTAGATCTGGTGGTATAGAAGCTGGAGGACCTGGTGGACCTAGTAGATCTAGAGGATCTAGTGGGTCAGGAGGAATAGGACCTAGTGGATCTAGTGGATCTGGTGGAGGAGGAAACACCAAAGGAAACCAAGGCTCTGATCAAGAGGACAAGGGCCATAACCACCTCCATAAGTATTTTTTGAGATGTATTTGCACTTACTAGACTACATGGGTATTAAGGATGCTACAGAGCATGTCCACAAGTGTGAATTACTATGGCATGTGAAAGGGATCACTATCCCAGAGTGGAAGGAAAAATTTTTGCAATGACGTTGCAAGGGCAAGTGCATATTTAGTATCGGAAATATGACTTCCATAAAATGGTGCTAGAATAAAATTCATTAAATAATTCCTCCCTAGCAGAGTTCCATATCCCTGAATTTGAAAAAAGAGAATCAACACCCTAAAAGAGGTCCAACAAGGAATGACAGAGAGTGTGCGGGAGTACGATGCATGGTTCAATACTCTTTTATCAAAACTATCCTATGACATTAAACCTTCTCAAAATTCTCAACGGTTTGCTGGAGGATTGATAACATCGTTCAAAAGGGAACTGTCACACAAGAATTTCATATACCTACACAAGGACTTGGAAGCTTCCCTTGGCTACTGAGGCTATTGGGAACATTGATACTAGTGTTAAGTATTTTCTGGAGGCTCAAATTTCTGCAATGGCCAAGAATTTGGAGAAACTATCTACAAACTTAGCACATGAGGTTCGTAGTGGTATTTGGTGTACAAACTATGAAGTGGAATGGCATGAAAAGTATAGTTACCCTTGGAAGTTGTTACACGTCATGGCGAACCGAGATTCATCATGGGGATCATGATACAACATGCAATTCACAAAAATGTTTCTTGCTATTGCAAGATCTATACCTCTACGATCTATGATACCAATGATTGTAGGCTAATTGATCATATTCATGATGCTATTGATCTTGATGTGCACTAGACTAGTCTTGTAAGCAATTCCAAGGATGATGATCATTTATATGAAGGGAACTCAGATGGAGGAGCGCATGGAAGAGGGTTTTGGATAATTTCATGCTCACAGTAACAACAATAGAGGAATAAGTGAGTTCCTGTGAGGAACCTATTATAACTATGGATCGACAGAACATTATAAGCGTGAGTGTCCTGACCTATTGTAGTGCTCATGGTGTGGAAAAAAACATAAGTACGAGGAGTTCCTTGAGTTGTTTGAACACATGAGCCAACAACACTAGAAAGAAAAAGGTGTTGGGATGGTGAGTATAAAGAAATCCAACCCTCAGTGGATGCCAAGAGTGGCACGTGAGTTAGGATTATAACTTGTACTGGTAATAATGTGAGAAGAGGTTGTGTATGTAAGGGAGATGCCAAGACAAAAACTGGTTGTTAGGGAAGAAGTGGTACATGGGAAGTATCTAGATCCTACTCATTAGAAGGAAGTGTATCAAGAGACTATGGATGTGATTCAAAGTTTACAAGGGGAGATCCAATGTCTAAAGGAGAATTCAAAGTAGTTGGAGCAAAGGAAGAATGTCGAGGCTCCAAAGGAGGACCTAGATGAATTCAAGGAAGTATGTAGGATGTTAAGGCAAGAGAATATTATTCCCTTACTAGGAGAATGGCTATGAGAGAAGGTACCATGTGCTAGGGTAAAAGCACAAAAGGTAGGTTTTGCATGCAAACCTTCCTCCTCATAGCCTTAACTATGATAAGGAGATTACATTAAATGTAATTGTTGATGGGTGGCTTCTAAGAAATATCCTCATCAACACAGGAGAAAAGTTCAATGTTCTCACCTTGGATGTATGACATTAAATGGGAAGGCCCGCATTACAACCATATTGGAATGTGTTGCATATGGAGAAAAAGACAAAGGAAATTCCTATTGGAGTCTTAAAAGATGTGATTATCATGATTTAAGGGGCTAAGTTCATTGGAGAATTTGAAGTCTTGGCACTCGCCGAGGTGGATAATTTCCCAGCATTACTTGGGTTCCCTTGGTGTTATAAGAACAATGTCGACCTATGGTTTACAAAGGGGTATATCAGCTTCGATAACAAGGAATAAAGGGTGATTATCCCTTTAACAAATGGGAAATCAATGCCCTATACTGATCCCTTAGGAGAGGAAGTCCTCGATAGAATCTATGTGCACTCCATCAGAGATCCTGAGATAATTCATCCCACGGAGGGAGTTATCCAGTTTGAAGATGCTCAGTCCTTGAGTGATACCACTAGCATGGCATGTGATAATTGGGTGCATGGAACTTATGAGTTTATTGGGTGACAATTAATAGGATTTGTAATAAGGGTAATGAAGGTGCACTTAGTCAAGCACCTGGGAGGGAAGAAGTTGCCAAGTTACTCTAGAGGAGCATACCTTGAAATTTTCTTACGAGAAATGGAGGCTCAATGGAAGAATGAGGACAAGAGAAGGGAATGCTCAGTTATAACCTACTCAAAATAGTAGTGCAATGGTGGGCTACACATCAAGAGAGCCTCCTAAAATGGTGCGAGGTAAGATTCACATTCTCTATAAGGTTCTCCAAGAGCAACGTGCCCACTATCATCGAAGACTACCATGGTCAAGATACCGCCTAATTTCATGTCCAAGTGTGTGAAAAGGCTTGGATCGTAAGTGCGAAGCATTACCACCATTTTTATGGGTGCATAATTTGTATTACACCTTACAGGATGTGCATACGTATGGTATATTCATTCGAGAGATGCACCGTCAAATAGGTAATTAGCGGGCGTTGGTGGCTTATCTCATTCAAGATTTCAAGTATAGGAGTACAAAGCCATTGATGGATAAGGTCTTTCAAGTAATCAAGCACCTTATAATGGGAGATAACACTATAACGAGAAGATAGAATATAGGAGCTACTAGGAGAACCTAATTTAGAGACAAGTTTTGATGAAGAGGAATAAGAGAAAGTATAACTTGAGCGCACGTGCATGGAAAAGGAAAAGGGAAAAATGGTTTATGTAGTAGATGGTGAAGAAATGGAAAGTTTGGATGCTAACCATTTTCTAGGTACACGTGAAGTCATAGATAACATTGTTGAGCGAGCACATGCCTACCATGAGCTCTTGAAAGAAAATAAGGTTAACATTGGGATAGAGACAAAACCTAAAGAAGCTATCATTGGGGACTATTGGTCAGAAAAAGAAGTTTTAAAGGTCATTTATTGGTTGTATGAGTTCTAGGATTTTTTCCCTCATGGGTTCCATAAACTCAAAGGTGTCCACCATTCCTTGGGGGAGATGAAGATAAATTTAAAGGAAGGTGTGCATCCAATTTGGAATAGGCCTGATCGAATGAATCCAAATTTGAGTGTACGGGTCAAGGAAGAAATAGATAAGATGATAGCATTTGGTATCATCGAGGATGTGGAGGAATCAGAATGGATAATCCCAATGATCATCAGTATTAAGAAGGATGGAAGATTAAGGATCCATGTGGAATACGGGGATCCGAATGCGTATGTGTCATCAATCCTTTCCCAAACCCCTTTATCAAGAAATTATGGAGGGATTATCAGGGTGCAAGGTTTACTCTTTCACATATGGGTTCTTAGGGTATCACCAAGTTAGGATTACAAAGAAATACAAGAGAAAGATAAATTTTGCCACTAAATGGGGAAGTTTTTCCTACATTTTTATTCCTTTTGGATTAAATAATGCACCTGCTATGTTCTCGCGCATCATGGTATAATCATTTCAGGACTTCATCCATAAATTTCTTCAAGTTTACCTAGATGACTGGACCATGTATGGGTTGGTGAAAGACCATTGTGATAATCTAAGGATGATGTTTGAGATATGTCAAAAGTGAGGATATCCCTCCACATTAAGAAATGTGTCTTTGCTACTCCATTTGGAAACCTGTTAGGACATATTATATGTAAAGAAGTCCTACTAGTGGATCCCACCAAAGTTGCAGTTATTATGGGATTGGGGGAGCCTACTAGTCAAAGTGCAATGTGTATGGATTCCTTGGACATACGGGGTACTACAAGAAATTCATCAAGGGGTATACAAAGATCTCCATGTCCTTAGGCAATTGCTAAAACAAAAGAGTGCCTTTCATTAGGGAGAGGCGCATCAGAAGGAATTTGACACTTTGAAGAATAGGCTTGTCACTGTGCCCATATTATGCTGTCCTTCTTGGGATAAGCCTTTCCATGTGTATCTTTATGCCTCAGGAATAACCATGGGAGAAGTACTAACACATCCTAGTGAGGGGATTGTTGATCACCCGTTGTTTTTTTACATGTAGGAATTTGACACAAGCAGAACAAAATTACACAACTACTGAGCATGAGGCACTGTAAATGATCTACATGCTACACAAGTTCAGATAGTACCTATTGGCAACACCATTTATATTCTATACAAACCACATGGTGTTGAAATACTTGGTGAACAAGCTCATTTTGTAAGGGCGCATATGCCGTTGGGTCCTATTATTCCAAGAGTTTGAGTTCACGGTGGTTGTAAAACCAGGGAAGAGAAATTTAGGACATGACCACTTATCAAGGATTAACTTAGGGAGGATGTGCAAAGCACTAAGGATACCATTTTGGAAACACAACTATTTAGGTTGCAGCGTGCGGCCTCGTACTTGGAAGATAGCACACTATTCTTGAAAAATGGTGTGGTGTCGACGCACATGAAGGATCTGAAGAGGAAGTAGTTAAAAATATGTGTCACACCCTACATGTTGATTAGTGGAGATCTGTATAAGTTAGGACATGATGAGGTTATGTGCCGATGTGTATTAGAACATGAGCGTGTGGAAATTATGAAGGAAGCGTATGGTGGGATTGTAGGAGGACACTATGCGGGAAATGTAACTACACAGAAGATTCTACTAGCAGGGCTTTGGTGGGAAACCATCTACCAGGATTGTATTGAGTTTTGCAAGGTGTGTGACCATTGCCAACACCTTGGAAAACTTAGAAATAAGGATTAAATTCCCTTTGACCAATAGCCAACATTGAACCATTTGAAAAATGGTCAATCGACTTTGTAGGGAAAATTTCACCGATCCTGCACGAAGGACTGGTTCATGGTATATCATTACTTGCACTAATTACCTAACACGATGGCCAAAGGTAGTGCTTACAAATTATTTTAGTGCAACAAAGGCTACTAGATTTTTATGGGAGAACATAATCGTAGGTGCATTTGTCTTTCGAGATTTACTAGTTATAGGGGTACACATTTTCTCAATGAAATGGTCACGATTCTGCTAATAGAATTTATGGTGGCCCATCACAAAACTACCCCTATCATCCACAAGAAAATGGAATTGTTGAGGCATTTAACAAAATACTAAGTCACATGTTGACTAATATATGTGATTTCAGAAGACAAGATTGGGAAAAAAATGTATAATCTGTTCTATGGGCATATAAGACAACCTACAAGAGATTGAATAAGGCCACACCATTTCAATTGGTGTTTGGCATGGAGGTTGTTTTTCCAGTTGAATTCATGTTACCATCATTGCGTATAGTGCATGCAGGAGGGTTGGATGATGAAAAAGCACTTTGGAAGAGAGGATTGATAAGTTGATGTAGTTAGACAAAAGGTGATCACTTTCTAGATGGAGTTAGAAGATAGAAAAATCAAGAAAAAGGCATGACATGATCATCATATCAAGAACAAGCAGTTTGAGGTTGGGTAGATGGTGTTGTTATATGATTCTAAGTTTCTATGCCATCCGGGAAGTTGAAATTCCATTGGCTAGGACCTTACATCATCTCGTACATCCTTGATTCAGGCACTTGTCAGTTACAAGCGCTAGATGGGATGAGATTACCAAGTCATTTTAATGGGAGTAAGTTGAAGCCCTATTATAAATAAGTCTTCTTGGTGTTTGTAAATAAGGAAGTATTTCCAATTAGCTTAGGATTTCCCTTTATGTTTTTTCTTTTCTTGTGTTTCCCTTTCTCATTGTTGTTCCTTTCTTTTTGTTCCATTTTGTGCCTTGTATGCCAGTAACCACATTATTTTTCTAAAGTTGTGTATGCGTAGAAGGCTGCACATCTGATTTAGTGTGGGGTGGAGTAGTGCAAAGTAAATTATAACCCAATACTAAAAGTTGAGTGGCCCAATAGAAGGAAGCACGTAAGTTTGAGAAAGCATGTGGGGAAATGATGGATAATGAATTATGGTGTCAAGGAGGTCGTAACAAAGACCATAGAAAAAGAATGAAGAGCACAGGAACAACATGAAGTAGGTGAGGGAAAAAATTAGGTAAAAGACGAAGAAATGCCTTCAACGCTATAGATGTGTGCATAAGATTCTTTGGTCGATTGGATTTTTGTGTGCCAGAAGGTTGTAGAATATTTTTCACGCAGGATTGGGCACATGGGTAAGGGAGCTTAAGGTCGGCCTAGTGGAAAAAACTACATTTAATTCTAGGTATGTTGGTCGGTGGTATAACATTTATTTCTAGAGAGGAGAAAAAACTATAAATATGAGGTCAAGAAAGTCATTATTTTACCTTTCTATTACAAAGTTGAAGCATTCTTGTGAACTAGGGCATCTAGAGAGATTTATGCGAAGGAAGAAGAATCATAGAGATATAAGTGTGTGACTAGGGTGGATCTACAAACTAAGAGGAAGGAGTACATGGATGTGAGAAATTTTGATTAAAGTGCACCATCTTGTGGAAGGGTTTTCCTAGTTAGGGTTTGGAAGCTAGGGCATAGAAAGAGTAAGATTTCTTCATGGAGTTTAGAATTGAGCAAAGCAAGAGAATAGCGTAAGGAGTTTGAATTTTAAGATGACAATAAGAATGGCACCAAAGGATGCAACCATTTCATAAAAGAAACAAAAGGGAAAGGGAAAAGGAAAACAAACCGCTACCATCACTAGCTCCAATGAGGAATGGTATGCGAAATGCAGTACCCAGATGGAGTATTGCTTGGGGGAAAAGTGTGGGTGTCACATTTGAGACAAATGATAATGAGAAATTATAACCATCACATGAGCACTACAGAGAAAGAAATGGTGGTGGATCTAGTTCATCCAACTAACAAAAGGACACCAGATGGAATGCCAATATATAATGACGAGGTAAAAGTAAAGTTGGAAAAGGCAAGGCTATTGTAATTGTATGAGTTGCCTTATTTTGGAAAGCTCGAGCTGCTATATCAGTGGTTGATGTTACGCATGTATGAAGACCATTTCTACTTTGTAGGCTACAAGATGCACATAACACCTCATCTAATATCCAAATTCACTGTCCTGAATTGTGAAGGGGAATCCATAGATGGCGATTTTAGTGATAAGGAAGCCATCAAGGAAAATGAGGAAGCTTATGACTACAAAAATGGTTCATGGTACTTTGACATCGAAGCAATTCCAAATCCTGTAATGAGGTTGGTTGGGCACTTGGGTGCCAAGCTTAATGACCAATAAATATGGACACAAGTAAACAAGGCATGGTTAAATGTATGCCAAAAGATCTCAAAAGGGACCATTTATAACTTATCCACCTTTATTGCGAGATGAGATCATCAGTAGTGCACGGAAGGGGAAAAGATACTATTTGGAAACATTCTCCTCACCATCATCTTCTTAGAGATTGGAGTGCTTGATGGGCTATAGAATTTCATTTGGGAGTATCCAGAAGAAAACCCGTCGCCTGCGAATAGGTTTGAGAAGTATACTTTTGAAACCATGACGGTTGCTCACAAGGCACACCTAAAAAAGTGGTACAAGCGAATGCGCAATGTATTCGAGGTAGAATGGAGGATCCCTGAGTAGTTTCCCATGCTTGTGGATGGAGAGGAAAAGTTTTCAGTTTATCAACATTTTTGCATTGACAAGTTTACATTGACAAATGGGACTAAGAGCCCATGGTGCAAGCTACCCTTCTCCTTCACCACACAATACTTCCAAGCAGGGGTCAACCAATTCAAGGAGGCCAAAAGGCTAAGGTTTGACCTTAGTGAGGTGGACCAAGACCACCGTAAGCTACGCTAACAACTTGTATACCATAAGAAGTGCACATACATGGAGAAGTATGTCTCCCATGAAATATAAATAATGAAGCTGATAATGTTGCCAATCACCTGAAAAGCTTTAGTAAGGGTATATCTATGCATAAGGCCTAAGTTCAAGAAAGACACCTATATAGAGAGTGATTCCTCCATTCCAGAAGACCCCATGGATCAGAAAAAGGTTGTAACAAAGAAGATGGAAAGAGAAGAGATACAGGAAAAGAAGGCACCAAGTGTGCAAACTACACAATCGGTAGGCACACCGAAAGTAGTCGAAAACCCTAACACTTATGCACACAGGAATAATTCCCGGTTAAGGAGAAGAACTTGGAAGAATAGGTGCCGAGAGCATTAAGGACCCTTCACACATGAAGAATTAGATGTCTCCTATTAAGGAAAGAGAGAAGGAAGAATCCCTATACTCGAATCACTAGTTAGGAAGAAGTAGAAGGTGGCAGAAGAGGTAGACTTAGAGGAAACATAGATCCTAGAGGCCTACATTGGCAATAGTGATGATGATGATCCCGAAGGAGGTCAAGACTATCTGGTATATGATGTACATAAAACTTAGGAGGAGGGAGAAGAAGAGGATAAAAATGATGAGGAGGAAGAAGAAGATCAAGGCAAGGGGGTGAGAAAAGAAGTAAGCACCAAAAATCGGGAGCCTCACCAAGGAACAAGTGGAAAAATACATGAAAAGAGAAGTGGTGGGAATAATTAAAGATTTTTGGAGTAGGAGTTGGAGTGAAGCATAGATGAAATTTTGAAGGAAATGGAAGAAGAAAGCATTGGGAAAGAATATGGCTTCATGGGTGGGAATAAAATTTTGTGGTAAGCTTCCCAAAGGTTGTGCAAACAAGTGGGAAGGGCATAGTGGTAGCACAAGGGCAAGGAATGGGATACATCAATGATCTAAGAAAGGTGTTATGTGCATGCTTCCAAATCATTGTACCAACAAAAAAACTCTTGGCTATGACTTCATTTGATGAAGAAGGCGCATATCCACTGAACCAAAAGATGTTATCTTGGGCATTCGAGTCCCACATGGATGAACTGAGTTTAAAGTAATCCAAGGAGAACTAATGAAGGTTCTAGAGACAAAAGGAGTAAATCCTTGGTAAATTCTCAACAATTATCATATGAGTAGGTCTACAACGCATTAAACAAAGTTTCAGTTGAGATTGAGGCCAGACTATTCGAAGGAATGATAGAGTGAGATTCCTGGAGGAGGAATTAGAGAAGGAAAAGAAGGAGCTCATTGAGAAGAGAAAGGACTTGAAGCAAGAAGAGATTATCAGTGTGCAGTTAAGGTGTGAACTAAAAGAGGATAAAGTAAGGGTGTGTGAGCTACACAAGAAAATTGAAATGATTATGGGTGCTATTGTTTTAAAGCATCTTGACCTAGTACTACCTAAGAAAAATATGAATCAACCTTGCAGTGTCTAGAGGATTTGACCTACATCCTCATGATGGAAAGACGGCCACTTGCCTTAGAGACTATAGAAGAAGCACTTGACATGCCAAGAGAAAGAAGATAAGTTGAAGGTTGTTGAGATCGTCGCTCGATATATTAAACTCCTTGCGAAGTAAAGGCCACTACATAAGTTGCTGAAAATGCATATGATAATTACGTTGATAGAGATAGAGTGAAAAGCATCCTGTTCACCACACATGAAATGAAACTCAAGGAGTTTCAAGAAAATAATAAGGGGAATAGGGAAGAAAAAGATAAAATCCTAGCTGAGGTAGAAAAAAAGTTAGAAGCTATTGAGACCTTGCGAGGCTCAATCAAGAGCCGCTAAAAGAATTATACCCCCAATCACCCACAGGATGGATGCACTTGATGACTTAGAAAAACAATTGGAGAGTATTTTTGAGACAATGAGTGCCAAATGGGAGGAATTAAGTTTTGAGGAGGTGAGCACCTTAGTCAGAGACCTCTGTCTGTCAAAGCACGGGCGAGGTTAACGCTTTGAGAGAAGATAAAGGAAGAAATAGGGAAGGATTTCCCTCTCCTCCTTAAAAAATAAGCATTATTTCCCTTTCATTTTCCCCATTCATTCATTCTTTCTCCCAATTATTCATTCCTTCAATATTTTTCCCACTATTTAGATCCTGTCATTCCTTATTCATTGAGAAGAAGTGTTTCAAAGGACAGAGAAACAGGCATAGTATGGGGTGATGGTGGTCCCCATAATATTGTCTAAGTACAAGAAGGCATGTGGCGCGTAGGACCTATTTGAACAAGGGCATGTGAGTTGAAGGCATACGGGTTAGGGTTCTAGTAGGGCTTAACAGAACACACATCGTGTGCACTTAAGACAAGATGGGTTTTGGGACTTAGTCATATTTGCAGTTCCAAACATCACATGAGAAAAGCATGACTTGTCTAACATGCAGAGTGGATAAGGTGCTAGCCTAGCAGCTGTGGGATCAAGAATGATATATTCTATACATATGATGGAAGGATCTAGAAAGACATCATTGCAAAGAGTGGAGAGCTCAGATTAAAGGAAGTATGATCCATTGGAGGACCAAAAGGACACTTGGCAACCGATTTGCTATCTTAATAAGGCCAGGTTGTGGAGACTCAAGTTATATATTGAGATTCTTAGGTAAAAGAAGATATAGAGATGCAGAGAGGGAGAGAGAGATAACACTAGATAGACAAAGATTTGTAGGAATCATGAAGGTTATTTTAGGTTGGGATTAGGAGAATTGTAGGAGTGATGGCATATTTAGAGGGATGGGTCTCAGTAACTAGTTTTGTATTGTGGAAAGCATAGCTAAGGTTCCTAATGCATGACTCTAATCTGCATTATTATAGTGATCATTATGGCCTTAATGAATGTAATGTGGTTATTGAACTCATTAATATGAATATAAGGTTCTATTCTAAAGAATATATGTTTTCATGAGCATAAATCCTAGTGTATTTCCTTTGTGTTATGAATCGTTTTGTATTATGTTAGATACTTCTCTTTTATGGATGCATTTATATGATAACTCATCTTAGCCTCTTAGAATGAATGCATAATTATTTTATTTCCTACATCTAAATATGTCTTAAGGATGTATTCTCACAAGACTCATCAATATTCATATAAAAGAGGGGATTGACACCCATGAGTGCCTCGGTGAGCGCCCAACTCCCACTAGGTGATAGGATGATGCACATAGGATTAGACTATTGTTATAAGGGTATAAAAATTACTACAACCAATATTACATATCATAAAGGATAATCCACCCAAGAGAACAAAATATCATGAGGTTCGTTCAACCATAGAGCAAAAAATATCATAGGAGTCTCTCAACCATAGAGGAATCAATATCATATATGTATCTCCACAATAGGAATCAAAAGTGTCACTTCACCATAGGAGGATGGAGTGAAAAATATCTAAATGAGGTTAGGTCAGTCTATGGTCCTACACGTATAGATCCTCATCACCTCAAAACCAAGGGCATGTCTTATAGCACCAAGCATGCAATCATGACACCTTGGGCATACCCCCATATGACAAGTGTGCACAATAAGAACAATTTATACCAAATCATAACATAAGAAATAAAGCCATATAACACTCTTGACGACATTTATCCAAGAAATTCTATCAATAAAAAAGGAAATGGCCAAATAACTACATTTAAACAACGAAAATCTCACAAGAAAACAAAATTAAACAATGAAACCCTCGAAGCTTCTTGATAAATCAAAAATATAAAATGTAAGTTCTGAAATAGTCACATTTATAAATAAAACACATATGAAAATATCCACATAAAAATCACTCGCAACATTTTGTTGGCCACCGTAGGGGTACTATATCATCAAGTGTGCATCTCGATATATAAACCATATAATGGATCCAACGAGGCACATGACATGTTCTAACCGAATGCTATCTCCCACAATGCATACACATAACTCAATTACGTAAATTTATCTTCATTCGTAACAATATTTCCCAAGTTGTCACCTTGACTAGAACATAAGGGTTTTCCAATAAGGTTACCACTTAGAAAGCCACAAGTTTAGTTATATGGATAGTCTAATAGTTTTTGTTGTTTTTCTTAAAAGGTAAGAGTTTCCAGAATTTGAGAGGAGATTAGAATTGTTCAATGCATCAATATAATATTTAATAACATTGAATTTTTGATTTAGGAGAGAGATCACAAGTAATTAATTCATTCAACCATCGAATGTAAAGCAAAAGAGGATGTAGAGTCATCCTTTTAATTTTGGTAAGTAATGATTAGTTGTCAAATATGAAAACAAGGAAATAATTATGTTAATATTGTAGTAGTATGGCCCATAGTAATTGACGATATACCCATAATTTAGTGTGAAATGGTGTGGGGAAAGACCAATTGCCAAATCAAATGTTTCCAAGGTAGGAATATAAGTATTCCAAGTACATCTATTTTCAAACATATGATACCACTATTAATACCATACTCTCTGTCATAACCACTCGATGAATATATCTCCTAAGCTATTGACCAATCATGTACTAATTCTCATATTTGTCTAAAAATATTACCTATAGAACTAATTCCCAAAATTGGTACCAAATAAAAAAGGAACCATAATTCAAACACTTTTGTAATTCGGACATAGTGTTGGACTATAACACGGGATTAGGGACCCTTTATAACATGGTTTCCACGAACCACATACATCTTACAAAAATTGGACTAGACTACTTACCAATTACTCCACATACATGTCAATACAACTCAGCACATGTCGACAAGATTTTTTTACCGAGTTGTCCCCAAGGTTAAAGTGTTTGAACCTCCACTCGATACTAATTGTCAAGTCCAAGAAATTTCAACCCAATAATGTCTATATAACCATTCCTTTATCCCCGTAAATTTAAGGAATTTTTTATTTTAATTAAACATTTGTCAACAACAAAAGGGTATCAAACCAATATATTCCCAATTAATTTAGTTTACTAATAATGTTATGATAAAATGAGAGTATCATGTGCACTCTATAAAAACACTTTGTGTGATTAAGGCTAGGCTAGGTCTTTTATGATCCATGTCACCCAAAGGATAAGCAATACCACCTTTAAGTTATAGTGTGAAATTAATGTTAAGCTAAATAATGTTGAGAAGAATGCAAATAAAATAATAAGTGTGTTAATTCAAAAAAATAGTTAATTCATCCCCTATCTCTTACCTCATCTCAACTTAGACCATGAGGTTAAATTTTTCTCCTCTTGGTACATTAGTAGATAAATTATCATTCAATTTTTATTAACCATCTATTCATATTTTAGGACGATTGTGGATAAACATACAAACCTTATGGTTATGTTAAGTCATCTTGAAAAATTATAGGTCTCAATAATGCCAAGGAAGTGATTTAAATTTCAATCCTAAATTTATACTTTGTGCCAATTGGGTCTATCAATCATTATTACGTTTCCCACAATGGTGTAATCCTATTCGAGATGAAATATAACTTTAATTTGTTTAGGGTCGATAGCTCATCAAGGAAATATATTCTCCTAATGAAGATCTGAAATTATTATTTGGTTTCCTTATTGTTTACTATAGCCCCATCCCCAAATTTCCAAGTTATAATTTTAATTCAAATCAAATAACATTCATCCCATAAAAAGGGAGGAGGAAAATGAGAGATTCCATTTATCAATGAAAATAAAAGGAAAGGTCAAATTAGTGGTACCCATCGCTAAGTGGAAGGACCAAGTTGCCTATGAGCCTTTGGATTAAAAATATCCCCTCTGTTGATCTTAGGGATTTTTATAAGCCCTAACCACATCTTAGGGATTCTAATTCATTATCTCTATTTTTTTCTTTCTTTGTCTCTTTTTTTTTTTTTTTGTTTTTAGGTTTTTCTTGGAGATACTTTCATGGATACCAAGCCATTTGTTTAAATTTTTGGTACATATTTCATTTGTTTATACACCCAACTTGGGGTTACAGAAAAGTGATTTTTTTTACACACCCATGAATGCATGTAGACAGATAGAAATATTTCTATTCTCGGGGACCGATATAGGAAATTGTCCTGGGTATTCATATTCATATGAAAAGGAAGAGAAAATGCACCAGATAAGATTTGGGAGACCCATTGAAGAAGTGGCCACACTCATACAAGTGATGTAACAAGGTTTAGGTAGGGGCATCACGGCCATGCTACGACCCCATGTAAATCAATCTCTTTTTTATATTATTTTTATTTTAATTTAAAACCCTCTTATCATGATATATATATGAGATGCACTAGTTATATGATCATATTAACAATAGTTTGATTCTATTTATAATATTTAGTGAACAAAGATTATACCAAAACTAAAATAAATTTAAATATTTATATAATTATCTGGTTTCACTAGAGAAAACTTGTATTCTATCACAATGGAGCATATATTTATTTATTTATTTTTCCAATCTACATAAATCTAGAGATAAGGAGCTTAAATAGCTATAGTGAGACACTCATCTTATTAATAGTAGGGTAATTTATATAGGATATATGTTTTCAAATGAATCTCTAATCCAAGCAAGCACAAGAGTTTATCCTCTTTATTTTCTTCTTGAATCATAAAATAAGTGATTACACAACAAAATAAACACTACAAGATTCAATCCCTCCTAACCTTTATAATCTACAATTTAGTTCCATTTTATTTATAAACATGAGTAAAAACAATATATAATTTTGTAGAAATAAGACACATACTTAAAAAATACATATACATGAAATGAGATTCAGAAAGAAATATAAATCAAGAAAGTTTATACATATACAAAAGTCAATCTTTATTTTCCTTATCTCTTGCAACTAAGTCCATTAATTCAAAGTGATAACTTTTAATACCAAGAAGTGTGAGGAAGAAACTTTTCTTTCTTTTTTAATAATAAAACCAACACCTAAGTTTGGGGAGTCTCCTAGTTTTAAATCCAATGGTTTAGATCCAAACAAAATCCATAGAACTAAGGTAATATAAGAACAATTTTTTTAAAAAAATAGAGGTTTACTACATTCCTCTCTTACACTCGATGTTACAAAAATGGAAAAAATATCTCTATTCTACCCAATAATGAAATGAAAAGGAACTACAAATCCATTTTTACACATACTCACATTTTCTTCTTTTTTCAATTCAAAAAAATCTTGTAAAGTAATTAACCATAAGATATTATACTCCATTATATTATGGTTTACATTATTTTCTTAAAATTAAACAAGATCTATAAATCCTAACTAAACCCTCTTACAAAATTTATTTCTTTAAAAAAATTACAAGAAGTCCGTATTTAAAATACAAGTGCATAAAAATCCCCTAAAAGGGGAACAAGATGCCAAATTTTGAATAAAACCTACATTGATTATCCAACAAGAACTTCATCTCTAACTTCATTAGAAAATACACAAGCCACACAGAATTACATGCCACTTCCATATAAGTGATGAAGAGGAGGATGGTGGACCAATTTCAAACACAACAACAAATGTTAATTTTAAGTCAAGTTCATCAAAATATGCCAAATATCAATAACTCCCCAAATACATACAAGTACCAAATTTATTAACTTTAAGTCAAGTTCATCAAGGTATTCATTCACTTATTACCTTCTTAAATTCATCCAACAAACATGATTATCACTTCCAAGAAATATCAAGACATCATTACATCTCATTCATATGTTTAACCTTACTAGTATGTCAATATCCCTTCTTAATTTCAACCTTTATTATCTAGGAAATTATACTAGGACTTAGAAAATTTTGTTAACCTTTTTGGATTCCCTTTATATTTTTATATCTCCTCACAAATTTTTATCTCCCAACTCTAAGAACAACTCCTTCAATATTCTCAATACAGCTTTTCAACTATGCCTTCCTATTATCCCTGTTTTTACCCTAAAGCTTATTATTTAGAATAATTTACAAATTATTATAATAAACCGATCACCTTTACTAGTACCATTTATCCTTGTGTATATTTTCAATAAATTTTAGAATCCATCTCTTCATATAATTCATCCAACTCATTTATCACTTTTCTTCATTAGTCCTATGTATTTTCTAGGTCTCAACCCAAGTTTATAAGGTTTTAATGTTTTCACATGAGAAAAATTAATCACAATATCTTTCAACAAGTATAAATACTTATAATACTTCCTCAAAGTTCCTTAATAGGATTTAAGCCTTATGTTTTCATGAAGTTACTTGTTTGAACACAATGTCACCATTCTTCCTTTGACACCTACCTTGACTAGTTTTTCTTGTACTCTTCTTTATTTACATAATACTTCATAAAACTTTCTGAGTATACCTTTCCAACTCCCTATATGTCTTCACTATACCTATATAATACCTTTATATATGGTTAAGTTCCTTCATTCAATTTTCTCTTCACTAATACCATGTTTACCTCCTTAAAATGATGTGGGTTTAGTAAATGAAACACTAATAATAATAAAATATTTGGGCGTTCTTCTTCACATATGTTTTATTTCACAAATTTTATATAAAAATTCCCTCAATATGTTTCCACTCTCTAAGCAAACTTCTTGAAATGTATAGGTATAAGACTAGGCTTCTCAAAATTAACTCTACACTGTCACTGAATACTTAACTGTATGCACTTATAGTTTATTAAGACCCATTATCCTTTGAAATAAACTTGACTTAGGATAATATATATTAGAACAATTTTTTGATAATTATTTTCCACTTATTGATCTTCTAAAATCAGTTTTCCACTAGACCGAGACACACGTAGGTAATGAAAACAAAGTTCACAGCTTTTTCTTATTTTTCTCCTCCTTAAACATTGTTTTTATCAATTTAAACCTTATCAAAACATTTAATAAGTCTTTATCCACATATTTCATAAGTTTCATAAGCCACTTAAGATATTTCTCAATTACATTATCAAGTTCTTACTTCTAATCCTCCAAACTAGGTTCACATGCTCACCGTTAGACCGAGTTTCCATTGTTTACTATATAAAAACTTATTCCCTTGTCTTGGAATTTTATACACAATTTTATTATCCCTAAAAATCACTATCCTCCAAAATATATAAATATTCATTGATTTTTTTAAAATCTATGCACCTTTATCTATTTCTTAAACCCTAGGTAGGGTTCTACAACCCGAGAGGGTATATTTTGAGAATTTTTTTGTTTTTTTGTTTATTAAAGATTTTAAAGACTCATAAATTAATATTCAAGCTTCTCACAACATTTTACACATTATTTCAAAGGTCTTGGACTCTGTAACCTTTTTTATAACCTTTAAACCCCTTGGTTTACCAGTCCATGCATAGATTGTGTAAACAATATTCCTAGATTTCAAGTTCTTTTTGAATTATCTAGATGGATATGCACTTGGTTTTATTCCTAATTATTCTAAAAATTCCTCTACAGTCTTATGTCCTTGTAGAATCTCAACATTTATTTATTAGCTTACAATAATATAAACTCTTACCGCATAAGTCATAATGTCAATATTCTCATAAATGACTTCACATATTATCTAATACCTTGAAAACCCCCTCCACATGATTCTTGAACATGCAAAACTCATATATACCTAAAATAACATTCTCATAGTCATGCACATCAATGATCATTCATTGTTCATGAATCATTTACATTTTCATCGGCTTATACAAGAATATTCTCAAGAAACTCTCCCTATTGATATTCTTCATAACACAAGTATAAGTTGCTTGATTTTTTATCTCTTCAAAAATACCTATAACTTCTCTCACTTCTTCTCTACCTCGTACATTTGAATAACCTTGCTAAAGGATAAATAATGAGGTAGTTAGGTCACAAACTTACCTAACTCAACTATGGTGAGAGTGACCATAGTTAGAAAAACCTATCAAGAAGCATGTAGACACACAAATAGAATTGTAAATTATCATTGAAATTCATTTATAACATTCATTCACTCTAACCTATCACCTAGACCCCTAGACACAACATTAGCAAATTCAAATATTGAAATGGTGGTTTTGGAGGGAAACTCTAAAATCACATTATTACATACCAAAATAGGTCCAAATGGATTATAATATATCCCTAAACACCTAAGAGGACCTCCTACACCTAACATACTTATGAAAACCAAAAATTTAGTTATTTACAAGAAATGATGCTCCTGCATCATACTCCCCAAGTGGGAAGATTTGAGCTCCAGCTCAAGATCACTTAGTCTTCTTTCTTGTTTTCCAATTTCTTTACTTTATTGATTTGTTTATCATCTTTTATGCTCACCTCCATCTATCATGAATCTTTTTGTCTTTTATTTTTATTCTTTTTTAGTGTTTTCTTCCTTTCCATGCATCAATTTTGTCTCCTTATTCATTCTTTTTCTTATTTTCATCTTCAACTCTCAACTGCTCTATGAAAATAGGTTCATGTTAGTCATCATCTTCCAATGGATTCTTGAAAACTGATTCAAATTGATATTCATATTCTTTGACTTCTTATTCTTATTTTAATATCTTCATAAGATATATATTTTATTTCCTATAGTCTTATTAATATTCAAAAAGACCAATTTCTCTGATTCCATCATGACTCTTTGTTAAATCAACTCTTCTTCTTATGTAAGTTCATGATCATCATCATCTCTTATTTTGTCTTTAAGGTTTTTGTCTTCTTTTGATACAATTTTTAGTATATTCTTAGATTTATTTTTTTCACCTGCATTCACACATGAAAAGGAAATATTAGAATGAAAATATGGAGTCCATATAGCCTCTTGAGAATCTTCTTTTAAGATATCTTATTCATCTTCCTTATGTAATTATTCTTCTTCACTATTTTTATCTTCCTCTTCACTGACAACATATCCACTTCCGGATAACACATACCAACTTTCATAATTTTTGTATTCTTCTTTCCTCTCTTCTCTAATCAATAAATTGCTTTCTCTTTATTTCAACAAGCCACTCTTTGGGCCAATGTACTCTTATCTTCATACTCCATCTAAGAACTTGACTTTCCCTCTTACTTCTTTCTATCATCAAATTCGAATCCTCCTCTATCTCTCTAAACTCTATAATCATATCTTCATTAGTAACCATGATATTTCTTACTCTCCTTCAACTTACGTAGTATCCATCTAGAAACAAACCCTTAATCTCTACTCCCTTTTCTTATTACATGTATCTCTTCTCTCTTCTCTATTTCTTTTTCACAAATAAGTATTTTCCACCTCGTTCCTTCCAAGACCTCACCCTAGGACTTACCTAGTATTTTGGAACTTATATTCTTCTCTTTTAACCTCCAATTCTGTTCCAAATTGGATTTATTCTTCACTTCTCTCTATCTTCTTCTTTTAATCCTTTAATGGTTAAGGTTTCTTTGCACACTACTTCACTTTCAAACTGAAATTTATTCTTCTTTAAAAAAACTATTCTTAAAATAGAAATACAATTATGACACCAATCAATATAGAGGAGGGTGGTGGACCAATTTCAAACACAACAACAATTTTAATTTCAATTCAATTTCATGAAAATATGCCAAGTCTCAAGAACTTCCCAAATTCATACAAGTACCAAATTTATTAAATTTATTGATTCAAGGGCTTCACTCACTTCTTACCTGCTTAATTCATCCAAAAAATATTAGAACTTTCAATAAAGATCAAAGCATAATTACATCCCAATCATCTATTTTTCCTTGTTAGTATGCTAATAAACCTTCTTAATTTAAACCTTTATTTTCTAGGACATTTTAAAAGTACTTAGAAAATTTTATTAACCTTTTTGGATACCCTTTATGGGTTTATACCTCCTCAAAAATTTTTAGCTCCAAAATCTAAGCACAACTCCTTTAATATTCTCTTTACCGCTTTGATCATGCCTTCTTACTAGCCTATTTTACCCTAAAGGTTATTGTTTAGAAGAATTTCCAAATGTTTTTGAGAAAATGATAGAATTTCCTGGTACCCTTTATCCTTTTCTATCATTTTACCAAATTTAATTATCCATCTCTTCATACATTTCCTCCAACTCATTTATCACTTTTCTTCATTATCCCTTCTAGGTCTTTTCTAGGTCTCAACCTGAGTTTATAAGGTTCTAATATTTTCCCATGCACAAAACAAATCACAATATCTCTCAAAAATTATAATAATCATATTCCTTCTTCAAAGTTCCTTAATAGGATGCAATCCTTACCTTTTCATAAAGTTACATGTTTGAACACAATGCCACCATTTTTCCTTTAACACCAACCTTGAATAGTTTTTCTTGTAATTAGATTTATTTAGATAATCCTTCTTTGAAAAATTCTGATTTTTCCTTTCCCACTCTCTATATGCCTTCACTATACCTGTATAATACCTTCAAGATGGTTAACTTCCTTCATTTAATGTTTTCTTCACTAAAACCATGTTTTTTACCTTGAAATGACACAAGTTTAGTCAATGAAACACTGATTATGCTAACATTATTGGGCCTTCTTATTAACATATTTTTTATTTCACACATTTGATATAGAACTCCCCTTAATATTTTTCCACTCTCTATGAAAACTTATTGCAATGTATAGGTATAAGAATACTCTTATCAAAATTAACTCTACATTGTCACTTGAATACTTAATTGTACGCCCTTCTAGGTTATTAAAACTCATTATCCTTTCAAAGAAACTTGAATTAGGACAATATAAATTATCATAGTTTTTAATAATATTTGGCCCCTTATTTATCTTTTAAAATCAATTATCCATTAGACTGAGATACATGATAGTAATGAAAATAGAGTTCACTAGATTTTCTTAGTTTGCTCCTCTTTAAATACTTATGTTATCCCTTTAAACCTTCTCACACCTTTAGTAGGCCTCTATCCACCTATTTCATAAGTTTCATAAGCAACTTAATATAGGTATTAATTACTTCATAACATTCTTATTTATAATCCTCCAAACTAGGTTCTTGTGCTCACTATCAAACTGAGTTTCCATTGTTTAACGAATAAAAATTCTTCCCTTGTCTCGAAACTTGATAAAAACTTTTAGTAGACCTAAAACTCACTTTCATACAAATTATAACAAGATTCATTGATTGTGTTAAAATTTATTCACCTTTATCTATTTCTTAAACCCTAGGTAGGGTTCTACAGGCCGAGAGGGTATATTTTGAGATTATTTTTGTTTTCTTCTTTATTCAAGATTTTAAGGACCCCTAAATTCCTATACAAACTTCTCACAACATTTTTCTGATTATTTAAAAGTCCTTGGACTCTATTAGTTTTTTTATAACATTTAAACTCCTTGGTTTACTAGTTTATATATAGATTGTACAAACAATAATCCCAAATTGTAAGTTATTTTCTAATTATCTATATGGATATGCAATTAGTTTTCTTCCTGACTATGATAACACACTCCACTACAATATAAACTCCTTGTAGAATCTCCACATTCGTTCATTAGCTTAAAATAATATAAAATCTTACCTCATAACTCATAATTCCAATATTCTTGTATGAAAATGACTTCATAAATATTTTAATACCTTCAACACCTCCTCCACGTGATTCTTGAACCTAAAAACTTATATATACCCACAATAACATTATAAAATATATACATAACAAGGAGCATTCCTTTTTCTTCAACCATTCACATTTTCATTGGCTTATACAAGCATATTTCTAAAAAAACTCTCCAAATTGATATTCTTAATAACACGGTACATGTTCCTTGAGAGTTTTATCTCTTCAAAAACTACCTCTAGCTTCTCTCACTTATTCTCTACCTATTACATTTGAATAACTTCATGAAAGGATTAAAAATGAGGTAGTTAGATCAAAAACTTACGTAACTAAACTATGGTGAGAGTGACCATAGTTAGTAAAACCTATCAAGAAGAATGTAGACACACGAATAGACTTGTAAATTATTCTTGACATTAATTTATTACATTTATTTATCCTAACCTATCACCTATACCCCTATATACACAATTAGTAAATTCAAATATTCAAGTGCTAGTTTTGGAGGGAAACTCCAAAATCACATTATTACATACCAAAAGAGGTCCAAATGGACTAGAATCCATCCCTAAAAACCTAAGAGGACCTCATAAACCTAACATGGTTATGAATTTTGTTTTTTATTTACAATAATGATGCTCAATCATCAATAAGGATGACATGTTATCCTATCTCCAAGCCTATGGGAGAGAGGGGAAACATGACTCCAAGTTACACAAGAAGATAAAGGAGTCAACCCCAAAAATACAATCAAGCATAATAACTTTCAATCCATTGCCACACACCCAAGAAAATCCATAATTTTGAAGAGGAAGAAAGGAGTATATGGAATCCATAATATTTGCAATTCCAAATGAGTATCAACACTCTACAAGCCACCAAGGATCCTCCTAACTCTCAAAATACCATAACTCTCTTACTACTCAACAAGGAAAGTGTAGAAACTAAATCATGCACTTTGGGTAATTATTTAGTCCCGGTTTCCTACTACTATTCATATGGTTCTTGAGTGAAAAAGAGTACTAATTAACCGAAGTATTTTTCCATATTTCATTGGTTTTCTTTTTCTACTTTTGATATTGCACCAACACTTTCCTATTCCATATTTTTATACCACATTTTCTCTATTTCTAAGTGGGACACCCAGCTAGGACCGGGTGCCCTAGGCATCTAGGTCCCCTCTGGGCTCCTTGATACTCTTTGCTCTTTCTTCTCACTTTTAAGCACTTTCTAGCCATTTAAGTTTCTATATTTTTAGTGGTTTGACTTTTCGGGATAATTATTAAATTAAAGAAAGAGAACCATATAAATATAAAGTTATGAGACCATAATGAGGGACCAAGATCTAAACACTAGTATCACCACCTAAGCTTGTATCCATCAAAGGCTTCTATTACTCCATTTTCATCCATATAGCTCTATCGAAAGGGACAAAGGTTGGTTCATCTACATCACACCTTTGCATAGCAGGGGATTTTATTCTATTCCATGCACCATTTACTTACATTCTATATTTAGTTATTTCTCACTACTCATAAAGTGTGACTAGCATAAGATCACCTAGGGCACAACTCCACATACACACATAGAACTACATTAGATCTGAGATGTAGTGTAAGTCTCAATGATAAGTCCATCCATTTGGAAGTTTTGGAAACTCCGACCCCTTCATATGTATATTTCATTTTTAGGGTTTTGATGCTCTGCTTTGGGTTTTGCAGGTGATTCTTCTATTTCAGGTTTATCTCCTCTCCTTGGTCAAGAAGTCTACTACTTTGGTTGAGTTATCTCCTTTTATCATGCTAAGGTCATTATCCATCCATCGCCATAGGTTTTCACTCACGAGTGATCTCTATTGTTTCCACCCATAGCTGAATTATCTCATCCATCTCATCCACCACATCATGCTACTACTTCAGATTGGCTTCCATAACCCTTGGAATTCTCACCTCCCACCGTCGCTCCACATGACATTCGGTTTGGTTTATACACTTCTGTTGCTTTCATTACACATGCTTCCACCACTTCACACTTTGCCTTATCCCTAAATGACGCACTTGTGTTCTTATGGTTCTTACATGATTTTTGAGGGATATGTTACAATAAGAAACTCTCTTCATGTGCTCTATCACTTCATCTATCACACACTATCGAATCATTTCCAAATGACACACTCTTTCTTTATGGTTCATTCTTGACTGCTGAGGGATCTTATCTAAATGAACATCATCCTTTATAGGATGGGGGCATCACTAATCTTCTCCCCTTATATTCATCCTACTAACATATTCATCATTATAGAGACATGAAACCACATCATACTTTTACACATCATAGATCATTCATAAATTTTTTATTTTTGTAACCATATTACATGCATAATCTATTATCATATACACTATATATTCATCGCTTTACTCGAAAAATATGAATTATAACTAAATTCAACAAATACGAATAATACTCAACACATCAAAGCTTCATACATGAAAATCAAATAAATCATACATTATCAATCACATCAATAAACATCAAATTCAATCATCGTGTGTTGATACATCCATATCTATATATCATTTATAATCATAGTTACAAAAAATATCATCACTGGGGAGACTCCTCTACATCGAATGCATACATACAAATCATATCTCATCAACACTATCACTATCTTGTACTGCAAGTTCTCTAGAACTCGACACCTTGCCACTAACTTTGCATCACCGATCATGACCTAGATATCTCTCCACTTGTCACCATAGTAATGTCACCACCAGACTGCTCCGAAAAGTGACTTTGTAATGCAATGAATTGTGCAAACACATATTTTTCTAAGGGACCACCACTTGATGCCTCTCTAGCTTGTTGTGTCTCCTTGCATGCCTCATCCCTCTTTCCCAATAGCACGGTGTTGGTGCTTGAATTAATATCACCCTTCTTTTTTTATATTTACTTTTGAAATTTGTTGTGTTCTCTATTTTCCAGTGAGGGTTACGGTTCAAAAGGTTACATTCATTGATTTAATTATTTTGAGTTTCCTCTATGTTGATTTATTGTTTCCTCTTTTTGGTCGAGGATCGTGTTTGGGTATGACTTATTTTGGAAACCCTGTAATAAAAAAATGATCATAAAATTAGGTTTAAAAATCTAAAAAATTACATGTATGAGGTATTCCTTGTTCATGTCGGTAATTTTTTTTTGTTCTACCGCTTTGTTGGTATGAGGCATTTTCTAGTTGGATGTGGTATGGAGGGTTTAAGTTGTAAACTTAGAAATTTTTATTTCTTTCACAAAAATGCAAAGTTGGCTCCGTGGCATGACGAATATTCCTCTAAATATTTGCAATCAGAAAAGGAACAAACAAAAATTTATCCCACCCTCCAAAGATGTACACTTGTCATAAGTGGGATGGATGCGGGGGATCGGGGAATAGTTATATTGTTACGCACCATGGTGATAAAGTGTAAAAGTGCAAGGAAGTTCTTAAGGCCTACAAAAGACACATGGCTATTTCTTAGACAAGGAGTGGGGAAATGGGTCATCAAAGAAAACTTATACTTTTGGTTTAATGTGAAAAATGAATGAAGTTTCATAAAAGGCCGTAGCTATACTATCTCATTAGGTGCAACCACATGTCGATCTCAGATTGAAAGTCAAAAGTGGGTAGTTAGGTCAAATGAATACAAGTGTATATGTTTTAAAACATGGTAAAAATACAAAGAATCTCCTCAAGCCCGCATCAACGCAATATTTTTCCACGTGGATGACTCACTTTTAAAATTGGGAAAAGTGGAATGAGTGGCCATGATGCAATGCATTAATTTCTTCCACCATCAATGCATCTTACACAAATCAAGGATGATTTTAAAGTTTTCAAACACCTCGATCCTTTTATTATCAATTGTCATGATCTAGTTGCCATCGTTAGTGATTTTCATTGAGGAATATTGTGAATTTGATCATGGAGCTTGAATTGGGAACCAAAAGTTTGAAAATATTTTGAATTGATGTTGAAGTGCTTAGTCAGTCATGGGAAAGCCGGTAAGAACTAAACAACTCATGTGATTTTTCTTTTATTGGACAAGAATTTTGAAGTAAATCTAGGGTTTTTAAAGATGAAAACCATGCCATCCTCATTCTTAATTGCATCGGAATTACAAGTGATTTAGATAAAATTATGGACATAGACTTAATGAATTCTGAATTAAAGGATTTTCTTGAGAGATTGAGTATCCCTAATAAGAGTGATTATATTGGAGTAATTCAAGATAGCCGCATCACCTTAGCTAGTGTTATTCCACCATCAATTCATTTCCCAAAATTAGTATGGCATTGCGCTATGAAATATGACCAAAAAAAGGAAGTGCTAGATGGAAGTGGTGATGCATTATTGACATTGACGCCTACTCCTATTAGGATAATTATTGAGTTACCTATGATAAATAATCCAAGAACCTTGGGTATCAAGTTAGCCTTGCAATACTATGAGGAAAATAAAAAGGAGTATGCTAGACTCATAAACACAAAATGGCTCCTAGCAGAGAAAAAGGCAACAACCTTGAATCCCTAAGAGACTGGTTAGGGCACAATTTGCTGAAGAAGCTGAGGATGTTATTGTATTATTAAGTTGAATGGCTGGATTGGAGACTATAAATGAGTTCAAGGAATGGATGTGTACCTACATGTTGATGATTTTGGAAAGAAAAGGAAGCATGTACTTGAGATAATTTTATTACAGAAGCACTTCATGGTCACATGGTTACCTTGGTAACAAAAATAGAAATGGGTGATACCTCAGAGCTAGAATTTTACATGATGACCTACCTGATTTACAATGTTGCAAGACATAGACATTTCCTTGGCCTCTTGCCACGTGATGATTTTAAGCAATGCCAAATGCATGAGATCTTTCCCCAGTCTGAGCTGGTTAATTGGAGTGGGAATGTGAGATTGGTCAATGACACTTTCTTTGCACCAATTATATGTATTTTCAAACTAGAATGGGGGCAGTATAGAATTTCTGAGTAGGATAGGTAGGTGATTATGGAATATGGATGTTATTTTATTCAGTACAAGAAGTTCACATATATAAGGGTTAGTGGTTTTGAAGGTAAGCCATATAATTTTCCTAGATACTTAGATGATAAAATGGATTTGTGTGAACTGGCAAGGAAATTAACACCAGTTCACAAATTGATTATTGGGAAACATAAGACCAATATTAAGTTCCCCATCAGAATTGGAAGGTACTCATGCCCTTTAATTTTAAAGATAGATTAATTAAGGATGAATTGAAGAGGTTTGAGTTGAAAAATTTTGAAGCGAGATCTAACTATGATATCAGATGGGTGTTTAATAATATTGCAAACACTTTTGAGCATGAGCCTCATTTTGAAGACTATTGGATGAATTATAGGGATGAGGAAGAGGTCATATTGAGAGATTTCTCTAGAATGACCCTTGCACAAATCATAGACTTCAATATTACAGTTATCCTTGAGGGAATTGTGGATGATCCACACACGGTGAGTAAGTACTATCTTGATCAAAAGATAGAAGGACAACCTATATCCCCTCTGAATTGGAATGAAATAAAATAAAATGATTCTTATATTTAGATAACTGATGTGATGAGGAGAACTATGAATTGGTTGGCTCAAAATAATATTGATCTATTAGTTAAAAGTACAAGAATCTTAAATAAATTTAGGGATCTGGGAAACTTAAGTGATGATATCCCTCCCTTGAGAGAAGGGGCTGACAGAATTGATTATTTGGGAGGAAAATCTCCTCAATTTCCTTCAAAGAGGCCCACTTATGAACTTATAGATGAATGGACTTCAGCCACTAGTGGGACTAGTACTTCTATATCTACTCGAGTTAAAAGATTGAGGAAATTCTCTTGAAATCTATGGAAAATGATCCTATTACTTTTACAACACCACTTCAAGAAAAAGGGAAAAGTTTGGAATCTCATCTGGTTCCCTCAAGTATTTTTCCAAAACCTCATAGTGATGAAAAATTAATGAGTGGGGCTATAGCAAGTGGTCATTCTCAATCTAGGCCATGTAAAGAGGAATGAAAGGCAACACTAGACCTTAATAAGTTTGAAAGGGCACACAAGAGACACAAGGTTTTTTATGAGCCAATTTTGGTGAGAGAGGGTGCCCACCCACCCAAGAATCATAAACACAAAGATGTGGTGATTGATCCTCCTGAACATGAGAGGAATGATGTTTCTCAGACACAACCTCTGCACTTGTACCCTAGATGGAACAATCAGACCTTTCTCCTCATCTTTACCTTTGGATGAAGTGACAATAGGAAACACTTGGGAACAAATGATCTAAGGCAATGTTTCATCTAATCTAATGGATAGAAAAATTATAAATCCAGGTATGAGAAACTAAAACCCTACATGCTAAGGATGTGAGTATACCTTTGTTTGAAACATTGTAGGAGTCTACCAAGGCTCATGCAAATGTGATAGATGTTGACATCGGTGAATAATTTTCTTCATTACATGCACTCAATGTATCTATTAATGATCAAATAGCCAAATTAATAGATAATCTCCACATAAATAAAGAATTGGAAGAGGTCACTTAGGTGCCAACTAATGAAGTCAAGATCCAAACAACAAAATTTTCTCCTACAAGTCAAGTAACTTCAAAATCAAAGGAACCAAAGGTATTAGTGGAAGAAGATGCTTCCCATTGTGTTAAAATTACTAAGGATGATGAGCATTTTCAAGAAGAGATATCCATCTCTGAAAAGACAATAAAAGTTGCAAAGAATGTAAGTGCTAGAAAGGAAGTTATTGCTAGTATAGATATGCAATCTCTAGATGGGAATAGGGAGTTGAAATCAGATGAGAAATCCATTGTGGCATGAATGAGGTGTCATTAGAACATGAGGATAGTAAGATTCCAACCCAGCAATCTTCAAATAAGGTAGAGATATGTGATGGGAAGGAGGAATCTACAAGCCAACTATCGATTAAAGAAAACCTCAGGGTAGAAACTAAATCTAATGTGGCATCGATTAGAGAGATAAGGAAAGAATATTTTCCAACTATTGGTATAAATCAAAAGGAGGATGATCAATCTCAAGATCTATACCAAGGAGAAAGAAAAGTGAAGGAAATTCTAGTACAAGATGAGAGTATGGAGATGGTTATTGAAATATATGGTGAGAAATAGGTAAATTCATTAGCCAAGAAACCCCAACAAGAAGCTGTAGGAAGTAAAGGATGGAGAAAGTATTGAAAAATGGTGGATTAGTGAATTGATTTCAATTGAAGAGAAATAAATTATTCATGTTCAGGCTATTTATCTTACTGCATTATCTTTTCCAAACATGATAAGAGCCTCCAAAAGGGATAGGGTTATTACCAAGACACAAACTGATCCATTGGAGCCTGAAACTCTAGAAAGATCAATCCTTTGTGAAGGTAAAGCTAGTGAGTACAATTTTCAGCTCATTCCTTTAGGAAAAATCTCAAGAGATCAACTAAAACATGGAGTATTAGAGGTGGTAAATGACTTATTACAAAAGATGGATGAAGATAGGATACCAAAGAATCAATTGAAAGAACTGGTCAAAGCCTTGGGTTCTAGTATGCAAAAACTAATTGTGAAACCTAGCCACACTCAAGAAAATACCTTTGTAAACACCTCTTGAAGGATTGGATAAGATTGATAAGGTTTTCAATAAGGTTCAAGCTATATACACATAGATTGAAAAGCTAACAAGGAAGGGAAAAGAAGTAATTGAGAACACCAAGGAAAAATATGAAGAACTTAAAAGTAGGCTTAATGACATTAATGAGATAACTGAGCAATGTGACGTGAAATATCTTACTTTGAGGGATTTTTCCTAAATTAGACCGTATTACTCAGCTCAGTGATGAATTTCTTGAGCATGAAAATATTTTACCAAAATAATTCAAAGGAAGTCAATGCCTTAGAAGAATTAATAAAAATAAGAGCGGAAACTTTGAATGGGATCAAAGAAAAGCTTGAATGGGTTGATGATACTCTTGATACCATCAATTTGAAACTAGAAGACATGGTATTTGACAAATTCAAAAAGAGTTATGGTGATTTGAAGATTGGTGTCTTGATCAACTCTTTTTTTAAAGGAATACGCAAGGATGATTTCTCTTACAAAGTCATTAAAACACTTTGAAAGATTGAGAATAGAATTATAGAATTGAAAGCTAGGCCACTAGAATACAAGCAGAAGATGGGTCATTGTATGGATGCAATCACTAGATAGACATTAATCTTCCAAAGACCACACTGGGGCCAAATGAAAGTGAAATAAATGATATTTTCTAGAGATATGATGCATACGTGGCAAGATTGTCGAAGAACACAATGCATAAGTGGAAATTTAAGAAGGATGTAGATATTGGAAATGATGAACAAGTTTAGGCTTGTGGCTTTTAACAATGATTAATGCGTTTTACCCATACTTCTTCTCTAAGATGATGTTTTAACTATTATCTCTGTTTCATTAAGGATAATTATTATTCTAAAATTAATTATTTTCTCATATAAATTGTAAAATAGTACGATACATTAGTTTTATACGGCTTAGATAAAATTCAATACACATTTGTATAAGCATATAAAATCTTCTGATGTTTGTGCTTCTTGCATGTTGAGAAAAGAACAAAATAGAGTTCTATAAGGGCCCCTCCCATGGAAAAATAGGGTTGTGTACATGTTGAGAATAATGACAAGAAGGAAAAAAATGTTTAGACATCTTTTATTCCCTCTTCAAAACTTCCCCTAATAGAGGAAGTTTGTTTAATAGCTTATTATTCCTCAGTAGAAATTCACTTGAGCCTTGCAATGTTTGGAAAAATATGATGGAATCTGCTAGATCTTGAGACATCCCCATTTCCATCAATGACTCAAGAGTCATTCTAGGAATGTCCATGATCTTCGTCAACTCAATTCTTTTCTGATGGGAGGAAACCCAATCCAAAAGATCCAAACCACCTATGAATAAGGTTGTTTTCCCCTTCCCCTTATGAGAGATTGAATTATTAGGAGTAGATTAAGAGGGAACAATTGAGGTAATTGGAAGGAAAAGAACTAGACCTTGTAGACTGGAAAATTTGTGAGGTCCTAAGATCGACCCAAATTCCCATCTCCTTGTGTGGGGTAGACGCTATCTGGGAGAAGGAACTGCCCAGGGACCAAAAATTCATGCTCTGACTAAGGAGCATGAGGAACTAAATGAGAGGATGATGAATGGAAAATATACCCCTATTGTCCCAAGCAGATGATATTGCTGCTCTTGAACAACGATCATATATGGATATCTCTTCTTCTCCATTTGAGATAATGATTGGGGGTTGAGAGATTGATTCACCCTTTCTCTTGCTTGAATATGGTGCTAACATTGAACTTGGTTGTGAAGAATCATGTCTCATCTTCCCCTTCTCCAAAGATATGATCCTCCGCTCTAATTCATCTACCTTGTGAGATATAACAGGAATGGTGTCAATGGAAGATTTATCGTATAATACATATGATTCCTTGGGAATATCCTTTAATGTAAACTCTTCATCACATAGGAATGGACATTGAAAATTGGTCTACTCAGACACTTGGGGCCTCCTTTCAATCCAAAATTTCTTTAGGATTTCGGGGTTTTCCAGGTGTTCCCATCGAAAAAGATGAAAATACATGACTTGAAAGGCTGCAAATACAAGATTGATCCTAATCACCCTTATAAGAAGCACTAACCAAACTTGCTGATAATTCAGGGCTCGTTTGGTGTCTCCTACACACTCTATGTCAAATAAGGCCCTAACAAAAGCTTCATCGTGTCCACTCGGTGGAATATCTGATTCAAATCCTCTAAATAACTTTATTTCAAGCTTTGTGCTATAAGTACCTTCTCCATTATTTGATAAGAAATATGAAAAATAGTATTTACCTTTAGAATAAGAAAAGAAGCACATAATGTTGAAAGGGATTGAGTTTTATAGTGAAGGTGTGCATATTGATCGATCAAGAGAAATCTTTCCCATGAGATGAAATAAGATTTCTCTCATCTCACAAAAAGAAAATGTAAGAGTTGGAAGGGATTATAAATGATCAGAATTGATGAATCAATATGATTTGACAAGAGCCATGTGTGGTAATTAAGCCAATAAGACATAAAATGGAATGCATAACACCCAAGATGGATTCTTGGGAGGCAGATGAGGGTATATGTCATATCAGAAATCATCTGGAAGTGCTCAAAGGTCATCAAAAGTGATTATCCAATCAATATGAGGAAAGAATGATTAAAATAATATGCCAAAAGTGATGACCTGTATCCCAGTCAAGCACAAGTAGAATCAATTGAAAAGACTTACATTTTGTACACCTGACAGTTTGAAGTGAAGCATTTTTCAAAAGCGTGGTCTATTTCAAAATGGATATTGTAAAGGAGAATATTCATTTTTTTTTGTGGGGGGGACTTTGAAGGTTAGTAAGTGATTTGAATGGTATAAAGGCATGAAAGATAATCATGAGAGGGGGTTAAATTTTTTTGATAATTATTCGAAGA
Source organism: Taxus wallichiana var. yunnanensis (assembly GCA_018340775.1). Taxonomy (NCBI): domain Eukaryota; kingdom Viridiplantae; phylum Streptophyta; class Pinopsida; order Cupressales; family Taxaceae; genus Taxus; species Taxus wallichiana. Next base: position 599,734,264 of record CM031235.1, on the reverse strand, counting down.
AATGAGAGAACTAAGTAAAAAACTATTTTCCAAGGGCTTATCTGAGAAACCTATTATTTCCTTTGTGTTTTCAAATTTAATCATGTCAAGATGGTTGTAAGTGTCTAGCCATTGACAAGCTTTGAGATTGTAAATAAAGCTTTCCCTTGTTGATAAATTTGATGAACCTTGAGTTAATTGTGATAATCATGAACATCATTGCGTTTTCTTTCATTTTGAGATTTTTTAAAGTAGTTATTCATGTTTCTGTTGCAATCTTATGTTAGGAATTCCTCTGAATCACATAATATATTGTCCTTTTGGTAGTATTGTGGCATTTGTAATTGTTCGTGAGAAGATATTTCATTTAACTATGTAATAAAAATTCAAATTCACTTTACTTCCTTTAATCGATCTGATTATTTGCTAGCTTAAGAGTGCATCTTAAGCATGATGAACCAGGAATATCTAGTGTTTTGTTGATTTTTGACAAGATTTTTTATGTCAATTTCTCAAATAATGTGTGAAACCATGCATCTTTGGGCTTCCATGGGTGTGCATCTTGATGAGGTTCATCAATCCTGTTTATTAATAATGTCAATCCAAGGATGGTGTCCAATGGTTATATGCAAAAGGAGAAAGAGATATTTGGAAAACAACCCCTTCAAACACAATCCAAACTTTTAGAAATCAAAATCACACTTGTAGAAATGAAAGCACACTTGCATAAAGTAAATTTCTGAATTGAAAATAAATCAAATAAAACTCCTGCAGGTTCACAACAAACTAAATGAAAATGAAGATTACAATACAAGGAAAAAAACTAATACAACAATGATTATCATAGAAAAAGGCATAAACATAAACATAAAATATTACAATAAAAAAACACAATTTCTTCCTTGGAATGAGTGGCCAGCTCATTCCTTGGAAGAGGAATTAAATCATGCTTCCAAGATATTGATTCAAAACTTCATAATATTGGAGAGAAAAGAATAAATTTTTCATTGATTGGAAAAAATATTACATATAAGAGTGTGGAAGGTTGCATTTATAATTCATGCATCTAACCAACTCCTCTTTTGGGGAATACAATCTAATCTTCTCTTTATTCTAATTTACTTAGTCAACACACCAAGAACTAACTACCTATTCTTGGGCAAAATTATTCAAAGCAATAAATCCTAAACAAACTTGACTACAACCATCCACTTATCATGGAGAATATTTCTACAACTCATCCCTTTAATCTAGGAACATAAAGTGGGAGTACTTATTAAACATTCCTAATACTATTCCACTATTTTCTCATCCTTGAAACATGGAGAGAAAATGGAGGAGTGCTAAGCCCATGACTTTGAATTCTTCTTGGAATGCCACATGCATGCATGAATTTAGATTGCCACATGTTTGGATCTTTATTCTTAGTTGATGACATGGACTTGGAAATAGTGGGTTGAATATTTTGATGATCCTTTACATTATTTTAGAACAAATAAAAATACTTTCACTAGCTGGGTATTTCCCTAGATGCGTGAATAATTTCCGTAGCTAGGTGTTTCCGTAGCTGCGTGATGAATTTTTGTAGCTAGGAATTTCTGTATATGTGTGAAGAATTTCCGTAGTTGAAATCTATGGACTTGGAGTAGAGTTGCTTATGAAATTTTTTATACACACTATTGCATTCCAAATTTAGAAGAAATATTAGGAAATAACAACAATTAGATTGTAAATAAATTTATAAAGAGATGATAAGATAAATTCTATATTCTACCTTAAATATTCTATCTCATTATTAAAACTACATCTAAACTCACTTGAAAGATTTATTTTAAGAGATAGACTAAGAGTGTTATTTGGTGATATAATGAGACATATTTTTGTCTCATCACATCTTCTGTTGAAGGTTTATTGTTGACTATTTGAAGTGTTTTTATCACCTTGTTTGGTAGACATTCCAACCTTTGTTGAAATTTCTTAAGAATCTAGTATAATCAGATTTATCCTACTTAATTCCCCAATGAAATTCATCTAAAAATAAAAACCCTACAGTAATTACCCCTATTTGCATTGTTTGTCCATAAATGTTAAGGAGATTTGTTAAATTTACCCATCCTTTACTCAAAACATGCAGGAATAATCGGGTCTTATTGTTGTCTTTAGTAACCTAAACCTTGTTTAGAAGACATTTCCATTCTCTAAAGTGATAACTCATGAGAGTTAGATTATGTTGCATTGACCATGTCTTCTTAAGGTTTTATTTCAAATATCATAGAAGGAAATTCCAATATAGCCAATCCATTTACATATCTTACAAATACAAGTTACAAAATGGGTCCTCTCACCCTGGTTGAAAGGCACAACCAAAAGTAGTGAGGGTAGGTCAAACCCTTTGCATGATGCTACCTAATTTCTCCAAGCTCGAGTGATAAAGAGTAAGTCAGATCTCTCCTTGGCTACAAAATGACTCGGAATCTGATTTATTTGTCTCTAATATTTTTCTCAACCTGTTGATTTTTCTCAACCTCAAAAGGAGAATCAATTTGGGTACCAACACATGGTACATATTTTTGTTGTTATCACCACTGGCTTAAAAACATGGGCATGCTCACCCATAATTTCATCCACACACTCCAACATCCCTCCACACACAAGTATATCGGTGGGCACATTTCAGTTCAATGTGCAGATAGATGTGTCCACAATCAAGGAACGATATGTGTCACATACAAACAATAAAACAACACATTAGACAACTATAGTCATCATATAAACAAGTAACAAATCATAGAAAATAACTATGTAGATACTCATGCTCTGCTATCATTGTTGCTTTGCTATCGGGGCATGTGATCTCCCCTCCACTCCTCCTTCATGTGGTAATCACACCCCATCCACCAACACATGAAACAAAAATACCCATCAATGTGTCGTTCACCATGCATGGTATGCCTCTATACACCTCGCATCATCTATATCTATCGACTCTATCACTGCATCGCCTCGTCTCGACTTGGGAGGTATTAACTACTCCCATGTGTGCCTGGTCTAGTTCTGACCCTCCTTGGTGCTCTAACAACTCTAACCCATACAGATGGCTCAGGGGCCACATCCAGCCCATAACAAACTCTCAAGATACTCGCTCCACCTAGAATAACTAAGCCAACCACAAACCGATCCTCCAACCACATAGTCCTTTATATACATCATAGCTCTACCACATCCTCTTGCCATCCTCCATAATCTTGGTATGGCCTCCATGTCACTACCTCGGCCCCATCTAATCTATAATTTCTTTATCGGGGTCAATATCCATCTTCCTCCCATGCACACAAATCCATCTCCTAGAAAATATGTTTGACATAGTCCACTCTTCTCACAGACCACCAACCAGTGTTAATACTACTATATGCTTGTAGCACCATACATGTAATAATGTAATATCTCCAATCCCACCTCCATTCTCCTCCTATGTAAATCTATAGATATATCTATACAATTCTACCAAAACACATCGTTCCCACACATATCTAATATATCCTCCTCTATCTAATGGTAAATATCATGCATCTTATATAATATTCCCACACTACCACCCTCTACTACAATCTATGATGAAATAACTATGGATATAAACTTCCACAAGCACAGAACCCCTGATCTCAAAATCACATCCAAACTAATATGGACCTCGGTAGGTACTCGAGTCCCTAAAAATACCACCTAGCGGTCCTCATCTGTCTCTCCATATTCTCCACAACAATGACATGATGGATACACCATTTCTCCTTGATGTTGTATTTCACTCAATCTACACATGTTTTCATGATATTCATCACACACTGTCTATTACATTCTTACTTTCAGCTCAACATTCATTCTCATCATCGCTTACCCTTTCGCCGAAAGGGGGCATTTAACCGGGCCATCCTATAATTCCCCTTACATTACTTGTGTGATAATTCAACACTTATAATTCACAATTCTAAAACATATACTAATACAACATGTGACATTTCATCACTTTCTATCCATTACCCCTAATGACCTAACACTGGGGAAACAATTGTAAAATATCTCTAGGAGTAAAAATTCAAAACAAACAATAAATTATTCAATCAAATATGTTCAAGTCACTAAAAATAAAAATCATACCATTCAATCGATATAATACAACACATTCTTCCTCCAATATTGACCTAACTTGGGATTTACATTCATTACTTTCCCATATGACCTAATATGGGAAGTTATTCTACATTTTGTATTTAATTGCAGATGACCTAAGTTGGAAGCCACCACATACACATTGCGGTGAAACCCTTGGATTGTGGGAAATGAGATGTTATTTTCTTTCTTATACTGCTCCTATATGGGTCAACACATTTGATTAAAATATTTGGATCCAAAATCACTGAAATTTTGATGTGTCTATCTGCAGTGGCTAGATCTTTTGAGGAAGTAGTTAAAGGTTGGAGAATAACACATCTTTCTCTCCACACTCTTACGTTGGCAGAAGGATTCCCAAATCCCCTGGTTTTCCATATACATGTAATTGGGTTGGGAACTGATCACTCCTACCCCATGACATCATTATCATACAAAGTTTGAAATCATTAATCATTCAACATCACAATCATCACTCTCATTTAGTGCACTTCATCACAGTATCACGTCTCTCATTATGCTACATGGATCAACATGTTGATCCATGGTTCGTCACGCTATATGTTCTCATTTAGAACACTCTTCTACCACATCTACATGTTATTCTACAACATGGGATTCTCCAGACTTCTCTCAGGTATGCATCTCTAACTACTTTATGTTACTAAGATTTTTCTCACCAACATAAAGTGGGGGAAAATGTAGTCACAAAATCATGCACTTACTACTATTATTATACCACCAAGTATGTTGTTTTATATATGGATCTTGCATAAGAAAAGTATTCACTAATGACCCATTCCATAGTCTAGTCATCTATCTTGTTGGTATTTACCGTTGTTGGTCTTGTACATTCACCAATCTCTCACACAGCTTACATTCGGTCTTAGGGATTCCTATCTATCAGTTCTCACTCATTTGTCATCACTAATCTCTGACTAGGGTGCCTAGAGAGGGATTAGGGCGGTTGGGGTGCCATGGTCCTTCATTGTAGGTGCCCTGGTCCCTATTACACTTGATTTTATTTTTGACATTTGAGGTCATTTTTTTGGTTTTCCCTCTCATCTCCCGAGGTACTAGTCAACATGTCGGTTCATTTGTGTCAAAATTTGAGCAAGAGATCCCTATATAAACACAACATAAATACTACCTTATGGGAAAAAAATTTATATTAAGGGATAGATATCTACATAGAGAAAGGGAATGTATTTGGGAACTATTCAAATCATTTACTACATAGGAAGGGGAGTTCATTCTATTCCATCCACCATTTTGCATTTTATCTAGCTACTTCCCGATATCTCTATGTCATTTATGCTAGGGAAACCTAGGCACATTATTAAACACACAAGCACATAGAACTATAACGGGTCTTAGATGTAGTGCAATGCTTAATTGTAAGTCCACCATTATAGCTACTAAGGATAATATGACCCTTTCATATGCATCTTTAGTTTTTAGGGTTTGATGCTTTGTGTGGGGTTTTACAGGTAATTATTCATTGTAGATTTATTATGACATCAACAAACCAAGTGTGACATCTATTCTACTAAAGGAAAAGTACTATGAAGACTTACTTGACCATACATAGATATAATTATGAGCTATTCCACAGACCATGGCACCAAGATTTCAAACCAGGGCACCACATGCACCCTCATCCTTCCCCAGGTGTTCCAATCTAGTCGATTTGCCTCTAGTATAAATTTTTGAGGTTTGTTACGATGCTTTGTTATGCCATTCCATCACTTTTTTCAGACAGTTATTGCGAGGTAATTCCAATATAGATAAGTACCTTTCCCCTTCCATTTCATTTCATTTAAAGTATAAAATAAATTATTTAGCATATATATTTCACCAAATGTCATTTATTACAGTTTTGTACTCTTAGATTCATAGTAAAATAAATAGATTTTATTGGGATGTAGTGCAACAATGTCCATCCATTTTGAAACTAAGTAAATTCCGATCCCTTCATATGCATCTTTCTTTTTCAGGGTTTTGATGCTTTATCTGGGGTTTTGTAGGTGATTCCTTTATTGCAAGTTTACAAGGACATCCAAAAAAATTTCAGCGACATACATATGACTAAGGGTGAAAATAGGAGAACATTCAATGAAACCTCAACAGAGGTTCTCTGGTCATTTCCAAAGACTAGGGCACCCTAGGCACCCCTATCCATTTTCTAGGAAACCCGGTCTAGCTAGATATTCCAGATCCGTACTTTCTCAAGATCCCGTGTGACATTTTCCTCCTCTTATTCTCCCGATTTACATAACAACATAGTCCTACGACACCTGAAAATCAACTAAGGCCTTCTTAACCCTCTTTACACATTAGGGTTTCACATTTTATTTCATAGTCTACTTGGGTTGCATTTAAATAATTTATTGTTTCATTTTTTTATCTATTTACTGCTCCTATAACATTTAGATTACAATAGAACATTCTACTTTATTTAATCATTTCGGTGAACCCATCCTTCGACTCCATGTTTTGTTTAGGGCTATTATACTCATCTTACCATGGGTCACTATTATGGTGAATTTACTAAAGAACATCTTAAAGCCCTTAATGATCATATCATTGAGCATCCCTAAGATTTAGAATTTCTCTTACATGTTGCTAGAGAGGAAGCTACAAATTTGGTAGAGCATACTACTTCCATGGATATCTCTACTTCTATGGCTACTCAACCACCTTATTCTACTATACCACCCATTTCTACAATCCCTATTTTTGTTCCTACTCCCACCAATCACTTCACACCACCTCTTGTCTCTCACACATGGTAGGTTTCCTCCATTAGAACTCAAGACTTAGCCACCCTCTATTAATACCTTCAAGAACAAATTTATCAATTACAACAGATTCTTCCCATGCATCTCCATCTTTGGACTCCAATTTATTGCTACATACTCCATTTGCACCTGCTATCTCCACGTATCCTCTTCCTCCTAATTTTTCATCCATAAATTTCCAATTTTCAATCATCATGATGACCCACAAGAGCATCTCCGAGCATTCCATGTGGCTTGTCTAGATTTTACTGAGATGATCATATCCTTTTGGCTAAAATTTTCCCCGATAGTCTCCATGATTATGCAATGTGTTGGTTTTATGACCTACCTATCCATTCAGTAGTCTCTTTCATGTATTTGGCCGATGCTTTTCTCACTCACTTCTCCATTAACATTGTCTCTAAGATCTCCTATGCCCAACTAACATTAAAACAAGGATCTAATGAAAACTTAGCAAATTACATTTTGCGATACAAGAAAAACCTAGCTAAGATGTCAAATGTGCTTACGGACTCTAAGCTTCAAAATTTATTGATACAGAGTATATTACCACCTCTCCAAGAAAGTGTTCTCTTTGAGGTATCTCCTTCATCCAATCAACTCTACCATACTCTTATCAATTGGAAAACTTACGTATTAAGAACAAGCATCATCATCTTCACGTTTTCAAATAAATTCAACATTCAAACCATATAAAACTAAACTAGTTGACATAAAATCAATATTAACATGGTATCTACTATCAAAGAGATTAAGTCACAACCACCTTAGTGTACATTCACCAAATTACCTATTGCCCAACATCTCATATTACAACAAATTCTTAAGAGCAGGTCTTATTACACTTCCTCCACCACTCAAATTATACCAATCATGACCAAAAGTAAGGAATTACAATGAAAATTTTCTATATGACTATCACCGATGTATGGGAAAATCTATAAATAGGTGTCTTAAGCTTTAAACTATCATCCAAGATCTTATCGATAGAAACAAAATTAAGTTTCCAGAGCCACAAAATCTACACCGACCAATGAAAAACCATAAGATCAAACTATCTAATAACCTGCTTCAACAACATGACAATAAAGAAGTAGAATCTTCAGCTAATCATGCATATCACATAATTTGTCCTCCTACATTAGGGGATCTTGAATTTCTAGTTGTGCATACTAACACTTCTCCACTGATCATCTCTTTCTCTAACCATGACTATCATGTGAATTTTATTTATAATCACTTATATATCATTGGATCTATCGGATCGGTCTTCGTTACCATCCTAGCTCATCAATGCATGTTCTATTCCACTTCTCATCATTATTGGCTATCCACTATCATAAATTTCATATCTGATGAACAATTCATATGGTGTTGTTAAGATTCATGTTACGGTAGGACCTCTTACTATGCTTGTACCTTTCCTTGTTGGACAAGCGGTTGATAGTTGTGACATGCTTCTAGGCCTCAATTAGATTTGTAGGTCTAAGTCCATCATCTCTATGAATCATTTGCGACTCAAATTAATTCATAACAATAAATTTATTTCTATCAATGGTGTTCCTCCATCTACTCTGTGGTCATAATATCATCAAGAAATGGGTAATGTATTGCCTACTTCATCTAGTAAATAACATTCCACGTTACTTAAAGTACATTTTACTCCTATTTCACCTACTCACACATAATCTACACGGCCTCACCACTCTATTAGTCTAACATGTTGGCAAGGCCCATTCATAGGACAATTACAACATCTTGACACAAATATCCTCCTCATTTTATTCCATGTATGTTTCAATCATCTCCACACTATTATTTGCATATGTCCCCCTCACCTATAGATTTTGTTATACCTCGATACCCATCTTACACTCACCCATCACATGAACATAGACTCCACTCACACCGTGCAATGATTATCTACTATACCATAGCTATTAGAGCATGGTCATATGCTTTCATCACCATGGGTATCTAATGGAGAAGCCCCGTCATTCGCTTTCATTGAATAGTTCATTCAATCAATGCACTTGTTGGAATTATTCTTATCTCTTCTGCCCCCTAATTGCACATTCTATATCCTAACATACACATATTCATATATATGTTAGCATCACCATTACTTGATGACATGCTCTTGTGCTTCAGTTCACACTTGAATATTGATGGAATCCTATACACATGAACCTCACATAGTACATGGTAGAAACAAAACATATTACACATTTTACACATCTACTTGTATGCACTACACTCACTAACCGATGACGAACTCTAGTGTCACGCTTTACCTTGGATCATTAAGGGTATAAATCACCAATGGACATCATCACACTCACACATTCATCATTTAATCCTATCCCTCATGTGACATTCCTATTTTATTGATATACACCATATGTTACATAGTCACTTCCACTTGCATCACTTAGTGGTATACGCTTTAGGCTACATCACCACTCCTTCTGCTCATCTTATAGTGATATATGCCATAGGCTACATCATCACTTACTCTAGCATCGTCATCATTGATTATGATCATCTTTTAGTGACATAAGATTTATTCTAAATCATCACTCCTTCAATCATCTTGTCGTGATATGTGCTTAGGCTTTGGCGTCACACACATCTTATCTCTATGTTGCATGTCATCACTACACATTCACCATAGTGTGCTACACACAACACATAGTTAGAACATTTCCCAATGACGCACTCTTGTTTATGGTTCATTCTTGACTACCAAGGGGTATAAATAAATGAACCTCACTACATAAGACTCCATTCACTTGGGGGAACACAAATCCTATCATTCACTCTACATTCCATTTCATCCATCCACATCATGTTACATATCTTAGTTTCTTTTAATATTGCTTACATTTACTTGTACATGTTCATCTTATTAAACATGCTAGATAGATCTCTTATATGTCATTATATCTACCATATACACATGCACATTCATATATTTTTCTAGTTAAGATCTCAATTAAAGAGCTTCTACATGCAACATGGTTTCTTGGCACACTATCAGTCCCATAGCCACTCCTAGAGGCATCCACTTTCGTACACTACAAGTGTTATTGTTATTATTTTTTCATAACACACTACTTTACCAACTATACATGTTTTTGACATACACTTTATCTTTCTAACATGTTAATGAGTTCTTCATGTGAAACATTATTTTGTACGATTACTTTCTACCATGGCTATCTATTTATTTTTCATTTCTTATCTCCATTTGTCATTGTATGTGGGATTTTTCCTTTGTTTTGTGTGCACACTTTCTTGTTTGGTTGTGGCCACTATGGATTTGAGTGTCTTGTGACATCATGAGTGATGTCCCATGTTTGCAACCCAATTTTCGTGGCCTACATTGTCTTGTGTGTTTTCCTTGCATTATAGGTTACACAATGTTTGTGTATCTTACATTTTGTCTTCTACATGCATGTTTTTTTGTACTAAAACTTATTTCTTAGCCACTTGTTTTTATGTGTCTTATTTTTACCAAGCGCATTCCCTTCCCCTACAGGGCACGGTTTCATCCACCAATCCTCTTTTGGTTTGCAATCTCCTATCCGTGACATCACATGTGCCCCCAAAGGAGGGGGTATCATTTGTGTTTACACATAATACACAACATAGTACGAGTATAGTTCAATTCTCATCCATGAAATAGTGGGTTACATAACAAGTAGGTTTAGACCAGTCTATAGAACTCCATACACATCAGATTTTACAGGTAGATTGTCCTTATCATTCTTGGGAGTAGTTATAGGGTAGAGGATAAAACAAACCTTCATCTCTACACTACTTCAGCCAAAGTGGCATTAGGTCACCCAAAAAAATAGACATGATCAGAGATCTCATCACTCTCGAAAATAATTACAAGTTAGAGGATACATTAGACTTTCCTCCCTACACTTCTTCGGCCAATGGCATGAGATCGTCCAAAAATTCTCACTTCATTGACATTTACAGGATCCTTTCTACACCCTTTTTCTCATCATGGATTAGGTGCAAATGTTCATTTTTAATTTTCATACTTTCAATACAATTTTTTTACATACATACATGTGTTTTTATACATGCTTCTTACAAATATAAATGCGTAATTGACTACTTAATCGTATTCTCTTTTGTAGGTCCATTTGTATGGGAAGAAAACAATCAACATCAACAACAACATCACTTGACATCATACATAACTTGCTAACATATAGGTACATCACACACATTGGAATTTACACACACACTTACACCCTAGGTTCACTTTTTACACTTTCACATCTTTAGTCTCCACACTCCACCTTTTGTCACTCTATGCTCTGTCTAATCCCTTCGCACGCTTTCGCTCACCAACATAAAGTGTGGGAAAATGTAGACACTAAATCACATACTTCAAGTAATTATTTATTCCTGGTTTCATACTACTATTAATATGGTTCTATTAGTGAGAAAATTTTTTGGGTGGAAAATTTAGGTGTCTCCACTAACGTTCATGGGGTCATGCCCCTCTGCATTGAATGGTACATCTCCCTTTATTAAAAGTAAACTAATCCTAATCCTATCTAAATGCTTTGGGTCGCAAAATTGGTCGGGATCACACATGGACACTCCAATAAATCAGTGTCAAAGTGCTTGTATAGGGTACAAGGGAGGAAATTACAATGATGAAGGGAAAAAGAGGAAACTATGTAAGGAAGATTACTGCCATGAGTATATTTATAGCTCACACCTAGTAACCAGTAGTTCATCCTTTAATATAGAGGAAAACACAATAAAACTAGAGGGACCAACAAATCAACAAACCAAGTTTTTAAATTCATATATCAAGGACACCAAGTTCCTCTGCGATTCCATACAGGATCAACTAATCTTATCAAGTGCATGAAAGAGATAGATAGAGGAAAAACAAGAAAGGGAAATAGAATAAGTGTATCTTTTATTCCATGTGTAGCGATGAATAACAAGCTTCAACCAAACTCTAATCATTTATAATGCTACATAGTAAGAGTTCCTAAAAATTGGAATCCTTTAGAATGGAGAGGACATACCAATTTATAATAGTCTGCATTTTCCTTTCACCTTTCCCATATGACTCTTCATTTCCATATTCCACTTATGACCTTTCGTTTTCCATAAATTAAGTATTTCTATTATAATTTCATAAAATAATTTTACAAATTTAAAATAGGTCACTTAAGTGAATAGGATGAAAGAAAATGATGAGTTCCAAAGAATAATTAAAATAGAGAGAGAAGGGATAGAGGGAAGGGATGAAGGGAAATCACTCCTTGTGATAAACTACTTTGAATGCTTCGATGCAGGTCATGAAATCGAGTAAATATTTTTACCACTAGTGATATTATACACTGATGAATATTTCTCCTTGAATAACTTTGAATCATTTTCCCAATCTAATGATGACCACAAACTCTATGGTGCACATAAATCATTGAACACATAATGAGTGTTCATAAATTTTGTTTTGAGGTTTATCGATGTAAGATTGAGATGAACACATACAATGCCAACAATGACCCTCCTTGAAATTTGGTTGATGAACCCTTTGACTCGTTGAAATAATTCTGATCAACTCACTTTGAATCACCCAGTTCCTTAAGTGATGAAGATGAATTCACATGATGTGCCTTGTGATGCCTTGCTTTACCTCTATAAACCATTGCACTAAACATGATGCTTCCAAGACTTTTACAAAGTTATCCTTCCTCCTTTTAAACTCATGAAACCATCTCATTATCTGAAGGGGAGTCTAAAAAGTAGTAAGGTGAGTGAAAACAAAGTCATATGCAACTTTCCACTCCCGAAATGAAAACTTTATATTTTTAGAATATGAGCCCATGCTCTATTATTCAGGAAATATCACATGTCTTGCTCTAGTTTCACCTTCTAAACCTTCTACCATATTCCATCCTCCTCTATTCCTGAGATATTTCTATTTTTAGCACATTTCTATTTTTAGTAGGTTTCTCTTTGGGGGACTTCGTTATTTAAGGAAGAAGTCATTTTCTGTCTTACTTTCCATTTTACCCCTTTTTTTATCGTCGTGAGTGATAAACTTTGCAATTCGATGGGAATTTACATTTATATAATGTGAGTAAGTAAGCATATTATATTTTTAATAAGTGGTGATAATGACCTCAGTTTACGACGGGAATAATTTTTTTGGATTCGGCCTTTTGTTGTGTACTCTGCTCTAATTTTCATTATGATTCGCTACCGAGAGATCAGAAATAAAAAATAAGAATATATGCTTGGTAAGAGCTTTGGCCATGGATTTACCAAAGAAGAATATTGATAAAAAATCAGTCCTTTATATCTTGAGAAATTGGCTACTTCATCGTGCAAGAACTAGTTTGAAAGAAACTATATTTTTGAAGACCCTTTCCTCCAAATTTTTGATGATTTCACTTGCCGGATATTCGGGAATTTGAAAATTTCTTAAAAGAGGAATAATGCTGATATTAAATATGACCCTCTATATCCCTAAAAATAGGGACTTCATGACGCGAGAACTGGTTCACGTGAAACTAGTTTTTCCAAGGATTGTTTGCACCGATTTTCACGAGATTACGCCTACTGGAACTTTGAGAAGTTGAAAGGTAGCTCATTGATTTTTTCATTACTGTGTCCTAGCAGCCATTAATGGATCTTAAAAAAATTTAGGTCTCCTTTTCCACCTTAGATTGTGATGAAACAAATTCCATCAGGATAGGTTTTTCTCCTAGACTTTGTGTGCAAAATTTTAACTTCACCCGCTTACCAGATTAATGGCAAATCAAAGGAGAAGAAGCTGAGGAACAAGATCAATTTTTAATCCAGTTAATAATTGAGGAAATAATTTTATATTTCATTTTTTTCATCTTGAAGGCCTCTAAAAATAAGGAATTCTGTAAAATACTTCATTTAAATTCATGCTCCGGATTGTGAGATATGAGTGTTTCACTGTTTTGGTTCCTAAGTGTTTCGACAACGAACGAACATAGTGGAAGCTGAATTTTTTTTTTTTTTTGTTTTATTACAGTCCTAAAATTGTAGGAATACTTGATGGAAGAAAAATTGAGGAGGGGAAATGGAGGTTTGTAAGTTTTCGCAACTTTCTTCCGACAGTGAGCTTCACGGGCAATAATGTAGAAACAACGAGTTAGAATTTTTTCCAACTTTGAGGCTGGAGTTGGGTGAATTTTTTTGTCCTAGATGTCTCTTTAGCATTAAGTTACATTAGGGACATCACTTTGTGCTCAACATCTTGTGATGACACTTGGCAAAGATTTGATGGTGGGGTGGGTTTGAGCTCCTGCGAAACACTGGGGCTAAACCGGTGATCCAGGAGATTGTATGGGTAAATAGAGGTATTAAAGGGGTTGGGAAAATTTTATTTTCCCTCATGTCCCTTTTATTGAGGGATGAAAGGGATAAAAATTGTGCCAGGCTCCTAGAGCTAACATGTGTTCTCTTTTAGATTTGATCGATGATGAAGCCTTCTAGAGGACTACTTGAAACGATGATAACTTGAGTTCTTGATGGAAGTTTTGGAAATTTTTTATTTGATTATTATTGAAAAATGTCTTCTAAATCCAACGGTGGGATTATAAGATATTTATTCCTCCATTTATCCCTTGAAAATATGGGTTTTGTTTTGGTTCCATAGCTAAGCCTAGGAAAAACTGATTTTAGACCTATTGTGCTAAGGTTTTGTAAAACATATGAGTTCACCATCTTGAAGGGATTGGAATTCCATTTTATAATATTTTTATATTGACTCCTAACTCCATCTAGAGATCCTAAAATCACTTCCCGAGGTTTAGTAGATCGTTTTGCCACTGTGTCTTGCTAGGCTGTGAACCCTATTTTTGATCAAACTGCCCCAACTCCTCCAAATCCTTCCTAAATCTTCCAAAATGAATTACTTGATGTTATTAGACCCTTTATTCACCTCCATGTTGGATTTTATTTCTCTTTTCTACTTCAGGGGGTTGCAATAGTCCTGGGAAGGCCAGTGGTAGCCCTTCCCATAGCTACCCAAAACTTGCATTCTGCAAGAACTCCTAAAATAACCTAGGGGGATTGACTTGAATTTCCTAATTCACTTAGGGGAGTGATTTAACATCCATTTGGAGGTCACTGGAATGACTGGGTAGATATGGGGTTCTTGGAAGGGTAAGACTTGAAAATTTCAACATAGGGGTATCATTGTCATGCTTAAAAATTATAAATTTTCATGTTGCACATTTACATGAAAACAACTAGCTATAGCTTGGGAACATGTTATGGACTGAGTGCAAAAAATACATAACCTGAGAATCCTAGAATCTCAATTTTCTTCATGGACCAATACCTTATCCATTGGTCTTTATGGATTCACTAGAAAGATAGGCTACATAACTTCCCTTATTGAACACACATGCACACATGCAAAAAAAATGGAATGGAAACACACCGGGGGAAAATAACATGTAAAAGGAAAGTGAAATTATATATAGGGGGAGGTAAGTTTACAAAGGCATGGAAAGGATATACTTTTACCCGATAATGGGTTGAGAAAATTACATGCCATTGTGAAATAGTGGATTGAAGTTTTACCTTTGAAGCAAAAAAACTATTATTTGATCAAACAATGATTTTTTTATGGCCTTACATGGCTTGAGAAGAATAATAATGATCATGATTCCATCTTTGTACTCACACTACACTGAGAATGTTCTTTCATCCAAAGTGAGTGCTTCATTATCTTCTCCGAGCTCTTGTACCTTGATGCTTCCTCTTGATGCCCTGCGATCATGAAACACCATTCTTCTATGGCTTTAAGAGTGGGAAAATATCCTCCCTCTTTTAATTTCCACTTTAAATAATATCCTACATTAGCAAGGCCCTTGAAAGGAGAGATAACAAACTGATTTTCTTCCCTTTCAATAACTTCTTTAGATGTCCCACTTTGTTTCCTGGAACAATTCTCTTCAATGCAAATCAACTCAACATTTTCCTTATTATCATCCTCCATGGCAGGGATGTTGTCTTCAAGATTAAGAATATTCAAAGAATATTCCATAATCTTCCTTCTTTTGCACTCATGAACCTCTTCACATTGTGTGAAAGGAAAAGGCATGTTTTCACATCCATTCTCGTCCAAGGCATTGGGAAGTCATCCAGTTCATCCATTGGATTTGTCTTGGTATCAAACATTGGTGTATCAAAAAGAGGAGCAAAAATGGCCTCATACCTGTCCTACATTTCCATGGCCCGAGTCAAGAGTTCAAGATTGAGTTGAGGATCTTCAGTTTCTTTTGTAGCCTTCAAGATGTCTTGTCGATGGTTCTTCCAAGTTTTCCATAGATTCATCTTCATCCTCATTGGAATAATCTTCATGTTGTGCCTCTAGGAGATGGTTGAAAATATGATCCATCTGGGCCCATGATTCATTTAAAACATCCTCATTTACCTCTTTCATGCTTTTTGTTTCCCAATATTCACTTTCTTGCAAGTACAGCATACTTGATTCATGACACCTTCTGATAAGGAGAAGAGGTCCAAGCTTCATGGGAAGGGAACTCCTTCAAGCTCAAAATACATATCATCCTCTTCTTGGTAGGGAGAAGAGAACTGTGTTGGGGCAAAAATATGAGAAGAATTTTCAGCTACATCTTGACCATTCATTATTGAATCTTCTTTCTCATATGAAAAATGAAAGGCTCTATCTTCATCGAGATGATCACTTTACTCCTTGAGTGGGAAGATATTTTTTTCGGAACTGTTCATTCTCCTTGAATTTAAAAAGGAAGTGATATTATTCCATCATATCATCCATGGTTGAATCAGGAAGAGAATCTAGTTCTTTGACTATTTCCATTTCTTCATGCAACATCTCTACATCACTTGAAAGATCAAAATAGGAAGGCAAATTATCCATGATCATTTTGAATTCATCCTTTGAGTTTTGGGATGTATGATGGTTCTCTTGCACTTCTTTTCATACCTCCATTCCATCACTAATCAAAAGATCAAAATCTAAAAGGAGATTATCCATGATTACCTCAAATCCATCATCTTGTATTTCCTCATTATTGGTGGAGTCTTTGGAAAGCATTGAATCATCCATCATGCAACAAGATTCTTCCTTTGAATCCATTTCTCCTCCCATGGGATGTGCTTTGAGCCAAGAATAATTGATGAATGGGGTTCCATCTCCATGTATTCTATCTCATCCTCCATGATGTTGTTTTGGTTCTTGTCGATGGTTCAAGGATAGGATATTCTTCAGAACATTCAAGAATCTTCCGGGGATGAACACCTCATAGTATGGGTAGCCATCAGGGTCTTCCTCCATAGGGTGCATCTCATCTTCTCCCTCCATTTGATGAAGTGTTTCAAGATGTTCATACCTCCTTTGCAAAGCTAAAGCATACCTCCAAATTTCATGATAGGCCTCAGGGTTAGAATTTCCTTCTATTATGCTATGGATCCTTTCCACATATTCTCTTTTCAGAACATTCATTTCTTCATCACCGTATGTGAGGAAGTCATCTATTGAGTGGAAGAAGAAAGATAATGTTCTCAATTTTGTAGTGAGATGCGTGAGGTTGAAAAATTCTTCTTTAATGGATTTTGCACCACCTTGTCTTTCATCATCTTCTATAAGACTGGTTTGATTCTCATCAAAAGGATCCATGATAAGATATTCTTCAGAAGTGTTCAAAACCTTTCAGGGATGAATACCTTGTAGTATGAATGATCTTTGAGATCTTCTTCCATAGAAAAATCTCCTCTTCTTCTTCCTTGCTATGGGTTGCTTCAAGTTGCTCGTACATCTCTTGCAAATCTTCAACATATTTCAGCATTTCGAGGTAGATTTGGGGACTTGAATTTCCTTGCATAGTGCTCATGATTATTTCCATATAATCAAGTTTTAAGACTCCCATTTTATCGTTCCTATATGACAAGGAAATCATCCCAAGGGAGGGTGATGAAATACATGGCTCCCATCTTTTCATTTAGTTGGGCATAACTGAGAGTATTACCTTTGGCATATTCTTGATCTTCTTGGGCTACACACAACATATTGTATCTTCTTTGTGCCTCTTTCAACCATTATTTATCTTCTTATTCACTGGAAAGTTTTGTTTTCTATAGATTATTGCTTGAAGTAGGAGACCATTTTACTATTCTTGAATTTTCCTTTTGTAAGGACTAGGTCGAAACCACGACTGATCAACGATCTTATTTTTGAGAAGAATTCTTCTTCACTGTCACTCATTGGTACTTCACTCCAATATAGAAATATATTCATGGTGTGGGAAATGAATGTGATAGGGTTTCATTCCTTGACGGAGTCGCCTTTAAAAAAAAAAATTCGTTTGAAATGTGTTTTTTTTTTTTTGAATATATACTTTTTTTGTATTTTTTTGATATTTTGAGTAGAGATATTTTTTAGGTGGACTTAAGAAAATATCTCCCCAATGGAGTCGCCAAAAACTATTGGTGAGAAAATTTTCAAGTGGATAAATTAGGTGTCTCCACTAATGTTCACATGGCTACTCCCTCTTCATTGAATGGTATAACTCCCATTATTGAAATTAAAATAATCCTAATCCTATCTAAATGTCGTAGGTGGTAAAATTGGTCGAGGATCACATAGGGACACTCCACTGAACCTATGGCAAAGTGCATATATAGGGGTAAAAGGGAGGAAATTATAGTGATTAAGGGAAAAGGGGGAAATTATGTAAGGAATATTACTATCGTGAGTAGATTGTAGAGCTCACGCCAAATAATAAGAGTAGTTCAACATTCAATTTATAGGAAAGCATAATGAATATAGAGGGACCAAAAATTGAAACACCAAGTTTTTAAATTCATCTATCGAGGACACCAAGTTCCTCTCCAATTCCATACAAGATAAACTAATATTACAAAGTGCATGAAAAAGAGAAATAGAAGAAAAAAAGAAAGGGAAATAGAAGACATGTAGATTTTATTCCATGTGTAGTGATGAATACAAAGCTTCAACCAAGATATCACAATTCACAATGCTACATAGTAAGAGTTCTTTGAAATTTGGAATCCTTTAGAATGGAGAGACCATACCAATTTATATTAGTCTGAATTGTCCTTTGACCTCCCTCATATGACTATTCGTTTCCATATTCCACTTGTGGCCTTTTGTTTTCCATGAATTAAGTATTTCTATTATAATTTGAGAAAATACATTTACAAATTTAAAATAGGTCACTTAAGTGAATAGGAAAAAATAAAATTATGGGGTCCAATGAAGAATTGGAATAGAGAGATAAGGAAGAGAGGGAAGGTATGAAGGGAAATCACTCCTTGTGATGAACTACTTTGAATGCCCTGATGCAATCATGGACTTTGAGAAAATATTTCTCCTACTGATGATCTTCTACACTGATGAAGATTTCTCCCTTGAATAACTTTGAATCATTTTCCCAATCTAGTGATGATTGTAAACTCTATGATGCACATACATCCTAGACCACAATGATTTTTCAGAAACATT
This sequence comes from Taxus wallichiana var. yunnanensis, assembly GCA_018340775.1. Taxonomy (NCBI): domain Eukaryota; kingdom Viridiplantae; phylum Streptophyta; class Pinopsida; order Cupressales; family Taxaceae; genus Taxus; species Taxus wallichiana. Next base: position 599,714,773 of record CM031235.1, on the reverse strand, counting down.
GTGTTGAGGTTTACCAATGTAAGATTGAGATGAACACATACAATGCCCACAATGACCCTCCTTGAAACTTGTTTGATGAACCATTTGACTCATTCAAATCATTTTTACCAACTCAATTTGAATCACTAAGTTTCTTAAGTGATGAATATGAATTCACATGATGTGCCTTGCGATGCCCTGTTTTGCCTCTCGTACACCATTACACTCAAGATGATACTTCAGGACCTGTGTGAAATTCTCATTCCTCCTTTTTGACTCATGAAACCATATAATTATCTAAAGGGGAGTCCAAAAAGTAGTAAGGTGAGTTAAAACAAAGGCATATGAAAATTTCCACTCACGAAATGAAAACTTTCTATTTTTAGAGTATGATCCCATACTCTACTATTCTAGGACATATCTCCCGTCTTGCTCCAGCTTTCACCTTCTAAAACTTATACCATATTCCATATTCCTTTATTCCTGAGATATTTATATTTTTAGCACATTTCTATTTTTAGCAAGCTACTCTTTGGGGACGTGTTATTTTGGGAAGAAATCATTTTCTTTCTTACATTCCATTTTACCCTTTTCTGATTTTCTTGAGTGATTAAAATTACAAATTGGTGGGAATTTCCATTTATAGAATGTGAGGAAATATAGCATCTGTTATTTTTAGTAAGTGGTGAAAACGACCTCGGTTTGTGATGAGAACAATTTTTTTATATTTGGCTCTTTGTTGTGTACTCGTGCTCAAATTTTCATCATGAGTCACTTACAAGAGAGCTCAAAATTAAAAAACAAGAATCTACGCCTAGTAAGAGCTTCAGAAACTAAGTTAGTAGTGCAAAATATTGATAAAAAAATATTCCTTTATATCTTGAGAAACTGGCAACTTCATCGTGTAAGAACTAGTTTAAAAGAAACTAGATTTTTTGGAGACCCTTTCCTCCAAATTTTAGATGATTTCACCTGCCGAATCTTCATAAATTTGAAAATTTATTCAAAGAGGGAAGAATTTTGATAAAAACATAGCCCTCTATATCCCTAAAAAATAGGTACTTCATGATGTGAAAATTAGTTCACATGAAATTCAATTTTTCAAGGATCGTTTCCACTAATTTTCACGCGATTACGCGTACTGGAACCTTGAGAAGTGGAGAGGTAGCTCACTGATTTTTTCACTATTGTGTCATGAAATCCATTAATGGAGCTTCAAAAATTGTAGGTATCATTTTCTACCTCATATTGTGCCAAAAAAATCCATCGAGATAGGTTTTTCTCCTGGACTTTGTGTGCAAAATTTTAGCTTCACCCACTTACCAGATTGATGGGAAATTGAAGGAGAAGAAGATGAGGCACAAGATGGAGTTTTTATTCTAGTTAATAATCAAGGGAATAATTTTATATATTTTTTTTTCATCTTGATGACCTTTGAAAATAAGGAATTCTACAAAAACCTCATTTCAATCCGTGCTCGGATTGTGAGATATGAGTGTTTCACCGTTTTGGTTCATGAGTGTTTCTGGCACTGAACAGACATGGTGGCAGATGAAAAAGATAGATTTTTGATTTTATTTTAGTCCTTGAATTGTAGGAATAATGGAGGGAATAAAAAATGAGGAGGGGCAATGGAGGTTTGCAAGTTCTTTGCAACTTTCTTCCGACAATGAGCTTCATGGGCAATAATGGAGAAACAACAACAAGAAGTAACAAGGAGTTAGAATTTTTTTGAAACTTGAAGCTAGATTTGGGCATATTTTTGTGTCCCTGATGTCCCTTTAGAATTAAATGACATGATGGACATCAATTTTCACATGGTGCCTCGTGATGACACTTTGTGAAGATTTGATGGTTAGAGGATTTGAGATCCTGCAAGCACTGGGGTTGGAACCGATGATCCGGGAGGTTGTATGGGTGACTAGAGGTCTTATAAGGGCTGGGTGAATTTTCTTGTCCCTAATTTCCCTTATCTTAAGGGATAAAAGGGACAAAAAATTGTGCAAGTCTCCTAGAGCTAACATGTGTCCTCTTGCAAATTTGACTAACTGCTGAAGCCTTCCTAGAGGACGATGTAAAATGATGATAACTTGATCTCCCAATTGAATTTTTTGGAATTTTTTTATGATTTTCACTTAAAATGGAATTTTGAATACAATGTGGTGGTATCAGATATTGATTTTTCCATTTATTCCTTGAAAAATTGTATTTTTGTTCTAGTTCTATAGTTAAGCATGTGAAAAAATTATTTCATACCTATTGCGCCAAGGTGTTGTGAAAAGTATGGTTTCACCATCATGTAGGGATTGGAATTCAATTTTCAAAGATGTTTCTTTTACATACTAACTCTAACCAAATCTCTTGGAATTTCTTCCCAAAGTCTAGCAACTCTTTTGGCCATGTGCACTACCTAGCCTCGTGAACCCTATTTTTTATCAAAGCCGCCCCAACTAGTCCAAATCCTTCTTAAATCTTCCAAAATAAATTCCTTGATGTAGTTAGACCCTTGATTCACCTCCATGTTATATTTTATTTCTCTTTTCTATTTCAGGATTGAACTAGTCCTCGAAGGCCATTGATAGCCCTTCCCATAGCTACCCAAAACTTGCATTCTTCAAGAAGTCTGAAATCACCTAGGGGATTGACTTGAATTTAAAAATTCACCTATGGATTGATTTAAAATCCAATGAGAGGTCACCTGACTGATTAGGTAATTCAGGGGTGCCTTTGAAGGGTAAAAGTTGAAAATTTTGACACAGGGGTATCATTGTCATAATTGAAAATTGTAAATTTTCTTGTTGCACATTTGAATGACAAAAAGTTCTTCGATGAAAAAGAGTACTAATTAACCCATGTATTTCGCTATATTGCATTGGTTTTCTTTTGCTACTTTCAATCTTGCACTCATACTTTCCCAGTCTATAATTTTATATTGTGTTTTCCTATTTCGACTAGGGTGCCTAGCCAAGATCGGGTCGCCCCTGTGCACCCCGGTCCCCTCTGCGCGTCCTAATCCTCTTTGTACTCTCCTCTCACTTTTGGTCACTTTCTATTTGTTTGAGACTTCTATATTTTGGGTGGTTAGCCTTTTCAAGGTTAATTATGAAATTAAAGCAAGAGAACCATATAAATATAAAGTTATGAGACCATAATGAGGGCCTAAGAACTAAGCACTAGTGTCACAACCTAAGGTTTCATCCATCAAAGGATTATACTACTCCATTTGCATCCATCTCACTCTGTCACAATGGATAAAGGTTGGTTCATCTTCATCACACTACATAGGATGGGAGTTTATGTTATTCCATGCACCATTTACTTACATTTTACATCTAGTTATTACTCACTACTAAAAAAGTATGAATGGAACAAGAGCACCTAGGGCATAATTCCCCACACACACACCTAGAACTACATTGGGTCTAAGATGTAGTGTAATTCTCAAAGATAATTCCATCCATTTGGAAGCTAAGAATGGTCTAAAAACTTCATATACATCTTTCTTTTTAGGTTTTTGATGCTTTGTCTAAGGTTTTGTAGGTGATTCGTTTATTTCAGGTTTATGATGACATCTAATGAAGTTCAATGAGATACACATGATTAAGGTCAAAAAGTGTTAAACATTCAAGGTGAAACCTTAGAGGAGGTTCTTTGGTCATTTCCATAGACCAGAATACCCAGATTACACACCAAGGTCCCGGTATCCTTGTTCCATGTGCTCCAGTCTAGCCAAGAAGTTTAGATCTATAATTTCTTAGGCTCTTATGTGACAGCTTCCTCATCCTACTCACCTGGTTTACACTATGACATAGTCCCGCGACACCTGCGAATCAGCTAAGGATTTCTTAACCCTCTTTTCACATATAATTTCTTAGTCTGCTTGGGTTTTATTTCAGTATTTTTTGTTTCATTTATTCAACTATTTACTACTCCTATAACATTTAGATTACACTAGAATATTCTATTTTAGTTAATTAGAAAGAAGAGAAAGAAACTAAGGGAGAGTCTAAAATAACAAGACTTTATTTTACAATTTCATTCAACATTTGAAATTCTATAAGAGATAAAACATAACTCTTAATATACATTAACAACTCGTTGTGAAAATTACCTAACAAAAAAATAACCAAAATATAAATGGCAAACACATTCCACCAAAATATTCTCTTCCTTTCCAATGCTCCTATTCCCAAAATTAAAATTCTCCAAAAGTCCCCCTCCTCTCCAAAATGGAGAGTTAAGTAAGAAGATGCCAAAAACCATCGACTAATGGGAGGATGACATGTGTCATCCATCCCTTCCCAATCCAAAAGTTTCCATAAATATGAGATAAAAACATAAATGAAGGAGAATCCCTCAAGAGACACAAACCAATAAAAATGCAACCCCAAAACCTATAAGGCACCAAAAATAAAACCATAAGAATCGATGAGGAAAAGAGGGGTCAATTTTATAGGAATAATCCTTTTAGGTCTTGGAAATATTCTCCCTACCAATAGAATACATATATATTTTTCATTTTCATGAAAAAATGAACCCAAAACTTCCAAAACATCCTACAAACTTCCACTTTTTCCAATATTCTATATATTGGTAAAATGTCTCTTTAATAGGGATTGTGGGGCCCACCTAACCCTTGACTAGGTTGTCTAAAAATCTCTTAAACAAAGATAAACTAAATTAATTAACCCCTAATCAAGAGGACACAAATTAACCCATAAAAGTGATAATAAACATGCAATTAAAATAAATAAAACCAAGTAAATTATATGAGGGAAAGTAAGCCAAGAGTGTCCAACCAAATGGATGAAACATAATCCATGCTGATGAATCTAATATATTAATCCTTGAGCAACAGAAAGATAAACATGATTAATAATAAGGGGGGAGATAAATTTTTCCCAACCAGCCCATTGTGCAACTTGGAGGCGTAACTAATGAGTCCTGCATTCTCTTGTGGCTTAAACCTATCACTCACACACTCAATTGCAAACATCATACCTACTCAATAAAATATTATAAATGAAATATTTCCATATATTTTAAACACTCAATATATTCATAAGAAACTAATCAATTATTACAATTTCATTCATTAATTATACAAGGCGTTTGAATTTATGATAATTAACCATACAAGTATCATACAAACTACAAGCTAATCTACAAATTCATCAAGGTCCATTATTAGCACACCAAGATTAAATGATGATAATACTAGCATTGAATTGGCCTCATGGAAAAATAAAACAAATAGCCAAATTGGGTTAGCATATTCAATACATGGAGACATTAGTATATATATATACACACAATATAATTAACCATAACAAAAATTATCCAATATATAATCCATGAAATTTCATAGATCAATAGTGTTAATAACATCATATCCAAACCAAGAGGTAATGATAAGGAAATAATCTAAAATTATTTGATTCATATATTATCATACTGAGAACAAGCTAGCAATAAGAACTTATACGAAGATAAAATCATAATTACTCAAATCACGGGTTCATGCTAATATCAATTTAAGTGTCTTCAACTATAAATAAACACATAATCAAGACCATCCAAGGGAGAGAAAATGGTGGCACTATAGTTCCTACTAAGTGCATCCACTTTTGTAGGTACAATTTCTTATTTTTGGCTATGACATCATCTTTACATAGGTTATCTATAGGTCATCATCATCTTATATATGGGTATACATCTTTCTTTTTGATCCGCATTCTCAAAGGTTTCATCGCACACATCTCAAAAGTGGGGAAAACATATAGGGTTTTATATTACATTTATAGTAGTTACAAGAGGACTTTTGGGCATAGACACATGTAAAACTAGATAAAAATTACTTAGAATTGGATTATAGTACAAAAATTAGCAAAAACCATACATGGTCATTAATGTACAGTTTGGTTAGAACTGTATGATGGTTCTCGACATTATCATATATTTTTACCCAGGGTAATTTCTCCATATTTTTCAGCATATGGTTTATCATCATTATTATAAAATTCTTATATGGTTTCATACTCAAATTTTGTTAGATGTGTATAGATTCAAGGGGCATGAAGTATTTCATTCTCACTTTATGCATGATACTTAGTTCCAATTCTAGTTTTAGGAATAGTTAGGGTATGAGTTTCTCTTTTTCCACTCACATTTTGGCATTCAATCATTTCCACGTAGTTTCTAGTCAGTTTTATGACACATGGGAAGAGTATGGGGAACTTATTTATCTTTTCTACTATGTGTCTCAAGTTAGAAAATTGGGCTGATAAGAATCTACAATGGTATGGTCCTTGGGGTTATGAAAGGTAGAGAAAACCAAAATACTTTGTGGGAAGACTTTCCTATCCTCTTTACAATTAAGGGGAAGATATTAGAGTTATTGAATGGCTTTGATACACAATCTTCCTCCTTGGTAGGGGTGCTTTGAATGCTCTTTTTGGTTCTTCTCTTCAAAATTTATGTGTTGGGTTGGTACACCTAGTACATCTACCTCTCCCGACACAATTGGGGAATGATCATCCCTAATTATTCATCAAATTTTATCAAATTCATAATATTCATGACATAATAAGGGGAGCACATTCCCTCTACAAAAATAATAGGTGTATTCCTTCCATATTTTTCATCTCTTTTGGTATTTATTGTTGCACTTTTCTTTACATTACTTTCATTACATTTTGAGTTAAAGTTCAGTTTCTACTTTGCAAATTGAATATAATTATTGTTGTAGGTTTAGTATTAGAATGTGTTAATACCAACACAACGAGATACTACAAAACAAATATATTGTGAGAAAAGATAAAGTGTATCTACACACATAGGTATCTTTTCTTGTAAGCATGTAATCTTCATTTCATACTTAAAAGGGGGAAAATGTAAACACTTTAATTTGGGAATCTATCCTTTGACATTTCTTATCTTGATATTACAAACTTGAGCACACAAATAAACTCTCCTCACTCTTTCTTAACACACCCTAATAGATATTTTATTACTTTCTTATCTTTACACACTTCTCTATCATCAGTTTCTAAAGTTTATCTATAAACATTAATCCTTTGACCCATAAAGCTAAAATTCACTTTTCCCTCCTATCCAAAACCGTAGGTATCATTTGATAATGACACATGTCAATCTTGACCATACTGTATGGTTTTAGACTAACATGTTTTGGGTCCAAACTATCAATTGAATAATTTTCATATGGACTAATATTCTATCTTAATCAACCTCTCGAACAAAAAAACCATCAAAACCCTATATAATCAAGTCAACCATACCTCATTCAGGGTCATAGAACTTCATGTTCTCCTCATATTAAAATAATCACAAAAGCCACTTATTTTTCCATAAACAACAAATTTACTGATGAAAATATATTAAGTTAGGACCCTCTATAGGTTTACGGTCTAAACCCAGTCTAAGAGTATCCATCTTCTTTCCAAAAGCAAGCACGTGACCCTTACAGAGTATTTGAGCAAGTGTGAAAATCAAGAAAAGAATTTTCAAAGCATGGTTGTCATGTCCCGATTACAATATGGTAAATATTACATGTTAGGATACTAATGTATGGTTTGAGCCCTCTTCAAAGCAATGGCGACATCAAGGAGCACAAGGACACCCATAACCTACCATAATTTGTTTGTAGGAAATTTTTCTTGAGCTAAAAGGATTTGAAGGTTTGAGAAAATTTTATAGATCCATTCCAAAGGTGAGTGAAGAAGACTGACATAAAGTGATAGTCATTTCTATTAAGGCAAAGCACTTAATAAGTTTTATGCTCAAATTCTGCAGGGGCCAAGACCGTACAATAGGTTCGGTTGTATGCAGAGGGTATTGAACTATTTCTATAGTTTTTCCTAGGTCAAGTTTTAGGTATGGGTTCCCATAATGAAGCATTTACAACATAAGATCAGCTTGTTCCTACATTTATATCACTTATAATCTTCCGTTTACATATAAACAACTAAGTGTAATTTATTCTTTGTGTTTTGATAGTTGTTAGATTAATAGTCACTTTGGAAAGTGTTATTTTAATTTGTGTTATAAATTTTGGAAGTTAATTAAATCATAATATCCTCTTGTAATAATAATTCATCCTTTTTATGCATGTTATTTAGGAACATTCTAAAAGATTAAAAGTTTGAGATTAATCACTCTAAAAGTGAAATCAACCATAAGGTTTCAAAAGAGAAAACCACTTTTACACGCAATCATAAAATCCATTTATCATTTTATCTAAGGTGTTCAATAAATGTAATTATGGTTATAACATATGTTCCTAAACATCAATTCAGTTTTACCCATGAAGGGTGTCTCGAAAAGTCTAGAACATGTTTTTTTATTAATGGAAAATAGTTTTGGAGGGACTATACCTAGTTACAAGAAAGGCTCAACAACTAGATCAAACATGAAAAAACATCAAAAGAGGATCAAAATCTGGATAATATATAAATTCCAACAGTAACCCAAATAGTAGCTACTAGGAAAAAGCAAAACAAGGAAAAAACTGCAATTAAGTAGCCAAAAATAACATTCTGTCCAAAACAGAGCAGCAATTAAAATGAAACTAGCCAGACCAAGGGGAGTTATTTCTTGGAGGCCCTATCAATCCTAGATTTTATAGTGTGCAAAGAAGTGAAAAGCACCAGAGTGGTAGTGTGCATTGGATCATTCACGTTCAACTTTGAGATAGCTTGATTTCTTTCCTTTTCAGTCCCCCAAATGGCTTTAGGGATCCTCAACATTGAAATGCTTCTAACTTGTTGCTCCAGGAACTCACTAATGGCATTGAAAATGGCCATATTATGATCATGTATATCTTTGGCCCTCCCCAATCTATTGTCCAATGAGTTCAAATTTCTGTAAATATCCTTAGTTTGATCAATTTCAATATCCACATCATCATTCAAGTTTTCTCTTCCCCTTCTGCTTGGTTAATTGATGCAACTCCTTAATATTCACAACCTCCTTTTCCAATAAGTCTAGTCTGAGAAGAGTATTATCCCTCTCATCCTGTGAGGCATTATCTTGACCAGCATTGCTAATGTGTAAAATATTTTGAACAACTTCCATTTCTTTATTTCTCCTGAGAACATGGGCAGAGGGAGGAGAGGCCACTTTACTATTAAAACTTGGTCACTATACTATTCAAAGTATCCCAAGTGGCTATAAAATGGCTTAAATTTTTTTCACCAAACACTTGAATGGATAATATAACACTTTTAAATTATTCACTATGATGGGAAGAATGTAAAGAATCGACACGACAAAAATTGATGATTGATGCTCAATTTGGGAACACCTTTCTGAAACCAATCGGTGAAGTTTTTTAGTTTACACTAGAGAAAAGTAAATCAAGGTGGCTCTAAAATAGGCATGGAAAAAGTGATTTCCAAGGAAAACATGTGAAATTAATTATGGAATACACACACACACACACACACATATACCAATGAAGAATTTTGTGGTAGTATAATTTACTTTCTAGGTTTATAGGCATTAAAACCAAATCAATCTTGAAGGGGTTTCACGGTGTTATTTGGTCACCTTATGTAACCAAATCTCGGAGGTTCTCTCAAAACACACTTCAAAACCAATAAACCAAATGATTTTATGATGTATATGGACTGTGTGGAGATAATTATATATTAGAGAATGTGTTTGAGAGATCAAAATATAGGGGAGAGGTTTTGAGATAATTTTTACATGTTAATTCTGAAATGAATTTATCACATTTAAAGGGGTTTATTTTAACAATGTAAATGTTGTTTTTAATGCATTACTATTTCACATTCTAGAGCCCTAACACACATACACATGATGATCATGTTTTGGTTTATTAATAACTAGTTCATTCTTTAAATCGATTCTGACTCGACTTATAGGCGAGTGTTTTCATGGTTGATTTAACTCAACAAATATATTATTTTAAAAAGGATTTAAATTCGGTTTAATAATAATGTATTAGTTTAATGATTTAATCTAATCTTAAAATTTTACTCTACTCAAATTAGAAGTGTAAATTATGAAAGTAAACTAGGAGAAGGGATAAATCCATTCACGAAAGTAAATGGAAAAGGGTCACGATTGGTCCTAGGCTCAGATTAGCAAATAACCGATGATAAAATAATTCTAAGAGGTTGAATCTCCTTGAAAATTTAAACCAAAATTTCATGTGCTTACACCCACCAATGCCACACCCACAAAATTTGTTGGACGAAAATCATGAACATTTTTCCACACAACAAGCTCCTCACAAAGCACGTGTAAGGCTATAAATAAATTTCTATGAAATTCTTAAATCATTGCAGACTTATCTTAAAATAAATTACCCTTATAGGTGTAGGTAGGAAGAGGATGGTATAAGTTATAATCTATATTTTTACCCACCATTTGTATTTTTAAATATTTTAAGGAATTTTCAAATACCCACTTTTTGCATAATTTCCTATCATTACAGCCATGAGGCCACATTTATTTGAGGCATTTTTTCAAACACTACATCGATAAAATCAATCATTAATGTCATTATCATCTAAAATAACATCAAATGTACCTTTACTTTTCTCCATGTACACTTCAAATCCACCTTCAACTTAGTCTCATGAACAGTTAATGAGCAAGCCTTTCAATCAATTTTGATGATCTCTTCTTCCTTTTAAGCCAACTCCAAATTTAATTTTTTACAAATTTTCCTTCCTACTCATTGACTTATTTATCCATTATAGATGATCTTTATGAGATGAAATCTATCTACCCCATTTGTTTCTTGCTAGAACCATTTTGAGTATGAAAATCATACCCAAAACCTATTTCAATAATAGACATGAAGGGTTTCAAAACTTATACCAGAATATGCTCTGAAAAATATTGTTGTCATATATAGCATGTAAATCTAAAATCCTTACTCCATGGTCATCTCTCATTTCTAGGGACATGAACCCATATATGAGAGTCACAAGTGGAGTAAGAGGATCTGATCCACTCTCACTTTGTCCAAGTTCATGCTCTTTGGCATCTTGAACATCTTGTTTTCACCCTTTCTATATTTTATTAAGATTTACACATAACCAAATAGTAATGAATATAAACTACGAGAGGGATATTTTGATTAATTAACTTCCAACATCAACCATTAAATACCATAACAATGCATTAAATAATACTTGTAAAAATTGTACACGATATAATAAAAGCTCATAAATACATGGGTTTGAGTGCACTTAGCTAGTTATAGATGATTATAGGAATTTTTAGTGCCCACTAGTTTACTTCTTTATATTCATGTTGACTTGTTATATCAATTATAATAAGACATTGGATATAATACTATCTCGTATATTATTATGTTTTATTTTCATATATTAGCGCTTAGATACTAACTTATTCTTGGTAGGATGATGTATGAATGCAATGCCAATTTACTAATTTAATCATCATTTCTTGGTTTATTTATGATGTTATGGATATGGTTTATACAATATTCAGATGGATTATATTTTGATATATTATAGATGATTTTCGTAATGGTTATTTATCTCATTGTTGGATAGATGTTGCAAAATTAATTTTTATGGTTTATCATATGATTTATTTGATCATTTTTACGTATTTAGTATAATTTTATTTGGTTTTGGCATCAAACAAGTATGATGTGTGAACAAAGTGTGAAAGTTATAGGTTTCACCACAAGATAACGTGGGACTCAAGGGTTGTACCTCCAAGATTAAACAATGGGACATTTGGGAGAAATATATTTCTCTTATTTGTTTGGACTTGATTTTTTTATTGTTGACTAAGTATGGACATAGGGAATCCTTAATTTTGGTTGTGTATTAAGTCAATTTGTTGGCCACTTTGGCTTGTTTGTCTCCATTTGAATTAATTTAGTGTTATTTATCTTAATTGCTTGTTTAAGTCACTTTTATGGGTTAATTTATTTCTACTTGATTAGGGAAGGGTTAATTGATTTTATATTTAAAGAAGAGGGTTTTAGGCCACCTAATCATGGATTAAGAGGGCCCCACCACCCCTCTTAATGAGTCACTTTTCCCAAATCTCGAATTTGGGTTAAAAAGTGGAAATTTGGGGGTAACACTTACCTTAAAATGATCCTCATGGACCATACCTATGGGTAGGGGGAATCTTCCCAAGGCTCAAAATGATTTTTCCCTCCCTTTTGAATCTTTCTTTTCCCCATAAAAAATTATGTTTTTTTATTTTACGTACCACTTAGGATTTAGGGATTCATTATTATTTTGTTTTTGTTTATAGAAATTATCCTTCATTTATAATCCTTGTCTCATTTGTGAAAGATACCTTTGGATGACTTTGAACTGGGAAGGGATGGGTGAAACATGTCATCATCTCATTAGTTGTTGTTTTCTATCCCTTTTCTTATTTAACCCTCCATTTTATAGAGGGTTGGGATTTATTGATTCAATTTTACTTGGATATTTTGGGATCTTGGAATAAAATGAGATTTTGAAGTTGTAATTATAGTTTAGAGATTGTATTTTCTTGTTTATGAGGAAGGACTCACAAATTTTAATTTTTTTATTTAGAATGGAAATTGTGATTGTTTTCTTGCATGTGTTTCGATTGTCAAATGGATATGTAGAAAATTATTTTTGGTTGTTTGAATTTACTTGTTTTTTTTCATTCACCCCTTTGGGGAGTGGATTTTGGAGTATTAGGGAAGTAGGAAGAATCCCTCTTGTCCCCACATGGATTGATGGGAAAGCCTTGTTGGGATTCCTACTATTCACCCTTCATTTGGTTGAGGTCAGATATGGTTTTATATATGGTTTGGAAATCATCTACCACCATTGATGAGGAAATATCCAAGGTTTGAAAAACCTTAGAAAGGAGGAAGAAAAAATACATAGGGTCCATGGGAGGAATAAGGAGATTTGGTGGCTTGTTGGTTACTTGGAAAAGTTTTTAAACTCATTTTTATTTTATGGGAAAAAATGGTTAACTTGGGTTTTATACCCCCTCTTCCCCCTCTTGAGAATTATAAAGATCCTTAGGTTTGATTTGGATTAAAACTTGCTGATTTGTTTACATGTATGTGGTGTATTCATCCTCCATTCTCCTCTTTGGGAATCTTGGAGGCATGCTCCTCCTATCTCCCATGGGATTGGAGGGAGGCTAACATGTCTTCCTTATTGGGAAGTGGCATGTGATGATGTTCTCTTGGTTGGGTAAATAACCATTAAATTTCCTCTTGTGGAATTTGAAGAATTTAATTTATGGAGTTGGAGATATTTCCTTATTACAGAATCAATGGAGTTCTCACTAAAAAAATTGTATGTTGTTCCCACTTAGTGGGACACTTATCCACTTACGTTTTATAGTTTTAGTTTCTTGTAAACTGTAACAAAATAAGAAATGTGAGATGATTTTTCTTAGATTTGAAAAGTCTGTTGTTATTTATTGTACAAAACTTATTTTGAGAGGAATAATTTGTAAGTATATATAAAGAGGATATATTACTTTTTCCATGTTATCTTAATGTTGAAAAGGAATGGAAATATTATTTTTAAACCTCTTGTAAGATTGTGTTAAAAATATGATTTGTATAATGGTTTAAACATAAATATTTTACTTCATTGTTCTTATAAAATAAATCTTGCACTTTCTTTATAAAGGAAAACATTGTGTGTAGAGGATATTACTAAGACCTTGATCTTGTATGATCCATTTCCCTCATTATCATTTATCTTGAAAAGTAGATGTTGTAAAATCATATTGTAGTTACCAAAATTTAGAAATATTATTAAGAAGTTTCTTAGTTGGTTGTGGGTTTGAGTTGAAGTAAGAAAATTCAATGGTGTGTGTGGATTTGGTTAAAGGTATGTAGTTTTGTGTTATATCTTCCAAATGCATTTTTTATTCTCATGGCGTTACAAAAATATAGCTCTAGATCTTGTCAATTCTTTCTTAAACCATCATGATTAATGGTTATAAAGTGAATAAGTATCTCCTCTTTTAGGATTTGGAATTCAATGGAGAAAATTTAGTTTACCCTTACAAAGGAAGAATTCATTTAAATACCTAGATGTTTCTAAATCTCATTGGTTAGTTACAATAGCTTATAAATAAGGAAATTTTATTCATCTTACAAGCTTACACATAAGTATATATATAAAATAATCCTTATATGATATTATCTATGTCTATACGTGATAATTCATATTTCTATTTGTATAGAGATTGAGTTGGCCTTGTTATAAGTTTCTCATCCTAATAGTATTCTCTCAAAATCTGGTTATATCTTTTAGAAAAATATACATGTATATATATCTACACACACACACACACACACACACACACACACACACACACACACACACACACACACACACACATTCAAACAACTTATTCATATTGTGATTTTAGGTCCTTCAATGTAATACACAATACCAAATAAATTTGGCAAATGTAAGGTTAAATATTTATTTAACTTATAATATTCACACACATGTGCGCGCGCATACACACACGCACTCCCAAATGTGGGTTTTTTTTTAAAAATATAAATGATATAAATAAGGATGGGAGGGGCCTCATCCTAGCCATGACCCCTACCCCAAACCTTTTCATATACCATATCCTTTATTGATACCCCTTGTTGCCACATTTAAATGTATATATTTGTAAAAATATATAGGTATATTTATAAACATATTAATTGTAATGAATATGAAATGTGTATATGTAAAATGTATATCCTTCTTTCAACCCTAAATGAGATGGTAAAAAATATGAAATGGGAATCCACTATTAAGGATTCAAATATTTAACTTCCTCCATGACAGATTCTAGAAAACCTATAAAACCAAATAAAAAGGAAATAATTGAAAGAAAATATGAAATGAAAATACATTAGAAGAGGAATAAGAGAATCTATGGTTTCATAAGATCAATGGTGCAAGATATCTTGATCCTAGGGAGCTCATAAGGCCTAGGATGAGCCATTTGTCAAGTGGTCTCATAATTAACTTTTGAGATTACTAGTGGGATTTATTTCCCACCTTTTGTTTTATTGACAGTGGATGATTAAATAATTAAAACTAGCACTAAAGATGGATGTTAGTGCTAAGATTTAATTTTTTTAATGATTTAAAATAGTTAAATTTGATTTTAAATTAATTTTTTGAAGATATTGATTTATTTCATCAAATAGAGGCCCTATTAATTACTTTAGGCCGCACTAAGTAAAATAATTACCTTAAGCAAGTCAAATGGACACTTAGTGAATCAAAATAATTCCCCTCTTGATTATTGATTTAAATAAATTTAATCGTTATCACAGACTAATATCAAACAACTATATCAGTAATAAACACAATATAACATGCAAAGTAAAAGAAAGTGTGCACGATAGGATATACGAGTGAATTAGCTTATATCATCATATCTAGACTAATTTTGGGGTAGAAAACATCCTGGAAAGGATGGATCTGATCTTTGTAAGATCTCGTATGAGAACTTGGGATCTCGTAACCTCTTTGGATGAGAGCACCCTGATGTGGATAGGACCTCCTAATAACCGGTGTCTCAACTACATGCTAGTATCGTAGAAAATGATCTACTTCGATCTTTTTAGGGTCTAAACTTAAATTCTTCCTTTCAATCCTTATCACATCCACTTAATTGTAGGGTATTTTTGTCACAACCGTACCTACAAAATAAACCCTAGCTACATGAAAAATATAAAGGACACATTAGAAAAAATAAATAATGCATATGCTTGAGTCAGATTGACCTCAATGGTCACCCCAATGTGATTGTTACTGAGCACTACACTACATTTCAGAATTTATGTAGTTCTTGTGTGTGTGTGATTTTAATTATGTCTCTTTAATATAGGTTTCCTTATGCTAGTCGTACCAAGATAGCAAGATACAATCATTTTCCCCCAAGATGAATGTGTGAGATGGAATTCAGAAATAGCCCCTTTATGCAGTGAAAAATACATCCCAAATACATTAATTAAATGTTTCTCTTTTCCCAAGTAGTAGATAGTATGTATTAGCCCCAAATTTTCTATCCCCTAATGATAGTAAGTCATATATGTATAATTACCTTATTTAAATTTCATCATTAACAATAGGAAATTTTGACCAAAAATAATAATAAATATTTTAGAAAAGGTACCAAATGATGTGGCATTTGAAAATTAGGAAAAGGATTGAAAAAATATAATTTCCCAAATGGGATAATAGTTTTTGGTTATTTTATCCCTAATGGGAATTGTCTTCAGGATACTCAAAGGATAAAATAGAAAATACAAATCTAGTTCATGTGTTGTCCAACATCCAAAAGTAAAGTGAACATTCAAGAATAGTAAATGTCAAGAGTATCAAAATGGATAAAATAATGTAAATGTCAAGAGTGTCATACATATAATGACTAACTTAAAGGCATTATGTAAATAGAAAGTTTCTGATTTCATGACTAAATTTCTCCCCACTTTATGCTAGTGAATGAATATTTGGTAGCATAATGTAGATAAGAAGAGCATGCCTTATGGAGAGCCAAAGGGAGTTTTAATTGATAGCATGTCGAATGATAATTGTACTTAATACCATGTTGAATAGAGATTATAAAATGTGTATTGTGGACTATAAAAGGGGATAAGGATCTTAGGGGAAACCTTTTGTGCATAGTAGAAGTGATGTATTTTTGTTTTACTTAGATATATCCTTTTTCAAATCATCTTGTGGTTAGGGTTGTTCCTTATCCCATTTGTGTGTCACTCTTTTTTAGATTAAGGTTTGACCTATAAAAGAAAATACACGTAATCAATGCTCATGATAAATGAAATTGAACTTTAACTTAGTACATGTCAAAATAGAAATGTGTATTGAAAAACAAGTGAATCAAGGATATAATACACCTGTGTGCCATAAGAGAAGAGATATAATTGTTCATGTATTTTTTCCTTGGATATTTTTGGAATATTACTGATGATTTAGGCTTCTTGTCGCCAAACCGAGGATTTAAGAGTCCTATTGCCAAACTGATGATTTAGGCATATTTTTGCTAAACTGAGGATTTGAGTGTCCTTTCACCAAGGGAATAGTATTGGGAGAGTAGTCATATTTTTCCTCCAACCTTTAACACCTCAATATGGATAATTGTCACTAAATATGGCAAAAATCTAATAGAAACTAGTCACATATGATCCCAAGACAAAATAAAGTAATTAGTTGCATTGCTCAAAGTGTGTAATGTGATACTAATTTTGTTCCTGTTGTTCTTGATAGTAACTTGTAACTTAGCACATGTTGTTGGAAATCGAAGAGTCTATCGGTGAGAGCCTATTGATTTTGTATTTTAGTTGTTTTTTCCCTCATGATTTTACAAAATAGATTTATTAAACCTTATTGAAGATTAACTAATGTAGATTATGATATACATATGCTAAGTATAATATGATGCAATAAAATAAAAAGTATGAAACCCTAAGTAAGAGATATAGAAATAATGACTTAGCTAATTTATGCTTGATCTAAAAGTTCTCTAGACTGGGAAATTTTTTGAACATGAAGTTAATAGTATCATAAATGCTCACGATATATTTTTAAACTCACATACAAAGCCGACATGGGCATCTGGGCTAGGGAAAGGGTTCTTGAGTGCCAAAGGTCACTACTGGGCACATGTGACTATGTAAATGGTAGGAATTAGATTTTTACTTGTGTCACACAAGTGTCATAAATATTATTTATTGATTTCCTATATGTCACCGCTTGATTGTTGAAGGTACCTATAACCTACAAAATATAAGTTCACTTGCAAAACCCACAAAACCACATCAAATCCAAAAATGAAATATGTAATAAATGGAGTTGGAATGACCCCGGAGGTCACCTAACATAGTGAACTTACAACTAATTTTTATACTACATCTCATAATATATGTAGTTCTTGTGAGTGTGTGTAGAAATTGTGCTCTAGGATTTCCTTGTGCAAATTGCACTTGATAAATGAGCTAGATTTGCTAGAATATGTGAATGTGTGTATGGAATGGAATGAACTTACCCTTCCTATCCATTGTATATAGAATATGCATTCCCTTTTCCCTTGAATGGATGCTAGAGTGACACCTTTTAGTGCTTTATGTGTCTTTTGAATGTAAGCTTAGGTGATAGTAGTAATGCTTAGAGCTTGGTCCTTTATTTTGAACACATGACTATGTATTTATATGATTCCCTTGTTTGAATTTTGTAATTGAAAATTGGAAGGCTAACCCATAAGTGAAAAATATTCCCAAAAGATAAAAGAGACCCAAAAGGAGTGAGTAAGATAAGAAAGGGTCGGGGTTTCCCAAAGGGAACAAGAGCATCCTGGCACCGTTGTCCTGGGCCGGGTTGGTGTCTCAAGCATAAAAGGTAAATTAGTGAAATCCTGGCTGGGATGTAGTGTGTATAAGACCAAATAGAAAATAATAAACATAAAAAGACACCAAATAAAGTCTTCAAATACTAGTTTTCTTTCTTAGGAATCATATGAATGCTAGTATATGTTTAGGACCTAGAAATGTATCAAAGTGCATGATTTTGTGTCTGCATTTTCTCCCAATTTATGTTGTTGAGTAAATACTCAATAAAATAAATTAGATAGAATATGTATACTCAATAACCATATAGAGTGTGCGGTGAAGAACGTGTTGAGTGTACAAGTTAAGCGTGGAATGATGCTAAAATGAAGCATGTAAGCTAGAAAGGAAATATACCCTAGGGGGTGAAGTGTATGTGTTGCATTGTAACTATTTTTAGAGCTTGTTATTACTGCTTCTTGTAAGGATTGACTTGTAAAAACAAGAGAAAGAATGTATTCAAAGTCTTGTATATGATAAATCGAGAAAAATGTGCATAAGTATGTAAAATTATGTAAAAGTGTGTAAAAAGAAAGTGTGCACTTGATGTAGAAGAGTGTAAAAGGATATAAAAATGTCCTGAAATACTATGAAGAATGAGTGTTTTTGGAGATCTCACAAAAAGAGTGATTTTATTGGGAAATCTCACGTAAAGTAAGAGTTTTTCGAGTGATCTCATGCCAAGTGTGAGTTTTCCGGGTGATCTCATACCAAATGTCAAGTGTTAGGGAGAGAGGTATAATGTTACTCTCCATCCATGAATCTACCCGATAAGTATTACTACATCTGGTACATCCCTAATTTGTTCTGTTGTCTTGAATTAGTTTTGAATATACTTATTATTCTCGATTTGTAGGATATTGCATGCATGTTGTAATCAAGGATTTTGCCTATAACTGAAATTACTATAAAGGATTATGTGAGTTGTGTTGATCCGATAAGTTGATCGTATGTGCCCCAGAAATTAACACCCAAGGGAGGACATAGACACCCATGAGCTACTATGTGAGTCCTGGGCACCGGTGTCCATGTTATGTTTCTGACCCAAGCTTGATTATGAGATTCTATGTTGTATCATGTTGTGTTATATATTGAAGATGTTGTATGGGGTGATTTTTTCACGTAATGTGTTCCCACCTCATTTGGGGTGCATGTGATGTTCGTATGAGAATGAGGCCTAAAAGAGAGGACTAGATGGTGATCTAAATTTGATGCCTACAAGTGGTAGGGGATGTACATGGTAGAAACTAAGGCACATACAAACAAAGTGGTTAGTAACATGTGATACTAGAAAAAGTACCTAACATGCAAAATAAGAAAATGTAATAAGAAAGTGTGCATATAAGACAGGACCATGAAAATTAGTTTTCAAACATGGGTCATCACTCACAATGTCACAAGAAAATCAGGTATAAATTAGCCAAAAGCATACAAACAGTGATCAAACAAGACATAGGGCATGGCCCATAAAAATAACATACAAAGGAACAATGGAAAGAAAACTCAGTATCGTAAAAGCATGGTGGCATAACATCCTCGCAAAGAAAATGCTACACATGATGCACTAATTAGCATGTTAAAATGATAAATAACATGTCATGAGTATGTATGTATCAATGGAAAGTAATGTGCTAGAAAGTAGAAGTAGTAAATGATGAAACAATAACACTTTTAATGTGTGAGAGTAGGAAATGTAGATGCCCTAGGAGCCTTGGTGGGACTAGAAAAGGATACAAAGTGCTGAAAATCATTGTAGAATATGAAAATTGTAAGAGATCTACATTCAATCCAAAAATACCAAGTGAATGTGAATGTATGTATATAGAAATATAATAACATACTGATTATCTTACTAGCATAGTAAGAAAAGTGCATCATGTAAATAATATACACAAGAAAGAGTAATTGCAACCAAGATATGAAAATGTAGTGTACGAGTATGATGGAATGGTATGAAATTTGTGTATGTGATAGAGCAACATGCCCCAAAAATATGTGAATTAAATGAGGTTCATTTATAATGTGTCATCAGAAATAGTTTTAAACAAGAGATGCTATAAATATGTATCATGAAGTGTAGATTATGAAGTGTATAGGTAATGTGAGGTTATTTTCATATTTAGACCCCAACAGTCAAGTATAAACCATAGAACTAGAGTGCATCATAGGGTAATGGTTTTGAAAAGGAGATGCTAGAAAGATGTATTATGAAGTGTGAAGTGTGAAGTGTGTAGCTAATGTGAATTTCATGTTAGATTTAGACCCTTAGAAGTCGAGTATGAACTATGGAACTAGAGTGTGTCATAGGGTAATGAAAATACAATGCATGTATCAAAGGTGTGTGAATGCTAGGAAATATTTATACATTAAGCATGAAGAATGAAATTTATAAGTGGATACTTTGAGAGTAATGAAGGGGGGAAGAAGCTATGATGCCCCTAAGTAGGTGAGTGATGGATTTCTATGTGGTGATGTGAGAAGGACCATGCCATGGTGGTGGATTTTGAGTTGTGTCCCAACCATATATGTAAGGATTAAATTATTTGAAAAATAGAATAATATATAGATGTGGAGTAGGGTGGGAAGGGATCTTGAATGGTGGTAGCTTATTTTAGAATGATAACGCTGTAAAAGACTTGAGAGGAGGGGATATAATTATTTTAGAGGAGGTTTCTTAGTTGGAATGGGTTAGAGAGGAGGTGCTTGAATGACCAAAGGAGGGACATTAACAATAATGGAATGATGATCATTAGATGTGGAAGGACCAAATTTAGAATCCCATTGGGATTTAGCAATTGGATATGTAGCGAGAAGGTTGTAAAGAAAATGAAATAACACCCTGAAATGCAAGATGTTTAATCTGTCACTTTAAAGCATAGAAATCATTTTCATTATGTCCATTGATTTGATAATAATTACAAAATTGGAGACCTTGGTATTTGGCAAACTGATAAGGAGGGTATAAATGAGTACTTGACAAGTTGATTAGCTAGTGAGGAACTCGAGGAAGAACATCATGTTTCTTAGTATTGAGATAAAACTTGAGACTTGATGGTAGTGGTAAGACTTGATGTTCACTAATATGAGCACATGTAGAATAAATATAAGTAGGGTGAGAGGTAGAAGAATAACTAGCATGGGCTTGAGAAGCGTCTTGGAGAAGTTGGATTTCAGCTTTAAGAGATGTACTCATTCTTTTCATAGCTTGAATTTTATCTTGAAATAAATAATATAAACTTGAATTGACTCTAAGATGGGTTGATTGGATGGAGGATTAGGAATGATAGAGTCATCAGATAAATGATTGAAATGGAACCTACTTGAGTGGGTGGCATATTACTAGGGAGGTACATAGTGTCTAGGGATTTTTGGAGAACATCTTTGCAAGGTGGGTGCATTTGAAGCAATTGATGTAAGGAGACTAAAGGATTTTTAGGAGCCATGAAAGAAGGAGGATCCAAGTGTATGATCATGAGTGGGGTTCACAAAATTATTTAAAAATAATAGATTTATTAAAACCTATTGAAGTTCAACTAATCTAAACTATGATACATAGCTGCTAAGTACAATATGACACAAGAAAATAAGAAAGTAAGCATGAAACCATAAGAAAGAGATATAGAAATAATGATTTAGCTGATTTATGCTTGACTAGAAGTTCTTTGGATGGGGAAAACTACTAAACAAGAAGTGAAGAGTGTCGTAAATGCCTAGGAAAAATTATGCAACTCACGGAAAGAGGCGGACATGGGAACCTCTGAAAGGGAAAGGGAACCTAGATACCGTAGACTCACATCTTGGGCTTCCGTGATTTCGCAAATGGTAGGAATCTAATTTTTATTGTGTAACACAATTGTCATAAATATTCTCTATTGACCTCCTACATGTCGCTCCTTGATTGTTCAAGGTATTTGTAACTGTAAAGTAGAATTTCACCAAAACCTATAAAACCACATAAAATCCAAAAATAAAGATGTAATATAGGATTCCATCTAACTTTAACGATCACCTAACAAAGTGAAATTACAACCAAGCATTGCACTACATCTTAGAATCCATGTAGTTCTTATGAGTGTGTGTAGGAATTCTGCCCTAAGATGCACTTGTGCAAGTTGCACTTGATAACAAAGCTAAATTTGATAGAATATAAAAATGTGTGTATGAAATACAATAAATTTTCCCTTCCTATACAAAGTGTATGTAGAATATGCAATACCTTGTCCCTTGAATGGATAATTTTGAGTGATTTAGGTGCCTTTTGAATGCAACCTTAGATGATAGTAGTAATGCTTAGAGCTTGGTCCTTTATTTTGAATACATTTCTATGTATTTATATGATTCCCTCATTTGAATTTCATAATTGACAACTAGAAGGACAAACCATATGTGAAATATATTCTTAAAAGATAATAGAGACCCAAAAGGAGTGAGTAAGATAAGAAAGGGTTAGGGGTTCCCGTGAGGGAATACGAGTGCACAGGTATTGGTGTCTAGAGCCATAAAAGCTAAATCAATAAAATCTGATTGGGATATAGGGTCTATAAGACTAAATAAAAAATAAATAAATAAAAGAGGCCAAAGATAGTCATCAATTAGTATTGTTCTTTCATAGGAATCATATAAACCCTAGTATGTGTTTAGGACCTAGAAATTTACCCAAATGCATGATTTTGTGTCTACACCTCGAGATAAGAATGCCTAGATGGGACACTAGTACCCACCACTTATTTCTATGTTGGGTGTTTCTATCCAAGACTAATTTTAGGCCCAATTTTGATTCTAAACCTATTTATTAGCTCTTTTTTATCCTAATTTTATTATTTACCATTTTGTGTCTAGTTTGTGAACTACGAGAGGGTGCAATATTCACCCAATTATTACCCCTACTTGTCTGGGGTGCATGAGATGAACAAGGGAGAGCACAAATTAAATGAAGAAAGATGAAACTAATGTGCATGTCTGAAATATAAATCATGTAGGAGAATAGGGAATGTATATGGTAACAACCAGGATGCAAGAAAAAAAATGAAAAATGATAAAAAAAAGTGTTACTCACATATAATTATACATGATGTGATATAAACAAGTCAAAATGAACATCAACATGGAAAAATAGACAAGCATCTGGCAATACATGGGACGCCACCCAGATGTCACAAGACACTTGAAGCCTTCAAGGTGATACAAGTAAATAATGAAGAATAAGGCATAGCCCACAACCAATGATAATCAATAAATAAGAAAATAAGAGAAGATATAAATAAATTAGAGAACCAATGATTAGAAGTATGCCTACAATAAACATGCTACACATGAAACACCTATTAACATGTTAGTGTTATCCAAAATCCCCCTTTTAGATAATTTTGATAACTTGTGCTTTCATTTTGTCTTGGGAAAGGTAAAAATGAATAAATTTAAGGTTATAAGGGTTCCCTTCCCCATTGCAAATATATAAAGTTCAACACTTAGCCAAAAACCAAGGAAAAATGGAAAAAATTACACTTTTGTAGTGTTTTGTATACTGGTGAAGGTTTTCAGGAACTAAGGCGGAACTAGTTCCCTAGGAACCAGTTCCACACAAGAGAATTTGAGCCAAAGTACAAAGGGTTTGGAGAAGGTAACAATGCATTATGGGCTTGGGGAGAAATTTGAGTAGCAAAGCGTAGGGTGGAACAAGTATTGTGAAAACAATAGTTCCTCGAATCAAAAATTGATCCGTAATGAAAGTGTGTTATGGGGAAGTGTTAACCAAGTTAAAATATAATAGTTACTTTGGGGAAGAGTTCCCACATCCAATTATGAGTTGAAACACAAAGGGAAGCAAGTGTCGAAGGATGGAGCAAAATTATTACTTTTCAGATATGCAGATAGGTGATGAAACTCAGGAATGGTTCTCATAGGGTAAATATTCTCTACAAGAGTGTTGAAGTTACAATGAATCAAGGTGGGAGTGTCTTATAAAGGAAAGAGGGTGTGGTAGAACTAAAGGTAGGTGGAACTATTTTTGTAAAGGGGTAAATTCCCCGAATCACCTGATCACCCACCCAAAATGAGAATCAAGATTTATGTGGGTCAAAGAGTTTTGCAGGGTAGTTGAGCATCGAGAGAACCAAAGACTCATCGAATGGTTCCATTCCAAAAATTGTTCCTCGCAACCCCAATCCAGCTCAATCCAAAGGAAAATGAATTAATTGGGGATTGTAGCTATGAACAGGGAACTCATGTTCCTTCTCAACCCCTTGGATCCATATGGGAATAACGTTTTTCTAGATGTTCCAAATTTGAAATTTTTTATATCATTAGAAAGGTATTTTCATGCCCTACACCATGGAGCTAGAAAATATCGAGGTAGGTGTTAAAACTTAGCATAATCCGTCATTATTATATATTTTAATAAATTTAATAAGTTAAAGTATTTAATTTTTTACTTTAACTTAAGTTAATATGTGTTAGTTGTCATTAGTTGTTAGTAAACTATGTGATAGGGTTCTCATCCCTATGTTTGTGGGAAACTTCTATTGTGTGTGTGTACCCAAATATCTCTCGATAGTAGCTACTAGTAAAAATCATGTGCAATATGTTATTTCTACATATTTCTTATTTTAGGTGATCCGATCCATTTTACATGGACTGGATAGAAGTTTTTCAATTCCTATATACATTGTAACTCTTTCCATTATTTTATAATCTTCATATTTGTATATCAATAAAATTATCGGCTTTGCTCCTATTTGATCAATAATATTGTTTAATCAATAATAATAGGTGAGAGTAGGTGGGATAAAAGTGAGAAAACATCCTCAACATTAAAATATGTAGTCCCAGTTGTTCAACAACCGGATATGGCGAGATATGGTGCCTTGGATTCTCCAGTAAGAAAATTGACATGGGGAGTGGGTTTGACAAGGGTGCTTATGATTATTTTTAGAGAGTTAATACATGTTGTTGGTGGGTGAAGGCTTGAATTTAATTTTCCATCTATTCCCCCTCTCCCTCTCTCTTCCATTTCTATAAATTGTAAAAATAGACTAATTTGTAAGGTTTGGACATTCGTGTAATGCTAGTGTATCACCTTCCAAGGGATACACATGTGCTCATGAGTTTCACACCTCGATTTGGAAATTTACAGGTAATTCTTTCCTTTTTCCTCCATTGTAATGATATGTTCATCTACTTAAAGTAATAAAATACTTTTTTGTGGCTATTGATCCACCCTTAATATGTTCTATTGCATTATCTTACCTATTTACTACATTTGTAGGTATTTTATGCATGGTTTATTCTCCTCATAGGTTTAAATCTATTGTGCTCTATGGAAATGGTGGTTTAAATGTTATTTTAGACGGTGTGTACTTATTCCTTCCCTCTCCTTCATAATTTTCCCTCCATTTTCCCTCAATTAAGAGTGTATTTCCCCCTCTTTGTGGTGTTATCACCTATGTTGGTGTAGGATTTACATTTTCATGCATCTTTCTCTTCCCCTAGTCCCTTGGAATCATAGAGTAGATTTAGATAGTTGCATTTCAATTACTTAGGAGTAGTTTAGAATTAGGATTAGGTAGAGGAACCAACCTTCTCTGGAGGTTTGTCTCAACAATAAGGTCCCACACTTAGAGACAATCCCATGTTACCCAAAAACACTGATTGCTCATCCACACATACATGAAAAATCAGAGGGTGTTGTTTTTTGGTGATAACAGTTTCCTGACACACCTAATGGAACATTTTAGAAGTTAATCCTTTCATTTTTCCAAGTTTTGGTGTGTATCTTGGTGAAATTATATCCTTTGAGGCTTTATAGTAGCACATCCGGTGACTCGAAGCATTTTATCTACTAGTTTCAACAGTTAGTGCCTCAATTTCATGAGAAGGATTCAGACAAGGTCAAGAACAATAGAAGAAGGATCATTTGAATACTTGTAGCTATCTCCAAGGAAAATAAGAATAGGTAGACTGGTTTAATGGTCACAATCAACAATGAATAGAACTCTTTCTCGCTCAACCTTCCGTAGGCATTTCTTACGAGTCATCTAGATTTTTAAAACCTATTGTAATCATGACAACACATAGAAATATGCCCTTTGTCAATTTCAATAATGGCAGTCCTTTACCTCTCAATGCACAACATGATATACTAGGGTCAGACTTAAGCGTATCCCTTTTCACCGGTGAAAAGCATACTACCCCATTTGATCATATCCAAGATGTTATTAATGTTTGCTTGGTTCATGCTATTATCAAGAATATGTTACACTAATAATTTTGGCCTCATCTTTCAAGGGAAAAGATCTGTAATGGTATAGCATTTTTGACTAACTAGCTTCTATTACCAACGGGATCAACTTGGAGAAGCCCTTTTCAATCATTTTGAAGAAAAATCAGACCACCATTATTTAGTAGAGAAGTTTACAACAAAAAATAGATCCCCTAATGAGAAGATGACAAAATTTAAAATTAGATTTCAAAGGATTTTGGATATAATTCCTCAAGTGGTAAGGCCTACACCCAACATGCATTTATTTATTACCTAAAGGATTTAAATAGTGACATTTCAGCCATGATTCAGTCCATGGGGGTAGAAAATTACTAGGTGCTTATGATATTGATATTAAAGATGAGAATAATATTATTCAGGATGTGAAACTTGCTCCTAGACCTCCAATGCCTATTTTTTCTAAAAATGAGAACCCTAATTCTAATCAAACCCTTGAGTTAGATCCTATTACAACCATAGAAGGTAAAGTTCTAGTGAATCATCTAATTCTTCAAGTACCTCAACCGAGTTATAAGAGGTAATGAAACAATAATTTTTTTTTGGGAATGAGTTGGTATCCATTAAGAGGTAGTATGCCCAAAAATTCATACCTTATCAACCTTCATACCAACCTAATAAGTCCCCTTACCAACCAAAAAAACCTTCATCCCAAGCTTTAAATCAAAATCAAAAGCAATTTCTCTCTCGCTAGACCATTTCAATCGTATAATCCCAATGTGGCTAGTTCATCTCAAGATTTGGTTCTTGTTTAAAATAATGTAGTACAAGATTATGAGTGTTGTTTCCTTGTAATCTCCTACAAAACAAAATAACATGCCCTAATGACCTTATAAACCAAGCTTTGATTGTCCAAGGTGCATTTTTTTCTCAAGATGAGTAGAAGAAGAAAATCAACAACAAATTGTCACTCAGAGGCACCACCAAGTGATACTTCACTTGTAAATTGGCAAATGGATGAGTTTTGTGGGGTAAATCAGAATTTCCCTCAATGAGTGGATATTAATTCTATATCTAAGAAGATATTTATAGAATAGGGATGATAAAAAAATCTAGGACCTCCATAACCCTCATTGACACTCCAAGGAGGTGGCATTTCAAATGTAGCTCCAAATGTGTAAAATCAACTTAGGGACCTTACATATCAACTCAAGTGCAAGAAAATGTTGTTATAAGTAAGGTACATCAAAAGGAGAACCAAAATCCATACAACATCCTTGAAAAAATGAAGAAAACTAACATGAGAATATATATGTGGGAGTCATTACTAATCCCATGAAAAAGATATATCTTGCAGGTAGCTATGGCCAACTTGTCTATTCCAAATGATTCATCCAAAGAGCAAGACAAGGTGGTTTTTCTAATTCAATGCAACAAAAGGAGGATTAACCAAGTAAGAATATAAATCCCCACATTTAAATGTATCATTGATCATCAAAAATAATTTAGTTCACAACCGTATGATATATTCTAGAGTAAGTTATTCAACCATGCCTAAACAAATTGCAGCATTTGAGCTAGGCATTAAGTATGAACCTCTTTTTAAAGGTGTGGTATAATTAGATGGAACAAAAATAGGAAATGTTAGAGTTATTAGAGGTCTAAGCCTCACCTTGCTTGCATCTCCTAATTTATCAGTTCCTCATTATGTATTCATAATTGATTTGCCTATGCTCTTTTTCCTATGTCTATGTAGGGATTTCACTACCAAGATTGGAGGGTATTTATTAGGTGATTAGTCTCATATGATTTTTAGGACCAGGTATGGCACTACGGATACTATCAATTCATAAATAATTGCTACATACCATATATAACCTTATGTGCCTATCCCCATCAATGACAATTATATTATCTTTGATCAAGAATATTGTTAAGTAGATTACAGAGATTTTTCTTATATCTTTGCATGGATCTATGAATACCTTAGAGGTTTTAATCCTAGTTTAGCTTAGCATACCATTGATTTGGATTCAACTACTAAGCCTATTAGGAAAAAATAGATACCAATAAATCCACATATAAAACCTTTGATGAAGAAGGAATTGAAGAAGTTAATTGAAGAAAGCATCATTTTTTCAATCAAGCACTCATCTTGGTTTGCCAATCTAGTCCCGGTATGGAAAAGGAATGGATAAATCAGAATGTGTGTTGATTTCAAGGACTTAAATAAGGCATCTTTGAAGGATCATTACCCACTACCTTCAATGGAACAAATATTACAAATGGTATCAGGTTCTAAAAGGTTTTCTCTCCTAGATGGATATTCAGGGTATAATCAGATCATGGTAAAGGAGGAAGACCAGTTAGAGACAACCTTTAATATAAAATGGGGAACATATGACTAAAATAAAATGTTATTTGGTCTATCTAACACAGGGGAAACCTTATAAAGGGCCATCGAAATGGCATTCCAAGGACTAATCAACAATTTTTTTACTATGCACCTTGATGAAATCACAACATTCTCTAAGAAAATAGCTCATCATCTTCACCATTTGAGACATGTATTTGAAAAATGTAGATAGTTTAGAGTTTCTCTCAATCATAAGAAGTGTATCTTCCTAGCTCATAAGAGTAAACTCTTTGGCCATATTTTCTCTAAAGAAGGGCTAACTATTGATCTGAAAAGAGTTAGTGCCATCCTTGCATTTCCATTTCCTACCCACAAAAAATCACTTAAAAGTTTCTTGGGAAGGATCAACTTCGTTAGAAGGTGCATTCAATTTTTTTCCAATCTTGTCAAACCATTGACACTCATGCTAAATAAGGGGATGGCCTTAAAATGGACCACTAAAGGAAAGGAAAACTTTGAAGCTATAATTAAATAAATTTCACAGTTCTAACTCTTATTAACCCATATTTCTCAAAGGAATTCACCTTGTATGCCTTTAAAGGTTCTCAAATAACATCCATCATCTGGTGCAACTTAATGAAGGAATCTTGGAACAACCTGTTACATTTTTTAGCCAAAATATCGAGGATTATGAAGTAAGATACTCATATATTGAAAAACATGTCCTTTTTATTATAAGGAATTTGAAGAAATTTAGAAATCTAGTATCAAAAAAAAAGATTCATCTACTATTTTCACATGTTGGTGTGAAATAATTCCTCTTGAGCAAAGATCCGAATGATATTGTGTTGTATCAATAACCAAGGTGATGGAGTATGACATTGAAATCAAGGCGACTAAGCTAATTAGAGGAAAGGATGTGTGAGAAACTATTTTTAGGCCAACACATTGATGAAGAAACCACGCCCATGGTTCAAGATGACCAAGAATAACTAGTTGATGCTTTTACTATCTATTGTTGGACTCATGATGTGGTAAAATTTCTCTACACATGAAAAATGCCCTCAAGGATTGAAAAAATCTAAAATAATGTATTTCAAACTTCAATCCATTCCATATGTACTTATTAATGACATTATATTCAAGAAATATTTGAATAGTGTCCTCCTAAGATGCATCAAAATGGATCGGATCAAGAGGGGTTTTGATAAGAATGCCAAAGGCAAGAGCTTCCAAGAAGGGGATATTGTTTTGAAATGAAATGAATAGAGGGCTAAACTAGGTAGACACTCAAAGTTTGATGCAATATGGAGTGGACCCTACATGATTTTAGGTTATAATTCAAACAATGCTTTCCAATTATCAAAATTGGATGGAGAATAATTGTAGATCCTGGTCAATGGGATCTACCTCAAGCATTGTTATTGAATTAAGAATCTCCCTTGTACATAGTAGTTTAGTTTTTTATTCCTCCAAGTTCTTTCAACACATTTTCTTGTTGGTAGTGTAGGTTTCCTTTCCCTAGGTGATTTTTTCAGTGTTTTATTGCTTTTGGATGACATGGTTTTGTTGCAAAGTGTTTCATTGGAAGATTCTTGAGGAAGTATGATATGAGAAGAGTTTCAAGGTTTAAAGGATTAGCTACAGTACCTCAAAGGATCAAAGGCCTAGAAAATAAAATCATATTTTGGGGTAGTTTTCACAGTGTTTCCATTCAACCCCAATAGATTAGTTACTAGTCAAGTTTACATGCATTTGAGGATGGGAATATTCCTGCTTATTTTGTTCATAGATTGCAAAATATTGAGGTGAAATTTCACATTTAAGAAAATTTTCCACTCTCATAAAACCTAATTCATAATATTTTATGATGAGAGGATCGGTTCAAGATTCAAATCGTATCGCCTCCAGGTCCAAACAAAGCTTCAGGTGGATTCAAGGGTGAATTATTCTTGATTGGATTAGTTTCCACATTTTTAGGCTGACTTCATGCCCAATGGATGCTTCAAGGTCACTTATCTCTTCATCCGATAGGCATATATCCCCATTGAGTCACTAAATTGTTATCCAAAATACCCCTTTCGTGTACTTTTGAAAAATTTCCCTTCATTTTGTCTTGGGAAAGGTAAAACTAGTAAAAATTAATAAATTAAAGGTTATAAGGGTTCCCTTCCCATTACAAAGATCTAAAATTTAACACTTAGCCAAAAAATCAAGGAAAAATTGAAAAAATGGAGAAAATTGCACTTTTGCAATGTATTGCGGATCGATGAAGGTTTTTGGGAACTAAGGTTATACATGGAACTAGCTCCCTAGGAACCAATTCCAAATGGGATAATTTGATCTGTAGTACAAAGTTTTTAGAGAAGGTAACAATGTATTATGGGTTCGTGGGGAGTTTCGGGCACAAAAGTGCTAGGCGTAACAATTTCTACAAGAACAATAGTTCCTCGAATCAACCATTGATCCACATTAAAATTGTGTTGCATGGAAGTGTTGTGCAGAGGGAAAATTATATGGAAGAACCAAGTGAAAGCATAATAGTTCCTCCAAGGGAAAATTTTCCTGCATCTAATTCCAAGTCAAACACAAAGGGAAGCGAAGTCAAGGAATAAGAGAAATTTGTGCTTTATGGATATCCGATTTGACGAGCGACAGAATCGTGAAAGGTTCCCGTGGGGTAAAGGTTATCAAAAAGAGTATTGAAGCCATATTGAATGAAGGAGAAATTTTTTTACAGATTAAATAGGGTGTGGGAGAACCAAAGGCAGGCGGAACTAGTTCCTCGAAGGGGTCAATTTCTCGAATCACTCGATCACCCACCCAAAACGAGAATCAAGAGTTATACGGACCAAAGTGTTTTGTGGGGTAATTGAGCGTCAAGAGAACCAAAGACTCATGGAATATTTCCATTCCTAAAATATTTCCTCGCAACCCCAATCCACCCACAATCCAAAGGAAAAAATGAATTAGTTGCGGATTGTAGTTAAGAACAGAAACAATGTGTTCCTCCTACCCTGGATCTACATGGGCATATATCTTTCCTAGAAGCTCCAAATTTGACAAATTTCATATCATTGGAAAGGTATTTTCATGCCCTACACCATGAAATAAGAAAACATTGAGTTAGGTGAGATTAGGTGGGAGGAAAAGGAGAAAATAACCTCAATATTAAAAGACGTAGTCCAAATTTGTTCAATAACCGGATAAGGTGAGATATGGTGCTTTGGCTTCTCCATCAAGAAAACTAAATGAGGAGTAGGTTTGGAAGAGTTCCTATGATTTTTTTAATATAATTAATGCATGTGGTTAGTGGGTGAAGGATATAATGCTAATTTCCCTCTATTTCCCCTCTCCCTCCCTCTTCCATTTCTAAGTATTGTAAAAAGAGACTCATTTGTAATGGTTGGACATTCTTGTAATGATATTATATGACCTTCTAAGTGTTACACATGTGCTCATGAGTTTCATGCCTCATATTTGGGAATTTTCGTGGTGATTCTTTCCTTTTTTCTCCATTGTAATGACTTTTGCATCTACTTAAAGCAATATAATACTTGTTTTATGACTATTGATCTGCCCTAGTTGTGTTCTATTACATTATCTTGCCTCTTTACTACATTTACAGGTATATTTTACATGTTTTATTCTCCTTGTAGGGTTTAAATCCATTGTGATCTATGGAAATGGTGGTTTGGATGTCATTTTGACCGTGGTACTCATGCTTGCCCTCTCCTTCATTTTTCTTCCATTTTCCCTCATTTGAGAGTGTCTTTCCCCCTCTTTTTATGCTATCACCTCTATTAGTGTAGGATTTTTATTTTCATGCATCTTTCTCTTCCCCTATTCCTTTGGATTCATAGATTAGAGTTAGATAGTCACATTTCAATTCCTTAGGAGTGGTTTAGCATTAGGATTAGGTAAAGGAACCAACCTTCTCTAGAGGTTTGTCTCAACATCAAGGTCCCACACTTAGAGACAATCACATGTTACCAAAAACATAGATTTCTCATCTAAACATACATGAAAAATTAGAGGGTGTTATTTTTTGGTGATAACAGTTAGAAAATTTGATAGTATTCCAAAATTTATATGGTTGGAAATATGAATGAAAGTAGTAGATATGGTAATGATAGAACATGAATATATAGAAATAGAAAAGTTAGATGCCCCTAGATCCTCAATAGGAATGATTTGGAATAGTTCCAAGCATCATAAATCATTTAAGAACATGTAAGTGATTTGCATTCCCTAAAAAGTACCATGCAAATGCATATGTGTGTATGGAAAAAGGATAGAGCATACTATGAATCCAAGTAACATGATAAGTAATGTACATCATATAATAGAATGAGAAAGGAAGGATACATTCAATCAATATCTAAGCTAGTATTTATAAATTTTTACAAATATGTGAACATGAAATAGAATAGGTGGGAGAAGGGAAGAATGTTGTCCCTAGTGTATGTATGAAAATGAGGTCTACGTAATTAAATGTTCCCTCAACAGTCATTTTTGAACCTAGAACAAGATTACATCATCAAGTAGGGGAGAATAATATGCCCCTAATGTGTGAATTCTAAAGTGATCTAAGTGATATCATCAAGATAGTCATCTAAATATGAAATATAGCCAACACAATTAAGATTAAAGGCATAATATGTAAAGGATTTTATCCTATCTTTTAAGAAACTTGAATTATAAGTCATACATTCCCATGACATATTCTTCATCAGTAAAAGGTGCATCGTAGAGTGATTATGTGCATTCCATCATGAAAAAATAGGAGTACAATTGAGGAATGAATCATTATAAATAGTAATGGTCTTGGAGGCCATAGGGTAAGTGAGAATAATATTTTACATATCAATAGTTCCACAAATGTAATTCAATGAAGATTGCCCAAGTATAAGTGGAAACTTTTGGGGATCAAGTGAAATCCAAACATGCATGTAGAAGACTCATGTACCAAAATCTACTAGGAGAAAGATATAGCCTTGATATTCATTATGTTGATTGAAAAAAGGTATAATATTGGTAGGATCGAGGCCCAAGTGGAGTAGAGCCTCATAGGTACATATAATTTTAGATCACTGGGAATCATAAGTTACATGTTTCCAATACTCCAGATTAATTTATAATGTTCAAGTAAATTAGTCAATGGAGGAGGGTAACCTATAAGAAGATCTAAGAATGAAAAGAGGAATGTGGTTAGTAAGCATCAAAGATGGAATGGGTTAAAGAGTGTGGATAGTATTATGGTAAGGAATCATAGTAGTAGTATCCTATGGGGTTAGAGATTTAATGTGGTATTCACCAAGACTTGTAACAACATAATGGATATGAAATATAGATTCATCAAAGTCCATAGGGGTAAAGTACAAAACATGAAGAGTATCATCAATAAGATGATTAGTATTAACAACATCATCATTAGAATCATCAATCTCAACATGGAAGTATTGTTTAGAACTTTCTAGGGGGTTGATAATAGATGTGGAAGGTATATGGGAGGATATGGTAGGAGAGATAATATCCTTAGTATGATTTTGAATGAAAGAATCAATGGGGGTGGTGATATATGATTGTAATTTCTAGACTCCCAATATTGTATGTGTTAAGACAAGGTGAGGGGATTGGTTGAATTGGGGGTGTTGGTTCTCAATTTGATCTCGCCTGCTTTATCGATGAAATTCTTTAGTTTGCGAGCTTTGTCATATTTTCTATATCCCCATGTTGATGCATGAAAGCTTTGTCCTTCATTTGGTTGCCATGATCATTATTTTCCTTTGATTAAGGATCACTTAAAGTCCAAAATTTGTTTTCCGTTCCTCTATCCATGTGAAAAGATTTGTAACTTGGGCGTAAATTCGGGTTTTTTCCCTTCCTTCCATTTTTCCACAGTCACGTTTTATTTTCCCTGTCAATTTTTTTCCCAATATCTATGGAAACGTGGTCCTTTTTGATTGGATGCAGCTTGGTGGATCACATTTGGGCCTTCTATCATTTCTAAATTCTGTCTCCGAAAGAAAGATTCATTTCTAGGTGCAAATGGTGATTTCCTACATTTTACAATTTGACGGGTGTGTTTTCCCCATCAATTTATATCTTAGCATCTGTGGAAATGTGGCCCTTTCTAATTAGATGTGGCTTGGTGGGGCACTTTGAAACTCTAGGGAACTTTGAAACTCAAGTCTTTTCCACGTGGAGGGCTTGCGCTCATCTGAAAATTCACCTCTTGGTTTGACCTTTAGAGTTAAGCCGTGAGATACGTGGAGGTTTCATTTGCCTTGACCTAACTTAGACATTTTTTCATGTGGCTGGTGCAGCTTTGTCAGACCATGGACACGTGGAGGGCTGGTGCTCATTTGAGGATCTACCTCTGGGTCCTACCTTAGTAGTTGTGCCAAGGAGACACGTGGTGAGCCCGCGCTTGTTTGGGGTCTCTGCTTTTAGGGACCATCTCAAAGTTGTGCCAGGGATACATGTGGAGGATTCCGTTGGCTCCTTTCTATACTTAAACTTTTCAAGAAACTTTATAAAGGCTTGGGAAATGTGGAGGGACCATGCCTTTTTAGGGACCCGCCCTGTAATTTACTTTTGAAGAAGTACTTGAAGGGACACTTGGAAGTTTCCGCTCACTCTGCCCTTTCTTAGACTTTTCATCAACCAAGGAAAATTGTCTCAGACCCTAGACACATGACACCTTCTATTGGTCCTTAAACATTCTCAACAACTCTGTTGAACTGAGACACGTGGTGAGCCCACGCTTGTTTAGGGTCTCCGCTTTTGGGCACCATACAAAAGGTGTGCCAAGGAGACATGTGGATGCTTTTGCTGGCTCCTTTTATACCGAGACTTGTCAAAGGTCAAAAGGCATTTTTGTTGGGCCCAGGGCATGTGGAAGGCCCGCGCTTGTTTGGAAACTTGCCTTTATACCTCACCTTTACAGTTGTGCTAAGGAAACAAGTGGATGGATCTAATCTAAACTTGAGAAGGGGAATAATCAACGGTTGTTGTGCATTAGATCTATTTTTCAACCATTTTTTACTCCAAGACTCCTTGAGATGAAAATACACATTGTTTTTCATCATTTTTGATAAAATTCCTTTTCGCTTTTTGTCTCAGAAGTGTCATTTGATGGATTTAGAACTTAATTTGTGAGTCCAATGATTGTTAAGGTTGATATTTTGAAGTTAGAATTTCTTGAGCACTTATAAACAAATAAATTACTAGAGAAGATGGATGCAGGAAAAAGTTACAGAGGAAAGAGAGGGAAAAGAATGAAATGATGGAGGTTGTAGGTACAAAGGATGAAAAAGGTGTTTCCTCGAGGGTGAAGAGGATTTCCTGTGAGATCCAACTATACAGAGCTACTAGAAAATTATTAAAATGGGTATTTCTTGCATGATAGAATAAAAAGAATGATTGGAAGGACTATAAAATTTTTGTGGCATGGCATCCTAGTCATTAGTTGAGGGTCTGAGAAACGTGACCAGTTCATGATTTGTCCACCTGGAAGCTTTTGGGTATGAATTTGTTAAACGTCGCTTTCTTAGGAAAATTGGTAACAAGCAAAGGTTCATCGAATATTCTTCTTTTTGGGGAAAATTTGGTATGAGTGAGAAAATGAAATGTATAAATGTAATGAGATTTCTCTTGCAAATGGTCGCGGGTTGAATTCTTAAGAGAAAATTATAGAGAGCCCATCTTCCTGAGAGACCAATCCAAGAAAGCTATTAATTTCCTATGTTTTAGATTTCAATCATGTTAATTTTGTTGCGATTGTAAAGCCATTGACAAGCTCTAAGACTGTTCAAAGAAAATTTCCCCTGCTAATGAATCTAATCAATTTTGAATTAATCTATGTCAATCTTGGACCAATTTGTGTCTGCTTTATTTCAGAATGTTTGTAAGTATTTTTTCTTATTCCTATTGCAATCTTGTGTTAAAGTCCCTCTGAATCACACAGGATCTCATCCCTGTGATAGTTTAGTGGCATTTGCAATTTCATTTCAAGAAGATCCTTCATCCTACAATGAGATAAACAATTTAAAATCACTTTACTATCATTTGTTGATACAGATTGTTTGTAAGCCTTTGAGTGTATCTTAGGCATGAGGAACTAGGGGTATTAATGTTTAATTGAGTCTTTAGCTCAAGCCTTCATGTTAAATTCTTGGATATTGTGTGAAATCTGCAAATATGGGCCTCCATTGATGCACACCTTTTGGTTGAAGGAATATTTTAGCTATTCTGAAGCTTTCTAGTCATTTAGTATTCCAATTGTTGTGAAGGTTCTCAAAGATCTAGCATAATCAATTTTATCTTACTTAATCTCCCACCAAAATTATTCAAAAACAATGAATCCATCCTAAACTACCCTATTTTCCCTGTGTCCACAAATGTATAAATTCTACTACCAAAATATGTAGAAGCAATCAGGATCCCATAATGTCTCTAGTAACCTTCAACCCTGTTTAGGAAATATCACCATTCTTTAGAAGTGACAACTCATGAGAGTTAAATTGTGGTGCATTGATCATATTTTCTCAGGGTCTCCTTTCAAATTTGTGTAAAGAAGGATATCTTCATTCTCCTTCACCAACAGAGGTTACAAAATGGGTCCTCTCACCCTTGTTGAAAGACACAGCATAAATTAGTGAGGATAGATAAAATATTTAATGAAGGTGCTCTCCTTTTCTTCGATTCTTGAGTGACAAATATTTTGAAAAATCCCTCCCTAACTACAAAACAACTCATAATATGATTTTTCTGTCTTTTAGTGTGTTGCTAAATATTTTATGCTACTCGGTTTCCAAGGGAGAATCAATTTTGATACCAACACTAGAATGGCACTGTTGCTGGGGATCTTCAAAGACAATGTTGTATTTGGCCCTGTAATGTTTCTTACATACTCTAAGTGCTAATACATTGTTGAAACATCATCCTGTGTCCAGATTTGTAAGAATCGAGCAAAGTTACAAGTTTTGCGTGTAATATTTCTAGTTTCTGTTATTTTTACACTAAGTTTACATCATCAATGTTAAATATGGGTAAAGGAGGGTCAGATCTATGAATATATTTGCATAAATTTAGTGTTGACAGACATTTGACAGATCAATTTTAGTGCATTTGCACAACTAAGGTGAAAATCCTTAGTGGCGACTCTATATTGAATGAATTTTTGATAAATACCAATGTCTTAACCTCTGTCAATTGCAATTTATCACTAATCTTTGCAAATCTAGAAGGAAGAATATATTTCTTCACTAAATACCCTACCAGAAAGTCATTTTCTAGAGCTGGAAAGATGAATTTAGAAGGAAGAAGAATATGGAAAGTTTTTGGAGATCAAAAATCAAGAAAAGAGTTATCAATTGTTGAAACTGATCAGCTTGTCATTGAAGATTTCCATACTTCCTCAAGTGATTCTAGAATCGGTAGTCTCTTTGTAAATCTGAATTCTCCAACTAGAGAGGGGCCTTCTTTTGTATTTGAAAAATTTGCATCTCATTTTGTCCCTGTGTTCTCCAAAGTTGATAGGATCTTCCAAGAAACAAAGTTTTTAGAGAACATTCATTCTAAGAATTGCATTCCTATGCCCCATAGACCCCTCACTCCTCATCATTATGTTTCTCCTGTAAGATCACCTCCCCAAAACAATATGGCCCATCCCCCACCTAGACCTCCATTTGTTTTTAACACTTTTGGTCTTATAGATTTCAAAGGTATGGCTAGATATCCAAATGTTATGCCCCAAGATGTTAGAAATAGATTTCCTAAGTTTTAAGGAAATAATGCTATTACTGGTGATCAACACTTAAAGATTTTTATCAATATGATGGAAGAATTTGAGATTGAATTTGAGGATTAGTACATAAAATTGTTTATTCATAATCTAGAGGAGGATGCACGGGATTGGTATAAATATTTTTCTAGACAACTCCATTGATTCATGGACAAAAATGAAGAATTCTTTTAGATTGCAATATGGAGATAAAACAGACCCTAGGTTTCTTTTATCAGAATTTGAAAATATAAAAAAGAATCCTAATGAGTCTGTTCATGACTTCAATACAAGGTTCAATAAGACCCTAAATAGGCTACCTGTGATCTTGAGGCCAAGTGATGTTTCTTGTTTAATAAAATACTCTGATGCTTTTGATAAGAAAGCTACCTATTATTTAAGAGACAAGAACCCAACAACATTGAGGTAGGCCTTCACCATGGATTTGTAGATTGAAAACAATATCAAAGTAGTTGGTAAGCCTCCTAAGAGGGAAGGTATTAAGCTGATCAATCCAGAGAATCCTTAGTCAAGTAAGTCTATGGATCTGGAGGAGGTTGTGAAAACTTTGGCTAGAGCTGTTAAGGAAATATCCTATAAACTGGCCAGGGAAGAGAAGGGGATTGGACAAGGTTCCCAAGGTCATCATAAAGAAAAAGGTCAAGAAAGATTTTCCAATCATCCTAGGGGTGACCAGAGATATGATGACAGAGGAAAAGGACTCGTGGGATTAGGAAATAGACAGCCCCAAGCTCGTGAGAATAGAATTGTGCCTGATCCTTTGACTTCCAAAGTTGCTGCTATGGAATAAAATAACGAAATTATGTGGTGTGATAAATTTTTCTTTCCACATGCCCCATGTGATGAAGAAAATAAGTTGAGGAAGCTGATGATGACACTGATGATGATGTGTGCATTATGGGGTTCTCTACAAGCTCACGACAAGGAGAAAATTCAACTAAATTAATTAGTGCCATAACTCCTGTAGATTTACGGGATTATATCCACCGGGTATTACCCCTTCCTCCCTCTCATACTTTTGAAATATATATGGTACAAGATTTTGAATTACCTAGTAATGATTTTGAATACTTAAGGGCACTAATGATTAAAAATTATGATGGAGGAATCCCTTCTGAGGAGGATAGGCAATTTTTAATGAATGTTGTAGTTGGCCATGAAAAGGAATATAACACTAGGAGTAAATTTGTCAAAGGGACAGGGCCTCAGACCAAACCAAAAACTCCAGTTCTCACCAATATCTCAAAATAAAATCCTAGGAAAGATACATCTGGAAAAAGCCTTATGTCCCCAAACAAAATTGGTATCCCTTCCCATGCTCAGACCATGAAAAATCCTTTGTTGTTAGATGAGTTTCTCATTCTTCCTCCAAATTCTGCCTTTCCCAAATATGTTCCTTATGAAATTGCCCAAGTCTTGAGTCGATCAAGAATTCTATTCCAACCGTTGAGCTTCTTAGGATTCCTGAGCATAAGAAAAGGGCCTTTGATTATTTGGGATTGAAAGAAGAAAAGATTACCCAAGGTAGAAATGTAAACAATGTTGAGATTCCTCCTACCATTTCAGAATTGAAAAAACCTAAGTGTTGGAAGAACTAGATGAGCCACCTGAAGTATATTTGGGAACATCCTTGGTTGAATCCCAATAGAATATAGATCCATTTTTCACTATTATGATTATTAGGGACATGGTATTACACAAATTTATGTTTGATTCTGGAGCATCACACAATGTTATGCTTCTTGAGTTCATGAATGAATTAGATATCAAAGTGACAATAGCTTATGGTAAATGCAATGCCATGGATTCTAGAGAGGTGTCAGTGGTTGGATGTGTCAAAGGTTTGATAGTGCAAATTTCATCTTACCCAGGAAAGAACTTAAAACTAGATGTTGTTATTGTTGATTTCCCTGCCAAATGGGAAATGTTTTTATCAAGAAAATGGGCTGCTAGTGTGGGTGGTAGTGTGCAAATGGATATGTCTTTTCCACTATACCTATTGAGGGAAGCCTTGTAAAGTTGTATGGGAAGTCTTGTGAAGTGTTATACAATGACACCGATACGTATAACTTTAAAGGATTTGGCGATGGTAAAGAACACAAAATTGATCAATGCAAGTCTCTTAATAAAGTAGGTTCTCCTTGGAATTTTTTATTTAATAGGGATTGCTCTAAATTTAGAAATGGTGTTGGTATTGTTATGATATTTCCAGTCGTGAAGATTTTGTATTCTCTTTTAAAATAAAACTTGAGTGCCCTAAAAAATTGTTGAGTATGAAGAACTACTCTTGGGTCTAAGAATTTCTTGGAAATATGGTATTAGAGACATCATTGTTAAAGGATATTCAATGCTAATTGTCAAACAGTTATAAAATTGTATGCAACAAAAAAATTAGAGAATGAAGTAGTATAAGCATGTAGTCTGGGATTTCATTGAGATGTTTGACTCCTTCAACATAATACATCATGATAGGAAGTACAATACTCTAGTAGAAAAATTGGCCATATTGGGGTCTAGATTTGAAAATTATATTGTATCCCCCTATTGTGAGTATAATATTGAGGTATTGACTAGGCCATATGTTCCTGACAATGTTAAACACTAGAAAGTATTCGAAGACAATGCCCAAGTGTAAAAGTTTTTACATAACCAAGGAGAATTTGTTGATCAACATATAGATTGGGAGCCAATGGTTTGTGCGGCTGATGGAAAGGATACTTTATTTGGAAAATACATCATTTAGTTGAAGACTAATACTATTCCCAGAGGTTTGGTAGCACTTGAATCAAACTTTGATAATGTTGATTGCATTGTCAACAGACACATGTTAGCCTCGAGGGATGTTGAAGAGAACGACCTAGGCACGAAGGATAAGCCACATAAGATCTGGCTAGGTAACAATCTGAGTAAATAATAAAAGTAGTCATATGTCCAATTGTTGAAGAAATAACAAAACTTCTTAGCATGGTCTTATTCTCGAACTAAAATGATACAAAGAGGATATTTTCTAGCATGAAATTCCTATGGAAGCTTCCGCAACTGTTTAGTTAGAAATAGAGGCCAATTAATCCACTCCTTTCCCTTAAGATGCAAGAAAAATTTAAAAAATTGAGGGATGGAGGAATCATACAGCCCACAAGGTACTCATCATGGGTTGCAAACTTGGTACCTATTAGAAAGAAGAATGGAGATATAAGGTTATGTGTGGACTTTATAAACTTGAATAGAGCATCAATGAAGGATAACTACCCTCTACCAAATATGGACAATATGTTACAATTGGTTACTAGTTCGGAATTGTTATCCACCTTGGATGGTTTTTCTGGATATAACCAGGTAGTTGTGAAGGAATCAGAGTGAATCAAGACTACCTTTACCACTCCTTGGGAACATATGTATATGTTAGAATTCCTTTTGGTCTAATGAACATTGGAGCCACTTTCCAAAGAGAAATGGATGTAGCAGCTATATTAATGATTTCATTGTTGTATATCAAGATGATGTGACTGTTTTCTCTAGAAAAGGAGTGACCACCTACAACACTTAGAAAAAATGTTGTTAAGATGTAGGGAGTATGGTATTTCACTAAATCCCAAGAAGTTTCATTTTGGAGTTCAGAAAGAAAAGCTGCTTGGACACATTGTGTCAAAGGAAGGGGTCATGATTGATCCTGAAAGGGTATAAGCCATCAACAAAGTCCCTATTCCAAGAAACAAGAAGGGAATTCAATCCTTTTTGGGTAGATTAATTTTATTAGGATATTTATCTCCAACTTTGTTGAACTAACTATCCCAATCACTAGCATGCTAAAGAAAGACCAAAGTATCAAATGGGAAGAAGAAGTTATTCAAGATTTTTCTAGGATCAAAGAAGCATTAAATAATGCCCCTATTTTAATAGCTCCAGATTATAAGAAGGCTTTCCAAATGTTTTCTTTTTCTTTAGAAAGTACTATTGCATCTGTATTGTTGTATAAGGATGATGAGGGAGTTGAAAGACCAATTGCCTTTTTCAGTAAGGCATTACAAGGAGCTGAGCTAAAGTATACTATCATGGAGAAGCAGGCATTTTCTTTGGTAAAAGAAACAAAGGTCTTCAGACATATATTCTGAGTTCCAAAGTCATTGCTTATGTTCCCCACACCATGGTGAAAGATATCCTATCAGAAATGGAGGTTTCAAGAAAGAGATGTTGATGGGTAAACAAATTGCAAGAGTATGATATGGATATCCAAACAAAAAAATTGGTCAGAGGTTTGGGCCTGAAAAAATTATGGCAGAGAGCAATCTGCAGACAATTGAGGTAAATGAAGTTGAAGAAGAAAGGTTGAATGTCCTTGAAAAACTGATAAATTCTTAATGGTACAAGGACATCATTTTTTATCTCAAACATCTACAATGCCTTGAAAATTTGAGCAAGAATAAGAAAAGAGAACTTAAGTTAGCTTCCCAAAAATATGTCATTACTGATTTTGGGTTAGCTTGGAAGAACCCTGAGGGAGTTCTCTTAAGATGCATTACTGAAGATGAAGCCCCTAAGATAATTTCTTATCTCCATGGAGGATTTTGTGGGGGAAATTTTGTTGGAAGAGTCATAACTCATAAAATCTTAAGGGATGGTTATTGGTGGCCAAATCTTTTCAAGGATACAAATTTGTTGGTAAGAAAATGTGAGAGTTACCAACACTTTTCTCGGAAGATGAAAAGCTTCGTGGATACCTTCCTTTGTAGCTGCTCAGTATCACTTGAAACCCCATTTAGGCAATGGGAATGGATTTCATGGGGAAATTTTTGATCCTTCAAGTGCAGGCCATAAGTGGATACTAGTGGCCATAAATTACTTCACAAAGTGGGTGGAGGAAATCCCCTCCAAGAAGGAAAATCACCAAATTGTCATGGATTTTGTCTTCAATTATATCATTTGCAGATTTGGTGTACATGTTAAAATAGTTGCTGATAATGCCATGAGTTTTTAGGCTAAACCTTTAGTGGCCATGTGCCATGAATATGGGATCAATTTGACATATGATTCTAATTATAATCCCCAAGGAAATGGAAAAGTAGATTCCAACAATAAAAATATGTTGAAAATAATTAGAAGAACTTTGGAGTTGAACAAAAGGAAGTAGGGTGAGTAGTCAAAATTTTCTATTTGGGATGATCGAATCACTGTTAAATGAGCTACTAGAAAATCCGGTTTGAGTTGGTGAATGAAACTCAAGATCTTCTACACTTGCATATACAATTGTCTTCTTTTCAATTTCTTCAACAACTAGAAGATCAAGAGGTTAGTACCTATGATGCTTGCATAAATATGATTGTAGAATTAGATGAAGAAAGAAGGGCATCCCATTAGAGGAATGTAAAATTTAGAGAGAAATTAAAGAATTTGTTCGTTAAGAAGGTGACTTTAAGAGCTTTAACTTTGGGATATCTTGTGCTATTGTGCGATAACAGGCATGAGGATAAGGGAAAACATGGAAAGTTTGATGCATTGTTGATGGGCCCTTATTTAATTGACATTTGAATTGGTGAGCATACCTTTTTTAAAAGACTTAGATGGGGAATTGCTTGAGTTACCTGTTAATGACAGGCATTTGAAACATTTCCTTGATTAATTTCTCATAATCAAGGTATACACCATTTGTACAATGTATAGTCTTCTGGTTTCTTTCTACTTTCATGTTTTTCTATTTTGTTTCATCCTGGTCCTTGGCATCCATTTTGTTGGTTTCTCGATTCATCCTTAGGGGAGTTAGTTATTATTGTTCTACTCTGCAAGCTTGTTCTTTGACTCCATTGCCCAATGGTTTATTTTTGGCACTTGGTCTACTATTTGTTCTTGTGGCACTCATAGGGAGTGCCCATCCCCAAGTCGAGTCGATGTTGGTGCTCAATTTGATCTCACCTCGTTTTTCATTGAAATTCTTCAGTTTGTGGGCTCTGTCGTATTTTCTATCTCCCCATGTTGATGCGTGAAATTTGTCCTTCATTTGATTGCCATGATCAGTCTTTTCCTTTGGTTGAGGATCACTTAAAGTCCAAATTTGTTTTCCATTCCTCTATCCATGTGAAAGAATTTGTAACTTGGGTGTAAATTTGGGTTTTTTCCCTTCCTTCCATTTTTCCACAGTCATGTT
This sequence comes from Taxus wallichiana var. yunnanensis, assembly GCA_018340775.1. NCBI lineage: Eukaryota > Viridiplantae > Streptophyta > Pinopsida > Cupressales > Taxaceae > Taxus > Taxus wallichiana. The sequence continues at coordinate 599,669,861 of CM031235.1, read as the reverse complement.
TTGTTTTCCCTATCAATTTTTGTCCCAATATCTATGGAAACGTGGTCATTTCTAATTGGATTCAGCTTGGTAGATCAAATTTGGGCCTTATATCATTTTCAAATTCTCTGTCCTGAAAGAAAGATTCATTTCTAGGTGCAAATGGTGATTTCCCTACATTTTACGGTTTGACGATTGTGTTTTCCCCATCAATTTATATCTCAGCATCTGTGGAAACATGGCCCTTTCTAATTAGATGTGGCTCGGTGGGGAATTTTGAAACTCTAAGGCCCATTTCAACTCAAGTCTTGTCCACGTGGAGGGCCTACACTCATCTGAAAATTTACCTCTTGGTTTGACCTTTGGAGTTGCGCCAGGAGATACGTGGAGGTTTCGTTGTCTTGCCTAGACTTAGACATTTTTTTCATGTCGCTGGTGAAGATTTATTGGACCATGTACACGTGGAGGTCTGATGCTCATTTGAGGATGTGCCTCTAGGTCATACCTTAGTAGTTGTGCCAAGGAGACACATGGTGATCCCACGCTTGTTTGGGGTCTCCACTTTTGGGACCATCTCACTGTTGTGCCAGGGATAAACGTGGAGGCTTCCGTCGGCTCCTTTCTATACTTAAAATTTTCAAGAAACTTTCTAAAGGCTTGGGAAACATGGAGGGCCCATGCCTATTTGGGGACCTTCCCCTGTACTTTACTTTTGAAGAAGTGCTTCGAAGGGACACTTGAAATTTCTGCTCACTCTGCCCTTGCTTGGACTTTTCAATGGCCAAGGAAAATTGTCTCGAGACCTTAGACACATGGTGCCTTCCACTGGTCCTTAAAATTTTTCAACAAATCTACTAGACTGAGACACGTGGTGACCCTACTCTTGTTTTGGGTCTCTAATTTTGGGAACCATACCAAAGGTGCGCCAGGAGACACGTGGAGGCTTCCACTAGCTCCTTTTATACTAAGACTTTTCAAAGGCCAAAAGACATTTTCTTGAGCCCAGGGCATGTGGAAGGCCCACACTTGTTTGGAAACTTACCTTTGTACCTGACCTTTGTAGTTGTAAAAAGGAAACATGTGGATGACTCTAATCTAAAGTTGCGAAGGGGTAGAATCAGCGGTTTTTGTACATTAGATGTAATTTTCTACCATTTTTGCTCCAAGACTCCTTGAGATGCGAATATGTATTATTTTTCATCATTTTTTGATGAAATTCCTTGTCATTTTTTTTTCTGCAAAGTGCCATTTAATGGATTTAGAAATTAATTTGTGAGTCCAATGATTGTTAAGGTTGATATGCGCAATTTGAATTGCTCGGGAACTTACAAAAATGTGAATTACTAGAGAAGATGGATGTGGGACAAAGTTACAGAGGAAAGAGAGGGAAAAGGATGAAATGATGGAGGTTGTAGGCGTAAAGGATGAAAAAGGTGTTTACTCAAGGGTGAAAAGGATTTCTTGTCGAGATCCAAATTTATACGAGCTCTTTGAAAATGATTAAAATAGGGATTTATCGCATGAAAAAATAAAAATAATGATTAGAAGGACTGTCAAAAAGTTGTGGCATGGCATCCTAGTCATTAGTCGAGGGTCTGAGAAACGTGATCAATTCATGATTTTTCCACCTGGCAGCTTTCGGTTATGAATTTGTTAAATGTCACTTTCTAAGGAAAATTGGTAATAATAAAAGGATCCTCTAATATTATTTATTTTGGAGGGAAATTTGGGATGAGTGAGTGAATGAAATGTATAAATGCAATGAGAATACTCTTGCACACCTGGCGGCGGTTGAATTATTAATAGAAAATTTGAGAGAGGCCATCTTCCTGAGAGACCAATTCGAGAAACCTGTTAATTTCCTGTGTTTTAGATTTTAATCACGTTAAGTTGGTTGTGAGTGTACAACCATTGACAAGCTCTAAGACTATTCAAAGAAACTTTCCCCTACTGATGAATCTAATCAATTTCAAATTAATTTGTGTTAATCTTGGACCAATTTGTGTCTGCTTTATTTCAGAATGTCTGCAAGTAGTTTTTCTTATTCCTATTATAATCTTGTGTTAAAGTCCCTCCGAATCACACAGGATCTCAGCACTATGATAGTTTAGTGGAATTTTCAATTTCATTTCAAGAAGATCCTTCATCCTGCAATGAGATAAACAATTTAAAATCACTTTACTATCATTTGTTGATACAAATTGTTTGTAAGCCTTTGTGTATCCTAGGTGTGAGGAACCATGGGTATGAATGTTTAATAGAGTCTTTAGCTCAAGCCTTCTTGTTAAATTCTTGGATATTGTGTGAAATCATACAAATATGGGCCTCCATTAATGCACACCTTCTCGGTTGAAGGACTATTTTAGCTATTATGAAGATTTCTATAATTTATTAGTCCAATTGTTGTTAAGGTTCTTAAAGATCTAGCATAATCAATTTTATCCTACTTAATCTCCCACCAAAATTATTCAAAAACAATGAATCCATCCTAAACTACCCTTGTTTTCCCTGTGTTTCCACAAATGTATAAATTCTACTGCCAAAATATGCAGAAGCAATCGAGCCCATAATGTCTCTAGTAACCTTCAACCCTATTTAGGAAATATCACCATTCTTTAGAAGTGACAACTCATGAGAGTTAAATTATGGTGCATTGATCATATTTTCTCAGGGTCCCCTTTCAGATTTGTGCAAAGAAGGATATCTTCATTCTCCTTCACCGAAAAAGGTTACAAAACAGGTCCTCTCCACCCCGGTTGAAAGGAATGACCTAAATCGGTGAGGATAGATCAAATCCTCAATGAAGGTGCTATCCATTTCTCTGATGCCTAAGTGACAAAGAGTTAGATAAGTCTGTCTCTCAAGATCTTGCTAAATCTTTGATGCTACTCAGTTTCCAAGGGAGAATCAATTTAGATACCAACAGGGGGAATAACCATGAAGGTGGAAGAGTCCACATGACAATATTTGAATGATTTGAGATCAATAATAACAATATGTTCATAGCCATTAAAGATAAACTTGACACAATAATCGATTTTAGAAGGGACAAATCACATGTTATGGATCAAATGTTGGCCAAAAAGGAGAATAAATTGTATTGAGGCATTCATTAAATAGAAAATAGTAATGATCTTGTGGGGTCCCACTTACAATTATAATTTGATATTACCTATTAAAGCACAAGTGGTAGTGTATAGCCATGGGCATCAAGAGTAGGTTGTTCAATTGCACTATGAGTAACATTGAGTTAGGCTAGTAAGGATAGAGGATGAATATTCAATGTAGAACCATTATCAATGAGTAAAAACTTAATTTTTAAACCTTAGATCTGATCCATGATAAGGAGAGGGAGAGAATCAATAGGTGAATCATGTGGGATATCCTCATCAATAAATGTGATAAATTTCTTTATGTGTTTAAAATATTCCATGAGATTAGAAAAGGAAATGGGAGGGTCATCACTTTGTATTTGAATAGCTCACAATTCAATTTCAAGAGTGTGATGACAATCATGGGCCTTATGTAAAATATTCAAGAGATATTTATTAGTGGGGGTATTATTTAATTTCTCAATTATATCATACTCTTTGGATGAAGTGGTAGGTTGAGGGAGCGGTGCACTAAGAGGAGAGGAGAATGAGGTAGTTGTAAAGGTTTCTTATTCTCGATGAGTGGTGATGACATTGATAGTGGGGTATATAGAGGTATTTGTGAAGTGAGGTGGATGTTGAGTAACATCAGGGATATACTCAACTTAGATGGCCTCTTGGGAATAGATAAGAGTAGGGATGAAAGAGGAATAATCGAAACAGAGGAATAAAGGAAAGGGATATAGTGCATGATCACATTGGGTTCACAAAATGATTTAAAGAGAATCAAATCTTTACTAGAGGAATAAGATAAAAAAAAATATCAGTACTAAACATGATCTATCATGAAAAGTATAATCAAGTGTGAAAGATAGGATATTAGAGTGACTTCACTTGTATCATAAAATTTGGAGTGGTTCTGGTTGTAAAATAGGTTAGAAAGGTTTGATATGATCTGTGAAAGCTTTGTTTGAGAAACTAGACTTTGAAACCTCTTTGAATGTGAGTGACTAGATGTGGAAAGGTCCACCTGAGAATTGGTTCCTAAAATAGGTTCTAATGTCCTAGAAATTTCCATTCTTACGATCTTTTTAAGGTTTGGACATATCTTCTTCCTTTCACTCCCTATCACATCCACTTTATTGTATGGTCTCTACATCGCACATGTACCTAAAAAACAAACCCTAGCTACCTGTAAAAATTGAAAGAAAATATTAGATGAAATACATAATGCATATTCTTGGGTTAGAATAACCTTGGAATTTACGCCAATGTGATTGTCACCAAGCGTTGCACTACATTTCAGACTCTATGTAGTTCTTGTGTGTGTGTGTGATTTGAATTATATCCCTTAAAGCTAGGTTTCCCTTATGCTAGACACAACAAGATAGAAAAATACAACTATTTACCCCCTAATATTAATGTGTGATATGGAATTAAGAAATAACCCCTCCTATGTAGTGAATAATGCATCTCAAATGCAATCCTTAAATGTTGTTATTTTCCCAACTAATAGATAGTAAGTATTAGCCCTAAATTGTCCATCCCTTAATGATAGTAAGTAATGTATTTATGATTCCCTTGATTGAATTTTGTCAATAACACCAATAAAATATAACCAAAATTAATAAGAAATATTTTATAAAAGGTACCAAATGACATGGCATTTGAAAACTAGGAAAAGCAGAGAAAAGGAAAAAAGTTTCTGAAGGGGATAGTAGCACCTAGGCATTCTCATGCCTAATGGGAATTAGTGTCTAGGATGCTCAAAGGATAAAAAAGAAAACATATATTTGGGTCATGTGTTGTAAAATGTCCAAAATTAAAGTGACCATTCGAGAAAAGTAAATGTCAATAGTATCAAAAGGGATAAAGCAATGTAAAAGAAAAACAATTATTGTTAATGTCTAGTTTTCTTTCTTAGGAATCATGCATATAATGACATACTTAGAGGCATGATGTAAATAGAAAGTGTTTTATTTCTTTACTATAATTAGAAAGAACCCATGATGGAAAATATGGTTATCTTTGTTAAAATTGATTCAACATCAAATATAAGGTTGTTACTAAGAAATGAATTGTAACCCTTAACATAATTAAGAACAAAATCTCCAATAGACATATTAATATTAGAATAGAGTTTTATTTGATTATTATCATTGATTTGGAATAATTGTGGATGGTTAATAGCTGTAAAATGAGGCACCTAAATCAACCTCCCTTGGGGTCTAGATTTTAATCCCCTTGGTCAAAATTGATATGTGAGAAAATAATATTAAATTACCACTAATATTTTAATCGAGTGAATCATAACCAATGTCACACTAACCTTAACCAAAATTTCCCCAAATTTTACGAGGTTAATAGGATGATTAAATGGATATTTTTGGGTTGTCAAATAATGGTCACAATAGAAATTATAGGTGATCTAAATGATGGAACATGGAAATTTGGACCCAAGAATTCCTTGAAACTAGAGCTATGACCTAAATATGCTCCTAGGTAGGATCATATAATTTGGGTAGAAATGTTTGTAAGGTCTTGACCCTGCTCATAAACAAGATCTATAACTTTATGGGTTTTTCACTTTTCTAAATATCTTCATTGCTCTTTTTTAGTCACTATTGGTCACATTATAGGGGTCACTAAATGTTCTGCTAAATCTTTCAAACCTTAACTAGGGATAGAGAATCCTATAAAATAAAAATTATTTGGGTTGTGGTCACCCATGTGCATCACCAACATTGCAAATACTTGAAGAGGCCTCAAATTGTATGTCCTTCTCCACCTAGCATGTGATATGTAGTTGTAATGCAATCAGATTTGACATTCTTTATTTTAAAAATATTGAATCCAGCTTTCTTTGCTGTAAATCTACATGAGTGAGTGAATTTGGATACTTGAAAATGTGGGAATTAGTACCATAGACTTAGTATAAGCTTAAAAATTGTCTCTCTAATGAATGTGCATAGGTATTTGTGAAGTGTAGGGAGATTTGGGTGTTAGAATTTGTAATAGGATTTCATAAGAGTGCCATGTTACTAAATGAGGTGAGTTTCACTTACTTATATATTCTTTAAAAGGTGATTTAATTTACAAAGGAAAATTAAGGAGGAGTAAATGACCTAAAGAATAATTTACAACAAAAATTTTGGGATCAAAGAAAGCAAGGGAAAAATTGTAAACTAGGGTCTGTATTGTATGGCACAAATTGACCCTACTGTACATTTTTGACCCTAGAGGAGAAATATAAAGTTTGAGGTTTGGAAGATGACAAGTGGAGTTTATAAATGGATTTCATGCATTCAATTCTAAAAATTGTTGATAGATGAGTGTGTATGACCAAACAAGCTAGCCAAGAGACATATATATGTACCAAATTAGAATGGGTAAAATGCATTTATTTGAGTAAGAGATTAATTACAAAAGTAGTAGTGTCTAATATTATAATTACCAAATTTGAGTGTATACATTTGTACCCCCTTTAAGTAAGAAATGAAATTATATGCTTAAAGTAAAAAATACCCAAGTGGGTAGATACACTTTGTCTTCACTCAATGTTTGTTTTGTAAGATCCCATTGTGTTGGTGTTGGCATGCTCCATGATGAAACCTGCAACACATAGTGTATTAAATGTCCATGATAAAGAATTGAACTTTAACTCAAATGAAAATATGTAATGTAAATGAAATATGAAATTATAAATAGTGAAATAAAGAGATGAAAAACATGGAAGGAATACACTTGTTTGTTTTGTGGAGGAAGAGTTTCCCATTCTTTTCTTGTACTTGGAGATTTGGATTGTTGAACTTTACCAAAGAATTAGGGGTTATTAGTCCTAAATTATGTCAAATATTTTCTAGAGTATTGGGTGTATGGAACCCAACACATCAATGATGAAAAGAGAAAGAAGAATAATTCAAAGCAGCCCATGAAGGAAAAAGATTATATATCAAATAAAACCTTATGATCTCTTCCCTTTAAGTGTAAGATGAGTGGAAGGACTTCTACGAATAAATTACCCACTTTGATACCTTCTATGACCATAAAGACCACACCATTGTAGATCGTTTCTAGGCCTAATTTTTACAAATTAGGAACAACGGTGTAAAAGAGAATAAGTTTCTTCTTGTCGGCATAAAATCTATGCACTTGGGTACATTTCTAGGTCCTAAAGCATACTAATATATACAAGATTCATATGCAAGAAAACTAGTGGTTGAAAACTCCTTTTGGACTTTATGTTGCTTTATCTCTTGTTATTTACTAGATTTTACACATTTTACACCTTTGCTTTGACATTTAATTGATTTACCTTTTAATGGCCTCAGACACTAGTGCCTAGTTAGGATAGAAATGCCCGTGCACTCCTGTCCCTCCCGGGGTTCGTGTCCCTCTTTTTCTTCTTCTTACTCTTTTGGGTCATTTTCAATTCTTGGTCAGATTCTAACATTTTGGGTTGGCCTTTTAGCTATCAATAATGAAATTAAAATAAGGGAGTCATATATATACTTAGTTACTTCTTCCAAATAAGGGGCCAAACACTATCAACATTATCTATCACCACCGAGCTTGCACAAAGGAAAAAGAGCACTAAAAACATACATATAACACATTTATACAAGGAACAAGGGATGCATTGATCTACATACACTGCATAGAAGGGGATTTCGTTCTATTCCATCATATACATTTTACATATTTGGGACTGTTGGCTAAAAAAGCGCACCTCGGGATTGAGTAGTGATCCAAAGTTGGAACTATATTTGGAGAATGATGAATGATTTTTTTACATCCAGATTCTATTCAAAATTCAACCTATAAGTCGATCTTTGAAAATTATCAAGAGGCACATGAATAAGGGGATGGCTTACCCTATTACTTTTGGCTCTTTATGAACCAAGGTGAGAGAACTTAAGGATGACTTAAATGAGGGAGTGATTGTTATAATTTGGCTTCCTTCAAGATATATGTGGATTAGTTTGAGGTTAGTGTAGATATGGATACAATATGCACTCACAAGAGTTGTCACTTAGGCATTTTTATACACTCAACATGTCAAACATAGGTCATTAAGGATAGAAAGTGAATGGTTTCCCAGAAATCATCTCTCACGTAAAATACTAACTAGGAGATTAAAATGAAGCTTGGACACTAATATTTAAAAATTCACAAAATATGTTTATGGTGAATAGTTGTGATGTGATTTTTAAGGAAATACATGTATTATACACAGTGTCCGATGTGCTTATACAAAAAGGGATTGTGAAATATCTAGTAAAATCAAAGAAATGGAGGGTGGTTACTTTTGTGACTTTGGCATGTAATATTTCCAAGAGGGGTATCTAGTATTTTCTATAGTATTTAGAAAAAGAATCAATTTAGCATAATTCTTGAGATATTAATATGGGTCAAAGCATATAACTGTGTCCCACTTTTTTGTAGTTTTTGTACTTTCAGCAAACTATGTCTGACAACCAAAACATGACCAAACACATATAAAATGACCAAACATGCATTTTTAAGAGGCTATAAATACCAAGGTGCAGGGCATCCAGAATTTACCTGATTTTTAAATTTTTATAGTATTTTTTAATTATTTATTTACTAGTCAGATTTTAAAATATTTATGGCCACAAAGTGGGACACACTTGTATGCTTTGACCCGATAAAATTTGTATTATTCGATACCCAACTTCCAAAAATGTTACTAACAATTATCAAGATTCTATATACAAATCCTCGAACTAGAGCTTTAATTAAGTTCTTATTAATTTTGGTTTATACACACATAATCCAATGTTTCCCTAGGATTTTATATTCGAACCAAAATATTTCATAGTATGCCATACTACACAATATTCACAAAGTAACTAGAGAAATGAAACAACTAGGATTTATATTTATGTATTCCACGAACTAAAATAACACAAGATTACAACAAATATTATATTTCCTTAGTCATATATTCAAACACGTAGCAATAAAGTGTGATTAAATCAAAAAAAAAATTCCATTCATATGATTTTTGGTGAGGGGACATAAATAAATACCTTCAAGACCTTCTAATGGATGTACAACACAACCACCTTAACACATTATCATAGAGATTGATGATTACCAAAAGATAGTAGATGAAAATATAGAGCTAAAATAAACTCATAAAAAAATCAACAACCACTAACCCCTAGAATGAGGACATGCCCTCATTATTATACAATTTACATTTTGAGGCATATACCCCAATTCCCCCCAAAAATATTCTAAAAAAATAAGAGAATCACAATAGAGGATTAAACATTTTCCAGAAGGGAGAGAGAAATCCTCTAATTGAAAATATCCTTCCCTTTTGTTCCAATCTAGAAGGATAATGAAATATGATGATGCATGAGGAGGAAAAGAAGGATATTCTAATACATTTCAACCAAATTTTGTATTTTAATAAAACTGCATTGTGTTGAGATATGTCTCATTCTTGAACTATTACATAATGCTTTCTCTCATGATCATATTAGTGACAAGTTTGTTTCAAACCCATCCTCCTTACTTTTTAGTTTCATGGGCCCACATTCATGGGTGGCCCCTATCAATTTTCCCTTGTCATATTTAGGTAAGCATAAAATCTCTAAACATTTGAAGGACATACTCTTCATCAGGCCCCTAGTAATAGTGGAAATTACTTCTTGTCTAGCACCTATTTTATCAAATTCCACAAAAACAATTTTTCTCTTTTTATCCTCTTCGGCAGCTTTGCAGTCATCCTATCAATTTAGACAATTCTCCGAAGGCCTTAGGTACTTCTGGGTTTCCAATGATCCTTAAAAAATCTTGACCATATTATGTATACTTTCTGTCCTAAGCCTTACCCCACTACCTACTTCAAAAAATTTATCAAGAAGATAATGAATCCCATCAATATATTCAACTTCCTCCTCTTCTGATCCTCCAAGAGTATTGATACAATTTTTAAGGTCTCAACCCTCAAATTTGTAGCATCATTATACTCATATTGAGTTCCTATAGATTCGGGGGAATATTCCCTCCTTAACAACTATATCATCCTCCAAGGTCATGAGGATTTCAATTTTGGTACCATACCATTCAATATTTCATGTTTTGCTTTAAATTTGTCTACTATCACCTTGGATGATTCTATCTTATCACTGATGTGGGAATGGAATTTCACACAATCTCTAACTATTTATTTCCCTTAGTGACCAAATCAATCTCCCATTATATGGTGACCTCTCCCCTTTCCCCTAAATAATTTTCTCTTTGGATATCATAAAAGGTTATTTATGGGACCTTAATTTGTCATGTTTGGGGATTTTTATTTAGTTTTTTTACCACATTGGACAAAGATTCATTTTTTCTTTTTAGGTCCTTCTTAGTATCCTTGAATTCATTAATTATTTGGAAGAATCCTACTAAAATAAATAAGTCATGGTTAATATAAATAGTGGAGGGATTGCCCAAGGGGATCCTTATAACCTAGTAATCATATGGAGTTGTTTTGTTCTTGAGTATATTGGATTTGGGAGATGTGATTTCCACAAATCTTTCTCTCTACTTTCCTAGAATTTCCCTTGACACGATTCTTGCAATTTTGGGTGTCCTAGAAGGGTTAAGGGTGGTAATAATATATAAATCATCTTCATCCAATTGAATTACCACCTTATTATTCTTTGGGAGAGAACCTTCTACCCAAATTCCCATTAGTGGTCCATGCTCCTCGGTGTGATTGCAAAAATGAATTTATAGGGATGATTCAAGGATTTAGAGGATGAAGGAGTTGTAGGGGTGATTTTTACTACCATATGCATTATATTTTCCAAAGATACTTATTGTATAGGTTCATCATGGCCACTTTCCTCTTTAAATTTTTCATGCATATATTTTACCTCTCCCTCCTTCATAGTCGAATATGGTTGGGGATCAATTTCAGTTTACAGTATGTGTCAAGGTTCCAACAATTTCTTCTCTAAAGAAATAAATTATAAAATGAAACTCTTAGTGAGGTACACCAACTATCTGAATTTGATCCTTAGGAACTCGGAAATAATTTAGTGTATTGGAGAGTGTAATTATGATATCCTCGAGTTCTTTCTCGCACTTATTCCACCATAGTCTCTTCTGCACGAGGTTGCACTATTACCTCTTCAACATGTCAAATGGTGGGTTGAACCATCTATTCATTTCCTTGTACCTCCCCTACCACTACAATATTTGGATTCTCCCTAGGTTATGATCAATTCTTACATCGTAATTCAACTCTCCGAGTCATTTGTTAAATACTTGCTATATTGACCTCTCTTATCTACTCTATATAATTGAGTGGGTAGGATAGGGGGCATGTGAATAATTATAATTTATTTCTCTTTAACTAGTAAATCAACATGTACTTGGTGAGGAAACTAGAGTTTGGAAGATAAAGGTTGATTCCATAGGAGGTTGAATCACTAGGGACTAGAAAACGGTGAGTGGAGGCATAGGAATATTTAGAACCACTACCTCCCCAATTTTTCTTACTTCCTCCAACCAACCCCATTCAGTTACTTTGGTCCTTTTTCTCTTCCAGTGTGTAATTACTCCTAATATTTTTCCAAGTCCTATAGATCTATCTCGGAAAGGGTATCTTATGGGCAACCTCTACCTAGCCTATCCACTAGAATTTCTTTAAAGTATAGGTTGAAAACTTCTCCTTTCCTTTCGAATTCAAAGAAAATGTTGGGACAACCTGCAAAGGAGTATCATAACTAACAAACACCCTACTCATACTCCCTCTAAGTACTTACTCAGTTCTTCTTGTTAATTAGTTAAGGGAAGTCATAGTATTACTAATCGAGAACTCACATCATCCCTTTCCCACCTTATAGTAAACTTTTAAAAGAGATATTGACCGTTAATTTTTGGAAACATCCACATTTGTATGAATCTTATGATATAGGGAAGGACATCATTAATTAATTTGTTGGCTTTGTATTCTCTTAACATATAAGTATTTTTATGAATAACATCTACTCTTTCTCGAGAATATCCAATTCGAGATTTTATGATGATATTAGCGATCCTGTTATGGTTTGAATTACCCTCATTAATCTACCAATTGACTTCGTAAGGTTTGATAAATGAAGTTATCCCACACATAATCATCATTGATTACATTATTGTCATTTTGTAGTCCTTCATGGACTTGGAAAATTCTAAAATCTTCTATCTGGGAGAGGGTCATTATTGAGTAATCCATTTGTCTAACCTCAATCTCGTATCTAAAATACATTCAATAGTCCTCAAAATTAGGCTCATGTTCAATTACAAGTGGCTGAAACATTGTGCACAATTTGTTTTATGTCATATTGAGGCATGACATCAAACCTGTCCAACATGAACCTACCCATTCATGGCTATAGAAACTTTTCCTTTTGGATATTCATGAAAGTGTAATTTATAATGGACATGGGGACTTGAAAGGGGATTTGAGATGCTTATTAGAGATAATCTAGTGCACTTTAGGTATCAACCGACTTACTAACTTCGTAAGTGCACATTTTTCATCCACATGCCTGAGGAGCATGTACGGGGTGTCCCTCGGAACCATTGACCATAATGTACGAGAAAGTCTAGAATTGGATGAAATAACATCCATACTTTGAGTAATGATCCACTTAAAATTTGGAGAAACTATTTATCTCTCCCATTTAAAGTGAAAAACACATTACCAATGTAAATAAAACATAAAAAACATGCCTAAAATGCAAATCATAATTCATTAGGTTCAAATGAGAAAACCTAATACATTGTATACCTTGGTGTTACTGAGGTCTCTATACACACCCAAAAATTACATGGTGTAACATGGAAAATGTAATGTCTCTAATGATGATAAAAAAATTCTTCCAAGGTGAAAATGAGGTCCACATCCCTTCATATATCCTTTGCATCCCTCCTTTGACTCAAATCAACCCTTTTGTTTTGTCTCCAAACTTTAATTTTTCTTGTAAGACCACTTTTTAGATTTTTGGCATTATTTTGAGTGGTAGTTACGCAACCTCCCGAGAGGTTGTGTAATCATCATAGTGGTAGTTATGTAACAACTACGATGGTTGCATAACCACGAGTATGTCTACACCGGTGGTCCTGTCACCTTAAATTAGAGAGTTAAAACATGCATTTTTCAACATGTGGTTGGATTTCACAATGATTTTCACAACTATTTAACCTATTTTTGGACTCATTGGAATTGTATTGATTTTATATTATTGTTTGGCTATGTTTAGAATGTTTAATGCCTCTCCTTTTGATGATTTTTCACTTCTTGATTGACACATGTAATTGACTTCTTCTTTCCTAGATTTTTATAAAAGCCAAACTTTTACCCGTATGATGGGTTGGATATTTCATATTCTTGAGGTAAATTTCTTCTGAATTTTTGAGAGGAACCACACAAAGAACCAACTCATTTCTCTTTTCTTTCCTGTCATTTACTTTTTCAGTCATTTATTGCAACAAGCTAGACATAGCTAGTCTTTTATTTTCTTTTCTACCATCCAACATCTGTACATTCCTAGATCAATTGGACTTCATCTTTGGAAGAGGATACAAAGCTGAGGAGAAAACAAGCACATATCATAGTTGGGAAGCTATCAAAATACAATTTCCTATTTAAACACCTCATCTATTCTCTTTTTTTTAGCCAGCCAACTATACCCTTGAACTTGTATTTCCCGGTGACACTACTAAACATTTACATTATGACTTGAAATTATGGCACATATATTAGTTAATATAATTATTACTAAGTTTACTTTATTTTTTGGATTATGGGTATGCATTTATTCTTCTGGATGCAATGTGATGTTAAATAGTGCTTTGAATAAATGTCAACCTTGATTTCCAAAGAGTTGTTATGTGTATCCACTAACATGCAACCAAATAAACTCATTCATAGTGTAGAGTTTTTCTGCAACAACTAGAATGAAAGCAAAGGACCTATCCACTACCAATATCTTGTAACCACAAGAGGTCACACACATATATAAAGTTGTTATAACTTGGACAACATGGACACTTTTTCTGATCTTGTACATGTTGATTGAGAAGAAGTTATGCAAACAAGAATAAGATTCAATGCCATCACCTGATTATGCATTGTAACTCAAAAAAAGAACTAGTTGATTGAATTTATAATTTAATAACTGGTTATTCAATCGATCAATTAGTTAAGTTATGTGATTGTATTAGAACATATCCTAAACAATTTTGTTGCATGTAAATTTCTGGATTTCTTGGTTAGGATATTTTACTAAAGCCAATTGTAACTCCTAGTATGAATCTATCTCTTCATGCCTCTCGATGTAATTAAGGATATGAAAAAGGAAGGATTAATATTGTAAATGGATATATAGATAGTAATAAAGTAAGATAGATCAATCTATATATAGAGATTTTGTTTCCTTTTTCCATTTGTAATCTTCATGATGATGAAATAAGAAATTGGTTGTGTCAATTTGTTGTGTAGACACGGGCCTTAGGAGGGATTAACACCCAAGTAAGGGCCCACTTGTGGTTTCTAACCCTCTCCTTTTGTTTTTTGTTTTAACTCATTGCATGGTTAGGATTACAATGTTTTAATTATTTATCTGTATTCTATTTTTACATGCTTTTTCATAGCCATAGTATTTACTTTCAGTCATAATCTAGTTCATTCCCAGTATTGTTATTTCCTAATTATAGTGACAACAATTTACCTTTACACTCCTCAAACATCTATAATTGTGAATACAACACTTAAGTTCATATTTAAAGTTTACGTCCCTAGCTCGATAATTAAATCAAGTATAGATTAATGAACAAAATATTAATTGCTGAAAGTTAATTTTCACCACCCATTTTGGTTTCATTTCTAGGGATATGAAAAATTTATAAGGGTTTTAAGGAAGTTTTTCATTTATTAGAGTATTTTAGGTTTTAGGTAATTCGCCCAAATTCGCCCCACTAATTTCCATTAAATGAGTTGAGTAGTTTATGCATGCACCACCCAAGGGATGCCCATGGTATATTTTTACCCAATCCACAAGTAGCACAAATATCTTCATTTACCTCTGAGGATTTTGAAGAAGAAACTACCGCACTAGGTTTTGTGTTCGAAGATAATGCTCTAAGTGAAAACTTTGAAACCGATATGGAGCGATGCAGATGGCATAAAAAGTAAAGCGTAATGTTCTAAATGTTAAAAATGGGGTAACCACATTTGATTTCCCCATCACAAAAAATAATGCAGCTTTTGGTATGAAGAATATGTCTCTCTTAGCGTTGCCCAAATTTCATGGATTCATGTCAGAATACCTAGACACCTTTTTGTTTGAGTACAATGTTCTATGCAGGAGTTATGATTATAATACTCGATGCACATAAATTAAATATATTTCCAACTACACTCAAGGATGCATTCTTGATATGGTTCAATGGATTGGGAAGAAATGATTTAACCACAAGGGCACAAATTAAGGAGAAATTACTCAATAAGTACCAGGATTATTATAGATCAAATAGTAGAGGGAGTTATGAAACCTATAATGGAATAAAAGAGGATGAACCATTAGAAGACTATTCGGAAAGGTTCTTGTTCTACGTTTAGAAGTTAAGGCACAAATAACTACCAAATGAATATCTCAAATTTCTCTTTTGAAGGGACTCGGTGAGGAGGACATGGATGCTCGGGATCGTATGGGAGCAGAGAGACATTTCAAAAGATACTTTTACATAAAAATTTTAAGCCTACAAAAATTACTCAAGAGATACTATGAAGAGGGTAAGAAGTGTAAGATTAAGATGTGGATCAGCTACAAAAAAATAGGGACATATTCAAGTTAGATATTATCATGTTTAAAAATATGAAGAAGGAGATTGTCAATGACATGGATAATCAATTACATGCTCTACATGTTAAAAATAAAAAGGAAGATACAGAAGCAACACGCATAGAGTATTGTCATGTATGTAGAAGGAAGAAATTTGAATGTTAATGCATATAATTGGCTAACATTTCTCAAGAATGGGAGGCTTCACCTGATTTCAAGATGTTGGAGACATAGGATGGACAAGTTTTCTATGTTTCTCAAAGGAAACTATGACCACCGAGGAAAGGAGGTATGACACAAAACCCTATTAATTCATTTCAAAATTGGTATAATAATTCATATATAAATCCCCCACCTTGGTCCAACCCTAAAGGTTGGGCCCCATATCCTAACTAATATCAAAGCAATAGTGCTAACCTTAATTTCAAGGCTAACCACAACTATAATGGCAACAACCTCCTCAATTATGGAAACATCCTTTTAGAGGAGGATATTAGTATAATAACCTACTTCCAAATTACCAAAAATAATATCAACAACCTCCTTATCTACAACAAAAAAACTCTAATGAAAAACCCCTAAGCAAAGATCTCAACCAAAATATACACAACTACCACTCGGCCAATGCATAACATGAACAATAAATATGCTCAATCATCCTATTCTATTGAACCAAATCAATACCCTACCTATTATATTAATGTCAATAATATCCACCTTCTCTCAGGAAGAACACTTCCTTCACCAGCTAGACCCACCATTATAGAGATTGCTGAGGAACCGCAAATGCTACGAGATAGATCCATAACAACAACAAAATAAGTTGCATGGTAATTTGCAACAACCTAAGAAAATTTCCAACAAGGTTAAAATGTAGGGTAATGAGCTTCCATTTACTGAAAGGTTACAAGAAAATAATATTGACCTCAAATTAGAATCTGAGTCTGATTTTTTCAACTAGCTAAACGACATTTGTGTCAAAATTCCATTGATTTAAGCTATTAAGGATGTGCCCATCTATAAAAAATTGGTTAAAGATATATGCATAAAGAAACTAGGTAGAAAAAGGAAATATCCAACTACTATGTAGGTCATTGGACAACTAGTTGATATTATGCTTGGGAACTCAATTCTTCCCAAATACATAGATCCGGTACTCTTTTGGTAAATGTCACAATCAATGACATAGTGATCAAGAAAATACTAATTGACTAGGGGGAAAAATAAATGTAATGAAAAAAAAATTATGGATGAGTTGAAGTATTAGGGAATAAGACCAATAGCCACAATCTTGTAGCTTGCAGATAGATCAACAGTTAAGACTAAAGGAGTTCGGAGGACATAGTAGTAGTGGTAGACTCTTGGAAGTACCCCTGTTGGTTTTATTGTTCTTCACTAAAATAAATCTCGAGAGGATATCCTATCATCCTTGAAATACCATGGCTGGAAAATGTTGATGCATTCATAGGATGCAGATCTGGTAATATGATTATCTCTAATGGAAGTGGCACTAAAATCTCTTACTTTATCCCCCCGCATAACCATTGCATAAAGAATATCAAACCATCTCGGGTTAAAGATCCAAAATAAGATCAAATCTCATTTTAGTAGCTCAAGATCTTTGGAGAAGTAATGTAAAATTGAATGGTAAGAAGAATATGTTTTTCTTTCTAATGTCTTGCAAAATAATAATGGGAAGAATGAAAAAGCAAATGGAAAATTACAAAGGTGTATAAGATTTCCTAAGAATCAAATCCTATCGTATCAAAGCACTATGAACATTCCGGTAAGAATTGCATCCTCTAACAATTTCTTTCACATGATTATATATTTAATTATGTAATCAACATTATATGCTCCATGGCCGATCTCTCTAAGTAAGTGCAAATTACTCAGACAATCCACTTAAGATGAACAAAACATTGAGCATGCAACAAGAGCATCTCATTAATTACTCTTCTACAAAAATACAAAACATCATCTACATGGGACTATGGAGACATGTATGGGATACAACTGAGCTCTGTATAAATAAGATATATATAAAAGACAAACTGAAACCAATATGCCAACCATAAAGAAGAATAAATCCATTAGTGAGGGATATAGTGAAAGAAGAATTAAATTTTTTATTAGATGCTAGATTCATATATCCAATTTCAAATAGTCAATGGAGTCACCCCTTTCCATTATACCTAAGAATAATGGAAAATGGAGGATCTATGTGGACTATAGAGAGCTAAATGCAGCAACAAAAAAGGATCATTTTTGCTTCCTTTCATTAATCAGGTACTTGAAACTCTTGCTGGTAAGAAATATTTTTATTTTTTCAATGGCTATAGTGGATACAACCAAATTCAAATTATACTAGATGACTAGGATAAGACCACCTTCATGTGCCCATGGGGATCATTTTCATATAATGATCTTTCTTTTGGTTTTTACAATGCACCTGCTACATTTTAGAGAGTAGTTTGGAGCAGTTTTTCATATCTAACCAATGAATGCATGGAGGTATATATGGATTATTTTACAGTATATGGAAGTACTTTTGATGAAGCAATGAAGAATTTGGAAAAATGTCTCAAGATGTACAAGGAGCATAACCTATCCTTAAGTAATGAAAAATGCTACATGATGATGTCTAAAGGAATAATGTTGGGGCATTATCTATCAACTACTGGAATTCAGGTAGATCCAACAAAAATATATGTGATTATAAATATGCCAACACCAAAGAAGAAAAAATATGTAAGGAGCTTATTGGGACATGTTGGGTATTATATAATATTTATATAGGACTTCAGTAAGATTGCAGCACCATTATTTTTCATGTTGGGAAAAGATGTTACCTTTGAGTGGATTGAGAAATGTGAGGTTGCATTCCATACTTTGAAGAAAATGTTGACTTTAACACCTATGTTAAGAGGACTATATTGGATTTTTCCATTTCACATTCATATTGATGCCTCATATCATGCCATTGGATTTTTCTAGGACATAAAAATGGAATCCTAAAAATGCAATCTACTATGTCAGTAAGAACATGTAACACATTAAACTCAAGTATACACCATAGAGAAAGAATTCTTAGTAGTGGTTTATGCTATCAATAATTTCAGGCACTACATCATAGGTTATCCAATATTCATTCATACTGATCATGTAACAATTAAATATTTAATCAAAAACCAGTTGTAAGCAACAAAATAATCAGATGGTTGTTACTCTTTGAAGAGTTCGATGTCACTATTGTGGATAAGCCTGGTAAGGACAATTTTGTAGCTTATTTTATTTCAATAATGAAGAATAATAACAAAGAAAAATTAATGGATAACCATTTTCTAGATGAACACCTATTTTCCATTTCCACTAGAACACCATGGTATGCTAATATAGCTAATTATTTAGTCTCAGATAACAAACCTCCACACTATTTATATTCTGAAAAGAAATACATTGTTGAGAAAAGTGTGAATTTTTATTGGATAACTAGTTTTATATTTCACATGGGGAAGGATAATGTTATGAGGATATGCATAGATGATGAAGAAATATATGATGTCCTCAAAGCCTTCCATAGTGAACCATGTGGAGGAAATTTTACAATAAAAAGAACAACGCAAAAAGAGTTGACAACAGGGTATTATTGGTCTCTATTGCATAAGGATGAAGCATTGTATACAAGAAGGTGTGATAAATTCCAAAGAATGGGTAATCCTACCAAATTAGATGAAATGCCACTACAACCTCAGTTAGTATTGCAACCATTTGACAAACGGGGTTTGGACTTCATTGGTCCAATAGATCCTAAATCTCAATAAAAAGAGTAAATTTTGGTGTGTACAAATTACCTCACTAAATGGACAAAAGTGAAAGCACTTCCAACTCAGAAGAGGTAGAAATTTTCTAAATTTTTATATGACCACATTTTCACAAGGTATGGAGTACCAAGAGAAATTATTACAGATCAAGGCACACAATTCATTGCTAAAGTTATTTCGATCTAGATAACGATTATGAAATCAGACACGGAAGTCTACACCGTATTATCCTTAATCTAATGGTCAAGTTGAGGTAACAAATAGGGAAATAGAAGCCATCTTGAAAAAACTATTGCACTCCACAAGAGAGATTGGGTAGACAGAATTACAGAGGTAGTTTGGGTGTTTAACACAACTTGGAAGACAATAAAATGCTTTACACCATTTGATATTTTGTACCATAAGACTATTGTTATATTTATTGAATTTGAGAATAAGACACTAAGTATTGCACTAGAACTAGGCATATATTTGTCTAAAGCTCAAAGGCGAGAGAATTCTATAACTCAACAAGTTGGATCAAATGAGGAGATAGGTTGAACATAATACATAAGTGTTATAAAAGTAAAGGATCAAATGGCATGACATATTCATCAAGACAAGATAATTTCAAGAAGGTGATTGGGATTTATTATTTCACTCCAAGTACAAGGACCATATGGGAAAACTCTAGACAAGGTGGCTTTGCCCATATGAGATTGAGAAAATATTTTCCAATGGAGATGTGAAACTCATTACCATAGATCCTATGGGATTTAAACTACTGGTGAATGGTCATAGTTTGAGGTTGTATAAAAATAAAATTGATAGGAGTGCCTTTATACAACAATTCAGAGGAGGTCAAAGTAGGATGGAGATGATAACATCGAGTTACGGTCGGAAGTTGAACCTGTTGGTTCATCTTCTAAAGTTGTTGAAAACGAGATGTTCGGTGGACTTGGTATTTGTTAGTGCAAAATCACAGCACCCCTGGATGCTGGTCAGGTTTCTAGGTTGACCATACTATCATCCAGTGTGATTGCATAACATTGAATCCTTTCTCCAAGTGTGGGACTTGAAAAGTGAGAAAGGATTCTCCAGAGAAGGCTGGTTCCTATTCCTCTGTTCAGATGCACATGAAATATGCAGAGGGTTTGCTCGAAACCTAATCTAATCTGCCAAGGAGACAGGGTAAGAAGATGCATAAAAATAAATCTAAGCTAATAGAGGTGATGCACCGAGGAATGAAGAACACCCTATCTTGCCAATAAACATAGACCATTCAAATGTGATATAAGATCATGCACAGATAACAAAACTTGCAGTGAAAGACTAGGATGATGCAAAATAAACACAGAGAGGGTTGTGAATCATCCATAGACATGTATTACTTGCTCCAAAGATTGATACAATACACTACAGAATGTCAAGAGGTAGATTCATATTACAATTTCAAATGAGAGGTTTGAACTCCAAAAATTTGCCTGATAGGAGAAGAAGGGAGGAGAAAAATAGAAAATGTTCGACCTTTTGAAAGAAGCTCCTCTTT
The DNA here is from genome assembly GCA_018340775.1 of Taxus wallichiana var. yunnanensis. NCBI lineage: Eukaryota > Viridiplantae > Streptophyta > Pinopsida > Cupressales > Taxaceae > Taxus > Taxus wallichiana. The sequence goes on along the minus strand of CM031235.1, from coordinate 599,648,578 downwards.
ACAATATATAGGAAGAATGAGAGAGGGAAAAGAGAGGAAATTTAGAATCTACCCCAACCACTTCTAGGTCGTATTTTAAATCATCTCATTATGGCAGAAGTGGCGGATCCTGGCAAAATGGTGGGCTGTCTAACAGAAGCGGCGAACTGTCTGCTGCATTAAAGCTGGTTGTTGGAGCGTCACTTCTGGCATTACCACACATCAGGGACGTTTTCTCAATTTTCTCTCTCCAAACTGCACCAAAATGCAAGATTGATCCCAGAATCATGTAGATAATTTCAACAGCTTTCCGTTGATATAAAGAACGTGCTAATCCGAGCTCTGGATCGAAAGATATGACGATCTGAAGATTTAGGGCACAAAACAGGCCAAAACGGATTTTGAAATCTTTTCCGTGCTCTGCCACCGAACGACACGTGTCAAGCGCTGATTGGATGCGTAATTATCTCTCCTTCCCTGTCTGTGGGTTTTCCTGCTTCATTGGACATGTGTCCTCTTTTAATTGGCTCGGGTCAGTGCTTGAAACCTCGCCCTTTGACTTTTAGACTTTCTCCCTTGTGACACGTGTCGTGATTTGATTGGTTCTCGGGCTGCCGGATTTTCACGTCCTTCGCGTACATTTGTCCCGGATGTCCCAAACTGTTTGGGACAAAAATCTGATCCACCTGAAATGGGCTTCCTTGTCCCTCATTCGGCCGATGACACGTGGCGTTGCTTGATTGGCTTTTGGCTCCTTCGGCTATCCGCGTCCCTTTGTCCCAAGTCAGTCCCGATCTTTGAAGTTCCCGTTTGGGCCGAATCGGCTGGTTTCGTCCTTCGCGTTCATTTGTTCCAACTATCCCAGGTGTTTGGGACAAATTCTTCTCGAGCCACCCCGAAATGGGCTTCCTTTGCTCTCGACCGCTTCGCCTTTTCGCGTCCTTCGGCGTCTTCATGTCCCAAATGTCCCGAGTAGTTAGTCAATTTTCTTCTCCTTCGGCCGAACCAGCTTTACTGCGTCCCCACGCGTCTCGATGTCCTAGATGTCCCTTTGCTTCATGGGCCACCTGTAGGATTTTCGGCCGATCCGCGCCTCGATGTCCCAACTGTTTCAACTTTTGCGAGGACTAGGACTTAGCCAATTTTCATGATTTTCTGTTCTTGAGCTTGTTTTGCCACTTTTTTACCTTTCCTCGAGCTTGCTCTTTCCTTCTTCGGCCAGGGAGTTAGAAAAAATTGCAGGGGACCCTAGAAACATGATTTTTTCCCCTGAATCAATCCATTTTCCCAGGGACTTGAAAATTGATGCATGTTATCAAATTAACCACGGGGGTGAACTTTGGATAACAATTTGGCAACTTTTTGGGGTCACCTGCCTGCTAGGTAGAAGATCAGTGGCCTTTTAGCGATCCATTGGGCATGGAGTCATAAGCAATAACTCAAACGAGCACGCTTGACATCGCAACTCCTCTACGAGAGCACGTTGAACCGTAAAAACTCAACCTAGGAGCAATAAAACCTGCGCCAAAGCACTTAGGGAAACTGAAACCTAACTACAACAAGACAATGTGTAAAGCACTTGGAGGAATGAAAATCTAATTAATATTTACAAGGTGGTAAATTTCCCTCTAGAAGCAATGCTTGAGATAGATTCCATTTACTGGAATCTGCAATTCTTCACCATCCAATGAGGCCAATTGGAAAGCATTGCTGTTCTTGCACTTTGTGACCATGTATAGGTCACTCCAAATGGCATCAAATTTTGAATGCCTTCCCATTTTTGCTCTGTCCACATCCCATTTCAACACTAGATCTCCAACTTGAAAAGATCTATCCTTGGCCTTTCTATCAAAGGTCTTCTTGATCAAAGCTTGATCCTTTTCCATTGCTTGGGATGCCTGATTTCTGATCTCTTGCAGCTCCATCAACTCTGCATACCTCACCTCCATGGGCTCAAACTCTAGCAACTCCAGCTGCTTCATGAGTTCAAACGTTGGCAACTCAAGTGACATGGGCAAGATTGCCTCTCTTCCATAGACAAGACCCGAATGGAGAGTTACCAAAGGATCTCTTGGGAGTTATCCTATCATCCCATAAGGCTGATTTTAGTTTGGTATGCCAAGCCCTCGATTCTCATCAAGATTCCTCCTAATGATCCTGAACAAGTTCTTGTTTGTAGACTCGGCCTGGCCATTACCTTGAGGGTAATAGTTTGATGAAGTGCTTAGGTAGATCCCATTCTTGACAGCCCACTCAATCACCTTAGATCCAATGAATGCCAATGCATTATCAGAGATTATTGTAGTAGGTACGCCAAATCTGGTAGTTATCCCCTCATAAAAGTCTAAGATGCTAGACTCATTTGCCTCTTTGAGTGCTACTACTTCTGTCCATCTGGTGAAGTAGTCCATGGCTGTCAAAATCCATTTGTGCCCTTGGCTTGAATTGGGATTAATGACTCCAATGAAGTCCAAACCCCATTGCATGAATGGCTGGTCAACTGAGATTGGATGTAATGGAAGGGCAGCAAGTCTTTCTTTTCCTATGAAGAATGCACAATTCTTACACCTCTTGATCCATGCATAGCAATCACTAAAGATTTTAGGCCAATAATAACCAGCCTTCATGATTTTTAGAGCTGTCACTCTTGGTGCAAAATGACCACCAGCTGGTCCACCATGAAACTCTTCCAACACCCTTTGAATCTGATTTGTGCTAATGCATCTCAACAGAACACTCCATTCACATCTTTCTTGAACAAAACTCCATCAACAATGGCATATGGAACAACCTGCAACCTGAAGTATCTCCTCTTCGCTTTGCTCATTTCTGGAGGGCATAGGCCTATCTGTAGGAAGTGTATCATACTCTGAGTCCAACAGGGAGTGGGCACATTATCATTTTCCTGTTCTTGACCATCCTGTAGTACCAAGACAACATCTTCTTCATTACCTGCTTCAACTTGTCGACTCAAGGCTAGTTGTTCGCATAGTCCCTTCCCACGTACTAGTTTGGTGACCTTGATCTCGATGTCATATTCCATGACACGAGTTATCCATCCTACACGTTTCTCATTTAGATCCTTGTTTAGAAGGAAGTCCCTGACTCCCGCATGAGAGACCAATAATTGGATTTTGTTGTTTGAGACTAGGTGCTTGAATTTCTTTAAACTCCTGATCACTGCAAGTACATGCTTTTCAATGAAAGAGTACCTAGTTTCGTATTCCTCCAAGCCTTGACTGAAGAAAGCAACTGGTTGTTCTAATCCTTCTTTGTTTTGTTGTGCCAAGATTGCAGAAATTGTATCTCCACCACCAAAGGCGTATAACATGAAATCCTTGGAGAAGTTTGGATTGATGAGAGTTGGAGCTTGAGAGATAGCTTCTTTGATTGCCTCAAAACTCTCCTTGCCTTTTGCTGTCCATTTGAAAGCCATGCTCTTCTTTAGCATTTTGGTGATGGGCCTGACAAGGGCTGCAAAATTTGGGACAAACCTGTGAACAAAATTGATCCTTCCCAAGAAGCTTTGAAGAGCCTTCTTGTGACTTGGAAATGGTAGTGCTCTTATGGCTTCAACCCTCTCTGGATCAATTGCCAGTCCCTCTATTGAAACAATATGGCCAAGAAGTTTTCCCTCATGAGCCAAGAATATGCATTTTTTGGGATTCAATGATACCCCAAATCTTCTACACCTCTGAAATACCTGCCTCAGATGAAAGAGGTGATCCACTGCATTTTTGGAGAATACAGTGATGTCATCAAGGTATATCAAAACTATTTTATTGATCAACCCCTTGAATGCCATATCCATTGCCCTTTGGAAAGTGGCTCCAGCATTTGATAGCCCAAATGGCATCTTCTTGTAGGCATAGGTCCCCCATTTGGTGGTGAAAGCCATCTTGAACTGGTCATCTTCCTTCACCATTACCTGATTATACCCTGAGTAGCCATCTAGGAGAGAGAATCTCTCCGAACCGGATACCACTTGCAATATTTGTTCCATTGAAGGAAGTGGGTAATGGTCTTTGAGAGATGCCCTATTTAGGTCTCGGAAATCTACACACAACCTAATTTCTCCACTCTTCTTCCTGACCGGAACCAAGTTTGCGACCCAGCTTGAGTGCTTGATCGGGAATATAATGCTTGCCTCTATTAGCTTATTTAGCTCTTTCTTCATTAGAGGCTCAATGTGAGGGTTGACTGGTCTCTGCTTCTACCTGATGGGCTTAGCATCTGGATCCAATTCTATGGTATGCTGAGCCAGGTTGGGATTGAAACCTTTCAAGTCTTCATAGCTCCAAGCGAAGACATCTAGAAATTCTTGGCAAAGTTGTATGAAATCTGATTTCTCCTGTTCAGTGGCTACCTTGCCAATTTGAAGTGTTTTGTTTTCCCCAACCGGAATTGGCTCTCAATCTTATCTTTTGACTCAGTATGTTAGCCTTTTCCTTACTTACGGAACTGGTCATTAGGGTTGAAGATAGAATCCAATGTTACTAAACCTCTAGGAAGCTTGTTTTTCCGCGGATTGCACTACTTGATCCCCATCTTGCTGCTCTAATATGTCTGATTCCTAGGCGAGAATTCAGCCTCTTCTTGTAAGAAATTGATGATCTATTGATCGTTCTCAAACACTGCCACCGGGTGTTATTATCTCAAATTGCTAGCCTCACAATCACATGGACATGTGGCTGTGTTTTTTCCCTTTTGATGTTGTCAACCACATCAAACATTGCTCCAACAGCTGCGAGCCTATCCGCGGCTTCATTTTTTTTTCTAGGTATGGACGCGATATTGAAAGCTTCGAAATCCTCAACGAGGTCCCATACCCTGTTCTTGTAGTTCTTTAGCAGTTCATTCTTTGTAGCATGTTGTCCCCTGACTTGATTGATGATTAGTTCACTGTCACCAAAGACTTGCAAGTTCTTTATTTTCTTCTTGATTGCCCAATGTATCCCTTGCACCAAGGCTTCATATTCAGCAGTGTTATTTGAACAGGAAAACTGGAAACGGAAGGCTGAGTAATACCTTATACCTTGTGGTGAAACGAGCATAGCTCCTCCTCCTACACCTTGTCTACTCCTTGATCCATCAAAGAACAACTGCCATACTTCATTCTTGTCCTTATGATCTGGCTTGGTGATGCTGGGGAGAGGTTGATCCTCTTCATGTAAACAATAAACCCCTAGCTCAGATTCTTCTACTTCTTGATAAGGATCAAAAGCATGCACCTTGCTTTCCCATTCATCAAGAGTCAAATCCGGGATACTTCCAACCTTGGTGTCAGCCTCGTCAGTGCTAGGGTGATCTTCTTGATCAAATGCTGAGCAATTGGCATTAATCTGACTTGGAGTGTAAGGCTCAATATGGAAGTTTGCAATAGGTTCAGACCTAATTGTAGCCTTAGTTCCATACCTTGTTCTAAATAGCATGTGAGACCAATCCACCGAAAGATAGCCTCCAATTTTAGCAGTGAAGTCTCTTGACAAGCACAATGCAAAGAGTGGTGGAAGGTCTATGACTGATACATCTTGTAAAACAACAACATTTGGACATGCATGCAAGGTAAGACTCAAATTTCTAATCACTCCAACTGTTGCTACTGCTGTTCCATCTAACTGCACTACCCCTTTGGATGTTATTTAATACTAGAGCCCTAGCTGATCAGCTATCTGTTTAGGCATTACTGAGCTACTTGCCCCGGAGTCTATCATGCAATTATGTACTAGCTGATTTCCAATGATTAACGAAACATAGAAAGGGGGGGCTTCAACATTTTACCTTGTTGTGCTCCATGACTTCCTTCAGGCTAGGCAACATTTGTAAGCACTTTGTCTTGCATCTGAACCTGCTGATTCGAAGTTGGCCAATCCTTCATGGCAGCTTGCAGCAGATCTCTTTGGCCTGGGATGGATAGGGATTCCCACATAGATATATTGACGTTTGTCTTCTTCATCTGATCAATGATACTGAATGGTGATGAAGGATCTCTCTGCTGTCCCTTGGTTTGCACATTTACTCCTTGTACGTGGGCAGCAACAGCTGGCATTTGAGTTGGCCTAGGGGCTGTTCTTGGCTGCCCTTGTGCATTTGAAACGGGACTTTGCTTGCCAATCATTTCTGGAGTCATAGAAGGTTGTGGGCTGGTTGGAGCTAGTGGCTGCTCCTCACCCAAATTTCTCCTTTTTGACCTTGTGTTGGCTGCAACACCTTGAGAAACCGCTTGATTCATGCCACAGAAATCCTCTGCTTGCCAGTTCACCAATGTGGTGTCATTTGGGGCTGATTGCTGTTGGAATGTTTCTTGTTGTTGACTATTTCCTTGACTGCCCTCACCCTCCACACCAGTAGTTGTCACCATTAGTGCTTGATTGAGAGCACCATTGAAACACATGGATTGGTTATGAGGCTCGTTGCATGGAAAGCACCAATTGTATTCCTGAGCAATGTTGTTCTATGTTGGCACTAATGCTTTAGAGGAAGATATGACATTTGGATTATAGGGCTGGAATGGTCTATTAGCAGGAGGCCTTGTTTGATTCATATTTGCAGCTGGATTAGGTGGTCTTTGTGGTTGGTATGGCTGCCTATTAGGTTGAGCTTGGGGTTGATAAGAAGGTCTAAAACTTTGGGCTTGTTGCCTTTTGAGAGTAACCAGCTCATTGCCTAGATTTTGCAATTGCTTCATGACCTCTTGAAGCTCATTTGGGGCACTTGGAGATGAAGTGGAAGCTTCATTTGAACTCTGATTTCTAGGAGTGGGAGAAGGAGCCAAATTAGGTGCTTGACTAGTGTTTGGACTCTCTAAACTTGGAAACAATGGCATGGGAGGCCTAGGGGCAAGTTTGCCAGCTTAATCAAACAATTTTCAGCCCTAATGGCAATGCTATAAGCCATAGGGATAGTTATGCCTCCCATGGACTGAATTAACATAGAAATATCAGAGTTTAGAGCTTTGAGATAGTAGAGAAAAGCACCTTCTACTGTTGGCCTGACTGCCATTGGAATTCTCTCCCAAGTCTTTTGAAATCTGAAGTTGAAATCAGTCAGCTGCTCATTGGGAGCTCTCTTGATAGTTGTTAGCTGCTCCAAAAGAGACAAGTTGTCTCCCTTCTCTCCAAATTTCTCGTGAAGTGCTATACACAGCTGATTCCAATTTGTGATAGAACCAGCTCCAAGGCTCCTAAACCATTGCAATGCTTTACCCTTGAATGAAGATGCCAGTAACTTGACAGCCACTTGCATTTCATTGATTTCATGAATTGCACAAAGGTTAGCAATATCTTTAACATGATCACCTGGAGTAGTCTGATTTTCTCTAGTGAAGTAGGGAATGTTCTTCAAGGCTGCAATAGGAACTAGATGTTGTGCATTGAGAGCAAGTGGGATGCTACCTGTGAAGTTGACGTAGGGGTTGTTCTGAGCCATTCTAATTGGTCTTAAAACCCTTGTTGACTGAATGAAAGGCCTACCAGGTGGAGGAGTTGAGAGAGTTCTATTTGGTGGAGATGGAGACCTCTGAATCCTTCTTCCTCTTTGCCTTCTTCTCGGAGATAATTGTAGGTATTCAAACAACACTTCTTCTTCTCGACTCTTGACCTTGTGATTCTTCTCATAAGTTTTCAGGCCTTCACTGCTGAAAACAGTTGATTTTTTCCCTTGGAGTTGCCAAATATGAAAATAATAGCTCTTTTTAAGCAAGAAAAATGCAGCAGATGCACATCAACCCTGCTACAATAAAAATGAGACCTCTAGTCCCACCGGGCGTGCCAAAACTGTTAGTGCAAAATCACAGCACCCCTGGATGCTGGTCAGGTTTCTAGGTTGACCATACTATCATCCAGTGTGATTGCATAACATTGAATCCTTTCTCCAAGTGTGGGACTTGAAAAGTGAGAAAGGATTCTCCAGAGAAGGCTGGTTCCTATTCCTCTATTCAGATGCACACGAAATATGCAGAGGGTTTGCTCGAAACCTAATCTAATCTGCCAAGGAGATAGGGTAAGAAGATGCATAAAAATAAATCTAAGCTAATAGAGGTGATGCACCGAGGAATGAAGAACACCCTATCTTTCCAATAAACATAGACCATTCAAATGTGATATAAGATCATGCACGAGATAACAAAACTTGCAAAGTGAAAGACCAGGAGGATGTAAAATAAACACGAGAGAGGGTTGAAATCATCCACGACATGTATTACTTGCTCCAAAGATTGATACAATACACTACGAAATGCCAAGAGGCGTAGTCATATTACAATTTTAAATGAGAGGTTCAAACTCCACAAATTCGCCAGATAGGAGAAGAAGGGAGGAGAAAAACAGAAAATGTTTGACCTTTTTAAAGAAGCTCCTTTTTACAATATATAGGAAGAATGAGAGAGGGAAAAGAGAGGGAATTCAAAATCTACCCCAACCACTTCTAGGTCATATTTTAAATCATCTCATTATGGCAGAAGTGGCGGATCCTAGAAAAATGACAGGATGTCTAATGTGGGCGATGAACCGTCTGCTGCATTAAAGCTGGTTGTTGGAGCGTCACTTCTGGCATTACCACATGTCAGGGACGTTTTCTCAATTTTATCTCTCTAGACTACACCAAAATGCAAGATTGATCCCAGAATCATGTAGAGAATTTCAACAGCTTTCCGTTGATATAAAGAACGTGCAAATCCGAGCTCTGGATCGAAAGATATGACGATCTGAAGATTTAGGGCACGAAACAGGCCAAAACGGATTTTGAAATCTTTTCCGTGCTTTGCCACCTGGACGACACGTGTCAAGTGCTGATTGGATGCGTAATTATCTCTCCTTCCCTGTCTCGGGGTTTTCCTGCTTCATTGACACGTGTCCTCTTTTAATTGGCTCGGGTCAGTGCTTGAAACCTCGCCCTTTGACTTTTGGACTTTCTCCCTTGTGACACGTGTCGTGATTTGATTGGTTCTCGGGCCTGCCGGATTTTCGCGTCCTTCGCGTACATTTGTCCCGGATGTCCCAAACTGTTTGGGACAAAAACTCCCGATCCGCCCGAAATGGGCTTCCTTGTCCCTCATTCGGCCGATGACACGTGGCGTTGCTTGATTGGCTTTCGGCTCCTTCAGCTATCCGCGTCCCACGCGTCCCTTTGTCCCAACTATCCCAGTCTGAAGTTCCCTGTTTCAGCCGAATCGCCGATTCACGTCCTTCGCATCCATTTGTTCACTGTCCCATCTGCTTTGGGACAAATTCTTCCGAGCCGCCAAAATGGGCTTCCTTTGCTCTCAGCCGCTTCACCTTTTCATGACCTTCGCGTCTTCATGTCCCAAATGTCCCAGAGCAGTTAGTCAATTTTCTTCTCCTTCGGCCGAACCAGCTTTCCACGTCCCACGTGTCCCGATGTCCCAGATGTCCCTTTGCTTCGCGGGCCACCTGGAGGCTTTTCGGCTGATCCGCACCTCAATGTCCCAACTGTTTCAACTTTTGCGAGGACTAGGACTTAGCCAATTTTCACGATTTTTCCTGTTCTTGAGCTTGTTTTTGCTGGTTTTTTCACCTTTCCTCAGAGCTTGCTGTTTCCTTCTTCGACTAGGGGAGTTAGAAAAATTCTGAGGGGACCCTAGAAACATGATTTTTGCCCTGAATCAATCCATTTACATGGGACTTGAGAATTCTTATGCATGTTATCAAATTAACCCTGGGGGGTGAACTTTGGATAACAGTATTTTCATCTTGTTGAATACTTTAAGGGTGAATAAAAGTGATGTGATCAAACCTCTTGGTGATCAACACCACTCAAATAACATGTTTTTTTTTCTTATAATTTTTGTTTTGTAGGATTTGGTGTATTTTTTACAAGAAGTACAATGGTATCTGACAGAAGGAGATGGTTCAAAGACTAGATGTCCACTTTTATTAGCATAAAACAAAGCCTCGCTTTGTTTTCCTATCAACATAAATTTTGATAACATGAAGAAAATAAGGAACAAACTACACCTGCGAGTACTTATGAAGATGACTGGCACCAGAGAGAAAAATTCATCCTTTCGTTTTCAGGCATTGACTGATTTTACTAAGGAGCCTTTAACATGCCTCTACCTACACTTGCAACACTTTGTATAGCACCTACAATAATGTAGCACCTCAACCTCTAGTGTCATGATGACTCGCATGCGATTAAAGGTGTAAATTATGACAAGGCACATGTCACCATCATCCAATGCACCTCTCAAGATAAGTGCACTTAATTCACTTTAATAAAGTAGCGATAGAATAATTATATGTGATTAATATTTGTGTCATGTCATGAGTGACTTTATAAGCCATAATATGCCACCACCTTTCATTATATGATTTTTCACCCCACTTTGTCACACAACCTCACCTCACATGCTTGTACCCCTCAAATGAAATTAATGCATACCTTTTCATGTTGCGTGTGATCTGGTTCTGAAAAATTTGAAATCATCAAGTACTCAAAATCTTTACACTTACTCAAATTTTTGCATAATCACCATAAACTACAATATTTTTCCTCTCAGAGCTCAAGAAGTTTTCCAAATTTGAAATGGGAGGAGACCTAATTTGAAATGATCCTACAAACCACTCATAGCTTTGTAGTCACCACAAATATTTTAGTATTTCCACAACAATGGATGAATGGACAATATTAATAAGTTTTAAGGATTTAACAAGTCCATGATGACAAATTTTAATGCCACATTCAAGGATGGAAATGAAATTTTTAAGGATTTGAAATTTAAGGTGGATGAAACAATTATAACTATAGTAACAAGACTTCTTACAAAAGGTGAACTGTTTCCTACAAAGGAAAATCTAGATGAGGCTCAAACAAAATTAAGTGATGATGATGATAATTTTTAATTGATGACAAGGTACATTACACACTTCCCGAAACCCTTTTGGGTTTATGTTACAAACTACATTATAAAACACTTCACTTGTGAGGGTAGGTACTCAAGATTGAATACTATACATTTTAAATTTCTTAATCATTTAAAGAATGGAAGACATGTTAATGTCCCTAATTTCTTACATGAAAGCTTAAATAAAATGAGTAAGGAGTCTCAGAGGGGGAGGTATGCATTATCTCATCATTGTCTTATTACCTTGATTGTCAAACATGTATTAGAGAGGGAGCACCCTACAATAAAATGGAAAGAGTTTTCTAGGGCAAAACACATTGATGATTTGTTGAAAAAAGGAAGAAAAAGAGGAGAAGCATAACTAGTTCTTCCACAACTGCTCCTAAAACCATAGCTTCTACCTCTATTCCTACAAAAACCTTTATTCCTACAACAACCTCTATTCTTATAAAAACCTATATTCCTACAACAACATCTATCCCTATAGAAACTTCTATTCCTATAGAAATATTTTTTCATACGAAACTTCCACACCTGCATAAACACCTGTTCATGAAAAACCTCCATCTCTAGAGAAAGACATAAGGCCCATATCTTCGACATGATTCTTGTTGTTGAAACTTTTCTAAGAATATATACACTCAAGTCCTTGTCATCCAAGGGAAAATCAAATTCCTCAAGCAAAGCCCCTAAAATGACATAGAGATACCATAGTCTTTACACTAAAAATCACAAAACTTCAAAGCCTAGGAGAAATGCTACTATCCCACTTGACAATGATGTAGAGGTTGAAAATACCAAAGAACCTACACCAATGGATATTGAGAAGGGTAGTAATGAAATTTCATGTGAAAATTAGGATATGGAAGACACCACTAAGGAAATTGAAGAAACAAAGGAGGAGGAATATGATGAATAACCTATTCATGAGATCCATTCTGAACCAATTGGGGATCACACATAGGTCATTCGTGTTGAGGAAACCCATAAACAACATGAAGGTGAAGCATTGATAGATGAAGTTAAAATTACACCACATTTTTCTACAGTTAATGAAGAGCACATAGAGGAAGCACTAGATCATGCAGTGCTTGAACCACATATTGTTGACAAAGATATTATGGATGATTTGCCACCACATGTTGAGGAAATAATAGAAAATATTGTTAATGAACTTGAGACAGAACCCCAATATGAGGATATTGAGATCATACAAGTGGATAGTCTTGTAGTTATTCAAGATATAGTTCATGAAGTTTCAGAGCATGTTTCCCCAACATTTCTACTAGATAGCTTGCAGCCACAGGTTATTATCAGATAATTTTTCAAGGAACCGCCCAAACCAGTTTGCATAAGTATAGGTATTCAAATAAATTTTTTAGATTACTGGGTGGAGTAATTTGAAGACTATGTTGCTAGATTGTAGGGAAGATGGAAAAGGGGGAAGGAAGAATTACTCTTCCAACATTGGTAGGATCTTTCAGAGAAGATAAATAACTCAAGGAAAAGGACACAAAAATTGAAAGACTCAAGAAGAAGTAGGAAGATGCAGTTCTAGTGACAAATGAAATATTTAAATGTAGACCATCATCTAACATTTATGTTATCTTATTGAAAGAACACATTTTTTAGTTGAATTATACTTTTATCAACAATGATATTCCATTTGATATTAGTGGAGCCAGGCCTTTCTTCAAGATATATATGAAAATGCCTCATGAAATTCAGTTTCTTTTATGTGAATTATATCAATACAATTATGCCTTGGAATATGACAGGGATTGGATCCCAATACTCTACATTGGAGATGTTCTAATTAGGGCACTATGTTCCTATTTTAACAATGAGATGTACAGAGAAAAAATATGGAGGAATATCAGCAATTGTCAAAAATACAACCATTGATGATTAGAGGTGAAGCTTCAAATACAAGAGAAATTATTGAGGAGTATGGAAAATACATGCAACACAAAGACATTAGACAACAAGTGCACCAAATGAGACAAGAAACTCATGATGAAGCTAGAAACTACATTAAATTTAATGGCATGGAAATAATACATGTTTGAAGGGAAATATTGCAAGAAATTTCACCATAGATATAGAGGAAGGAAAGACATTCTTATCATAATATCATTCCAACTTTTAGGAGGATAAATGCATATATTGAAGTCTCTAAGGGATGTGGAAAAACTTAGTTTCCTATTGGTTATTATCCACTAATTTTCCACTATCCTATACCACATTGGTCTAGAAACAAGGAACTGGATGAGGACATATAGGACATGGATAATGGAAAGATACAAAAAGAATGCATGGTACTTCTTCAGATGAGCTAGAAGGAACATCTACACCCACTGACTTCGTGCACCTAAGCAGCATTATTCAGAAGATCCTATTCCGGCCGAGGCACTCCAAAGAATCTTGAATGAGAACATTCAAGAACATAAGTCTAGGGCTATGATGAGTCATTTTATTTCCTATTTAAACATCTACTTGTATTTTGTTTAGCTAACTATACCCCTGAACTTGTATTTCCCGATGATACTCTGCTGAACATTTCCATTATGGCTTGAACTTATAGTACACATATTAGTTAATATAATTCTTACTAAGTTTAATTTATTTTTTGGATTATGGGTATGCATTTATTCTTCTTGATGCAATGTGATGTTAAATAGTGCTTTGAATAAATGTCAACCTTGATTTCCAAAGATTTTTATGTGTATCCACTAACATACAACCAAAGAAACTCATTCACAATGTAGAGATCGTCCACTACAACTAGATGCAGCAAAAGGGACCCATCTACTCGTCAAACGCTTGCAGCCACAGAGGTCACACACATATATAAATCCATGATATCTTGGACAATGTGGAAACTTCACCTGATCTTGTACATGTTGATTAAGAATAAGTTATGTGAACAGGAAGAAGATTCAATTCCATCACCTGGTTATGCATTGAAACTCAAACAAAGAACTAGTTGATTGAATTTATAATTTAATAACTATTTGTTCAATCGATCAATTATTTAAGTTATGTGATTGTATTAGAACATCTCCTAAATGGTTTTGGTGCATGTAAATTTCTATTTTGGTTGGTTATAATATTTTACTAAAGCCAATTGTAACTCCTAGTATGAATATATCTCGTCATGCCTCTACTATAAATAATGATATAAAAAGGAACGATTAATGTTATAAATGGATATAGAGAGTAATATAGTAAGACATATCGATCCATAGATAGAGAGTTTGTTGTATTCTTCCATTTTTAATCTTCATGATGATGAAATAAGAATCTATGTTATGTTAATTTGTTGTAGATACATGAATTAGGAGGGATTAGCACCTAAGGTAGGTCCCACTTATGGTTTACTAACTCTCTCCTTTTTTTGTTGTTTTATTTCAGTGAATTGTTAGGATTATAGTGTTTTACTTATTTATTTGTATTTTTTTAACATGCTTTTCCATATCCATAGTATTTACTTTCAGTCATAATCTAGTTCATTCCTAGTATTGTTATTTCCTAATTGTAGTTATAATAATTTACCTTTACACTCTTCAACAAAATTTAACCGTTTATACAACACTGACAATATTTAAATTTTACGTCCCTAGGTTTGATAATTAAATGACTATAGATTACTGAAGAACATATTAATTACTGCAAGTTAATTTTCACCACCAAATAAGTGTACTTAAATTATTTCAAGCTTTAATTAATTTATATTTATTATAATAAAAATAATGCATTGTTTTACGTTGGTAGAATTGTATAAGAAGAAGATTTCATCACTTCTGTTTGTATTTATTATATTTCTAGTATTTCTTTTCAATATATTTCTTATATCTTCCTTGATAACTTCTTCCCAACTTATTCCTATGGATCTGCTTGGGAAATTAGTTGGAGATAGAAGTGAAGAAATCATTTCACATTGTTTATTTATTTTAATGTTTTTATATTTACTCATTAGGGAAAGTTCACACGGAAAAGAGGAAATTACTTGCATGCTTTTCCCTTTCCATAAAACTTAAGGCCGAAGCTTTTCTAGAAGATGTTTATTTTATTTTATTTAGATTAATAAATTTCAAATACATTATTTTATATTAACATTTCTAGACAACCCTGCAATAGAGGAATAACCACATTCATATATTCTCTATTTTTAGTTTATTTTATTAGAAGTAGTATTTTATTTTAATTAATTTCTTGTGTCTGTAGAATAGCTTATTTATTTATTTTATTTAAATTCTAAAAAATACAAAAATATTTTAGCCATTTAATTAGTTTGTTTTGATTCATTCTTGTTCAGACAAATAGAATAGATGGTTTATTTCATTTTGGTTAATTAATCGGGAATGAATTTAGCTAATTAAAAGATTAAAACACACTTGTCTTTTATTTAAGCTAGATTTACTTTTCTTAATTATTTAAAAAAAAATTTCAACATAGTTTAGAATTAAAATAAAAATCAAAGAAATAAAACAATAGGGAACTTACACTACCCATACATAGCCTCTAATTCCCCTTCATTCAACTTAACTCGTAGGAATTCACACTAACCATTCTTAGTCCCTGAATCTCTTATATTTACCTTTCAACATCCCATCAACTCCACACATTTAGGCTATCATGGCCCGAAACACCTTGGGAGGTCAAGTGTGTTTGGAATCACGTGTTTATTCTCAGGCGTATAGTCTCGTTCTCCATGCAAGCCCATGAAAGTTATATGAAAATAAATACAGAAACCAAGTATGATGACATGAAGAATTCCACTATACCATCTATCTCACCCCTAGCAATTCGGGAAACCCCTACCATCTTCTCATGAATTTTCTCACTTATCAAGTTATCCCAAGGGAAATTTTTTTTTTTGTAAATATAAGTTGAATGAAATAAAACACGCATTCATGGAAAATTTTGGTGGATTCCATACTCATCAATCTATTCAATAGTGTAACCAGGTGCCCAACTTCTTCTATAAAGTCACCCATGCTTAGTTTCTTGGGAAATCTAGTGACAAAATCTTTGGGTTTAATCGACTAGCTATCTAAAAAAATTAGTCCATCTTCCTACCCGCATATCCTAATACAACCGTACTAAATTCATAGTAATGACACCCTCTTATTGTAATGGTGGGAAATCCAACATTTTTAAAAATCCTCTTCTTAGAAGAAAAAAAAGAAAGGATCTATTTCTATCCCGAACCTCCCTTGTTATGGGGTTATAATTATAGGCACAGACCCATACAATCTTCAGTTGTATAAAGCAAGAGGAAAGGCCACAATAAGGTCAATATGATTACTATCCATATAGTTCATGCTCTCACTTCTTCCTAGAGCATGTAATATTAGCCTAAACTACTCTAACTCGGCATTGACGAGGTTAAAATTCATGATTTTGTCTAGAGGGTAGTTTATACTAGAAGATGTCTTCAGAAATTCAAGAGGATCTTCATGGATATTACAACTTTCAAAACACCCCTTATTCCCCCAAAACTCGGGCTTGAGCTCTTTATCTTAAATATTTATGGGGATGATAAATATCGTTCAGCTTACCCATTCAAATT
This sequence comes from Taxus wallichiana var. yunnanensis, assembly GCA_018340775.1. Classification (NCBI taxonomy): domain Eukaryota; kingdom Viridiplantae; phylum Streptophyta; class Pinopsida; order Cupressales; family Taxaceae; genus Taxus; species Taxus wallichiana. The sequence continues at coordinate 599,632,160 of CM031235.1, read as the reverse complement.
AGGTTCTTATTTTTCATTTGAAGCTTACGAACAACTCAAATCCTATCTAAGAACCACCGCATCATTCCTTTGTTTCTCAAACACACTTCCTACTTTAATTATCCTTATGGATTATTCAACACTAAAAATTTTAGATATTTCAAATGCAAAGTGTGATCTAGTATCGAGTTCCCATATTTATTTCCCTTGGATCCTTACATTAATGCTAAAGATTGTGTTTGTTAGAGATTTTTGTAATTTGTAGCTTTTATTTTTAAATGTTATAGGCTTTGTTGTCTTATGACCTATATGATCCTACCGTATGGGTCTTTTTGTTTGTGTCTATCTCCACATATCTAGGTAGCATACATATCACATATTTATGGCCCAGTCAACCCCACTGATGGGTCTCAAAAATAAATTGCAAGGGGGCACATGTGTAAACTTACAAAATGTAATTTGTATTTCCTTTTGCATTCACGGTTATACACCACATGATTTTTTGACCTAGTGCATACTTGTTAGGTCCCGGATTTAATTTTTCAAGTTGTACCCACACATAGATTAGAGATAAAATATGCTTGCACCTCCCCTAATTCAGACCATCTTCCACTTATCCTTCGTGATTAAGTATCGTGGTCGGGAGAAACATTTTTATTTTACACAAATATTTAGCACATAAATGGTGTAAAATGTGATGTGTATTTTTCATGCATCCCCCAATATTATTCAAATATTTTATTTTATGATTTTAGGGAGGGACTTACATCTCACATCTACATAAAATTTTGTTAATCCTATAAGAGAGTAAGTACTCGGTCATTAATATGGAAATGTCAACCGCCACTTCCTTCACGGATGTCAAACTAGAAACAATCCTTACAAGGATAAAGACCACAAGGCCAATACATAACATGGAAAAATACAAGGAAATAATATAACTCTTCCCAAAAATTTAGAATAACATAGAGTTAGATTAGGAACTAACCAATACCGGGAGAAAACTTTCAAATGGTGCTTGGGTTTGACATGAAAATTATGGGAAAAACAAATGGCTCTAGCTTGGGGATGAAATCCACCAATAGGTGTTTGAAGAACCATGTAGATACTCATAGAAGAAAAGAAACAAATGGTTATCCAATAGGTAATGGATTCATAAAATAGGACAAAAATTCTACATAATTTACACCGCATGAATCACGTCGAAAATAATTGGATACGATGAAGCCAAAAATAAAAAAAATAAAAGAAAGAGAAACATAAGGGAATGTAAAAAAATGAAAGGAAACTATACACTTTACAATAATACAAAGACATACCTTTTAATCAAGGAAATGTTTCATATGCCTTCCATTAACATGAAATTCTAATATTTCTTCGTCTAAATATCCCAAGAAAAGGTATGTTCCCCAATTTTGATATCTATAGAGTAGGTTCACAGCTAGAGAGCATCAAATTTACCATGATTTCCTTATCCTCATGTCTTTTTCTCATAATAGTACTAGATCTCCCACATGGAAAGTTCTAGGAACAAAATTCTTATCAATTATATTCTTGATGCTTTCTTTGAACTTGACATGCCTTAGATAAGACTCTCTTCTAATTTCATCTAACTCAATGATTTGATTGATTCTTGCATAATAGGGATTAACACTATCCCTTTCCTCTAGCTATTGTATAAACCGATAAACGAGAAAGCGTAATGATGAGGTAAAAGAGCTTGAACATCTTAAACCAAATAAAATGGGATTTTACCAATAGAAATTTTAGTTGTAACTCTATCATCCCATAATGCAAATTTAAGTTGTTCACTCCATTTCCTCTTATTCATCTCTAACGTTCTTCAGAGTATATTGAGAAGGTTATTATTACTAGATTCCTCCTAGTCATTCCTTACAGATTGTAGTTAGAAGCATAAGTAAGGGTTATTCCATACTCATGACACATTGTTGCCAAATTTTTATCCCTAAAGCTCATGAGATTGTTAGCAACTAGCTTGGTAGGAAAACCAAACCTACATATTATGTGATTAAGGATAAAATACATAACCACTTGATGATTTACTTTCTTGGTGAGAATAGCCTCAACCCACTTGGTAAAATATTAAGTAGCCACCAATATCCACTTTTATCCCGCACTTCAAGTTTCAAAAAATCCCAATAAAATATAACCCCATTATTTAAAATGATCCTCTATAAAACTAGGCTATAAGGGGAGATATCCATAAGCTTTTAATCTACTAGAGAAACTTTTGTTGTTCTCACAATTTTTAACAATTATAGTGACGTCTTTGAAAAGAGACAACCACTAATAACCTTCTCTCAAAATTTTGTGAGTAGTAACTCTTCTAGAAAAATGACCCCAACATAACCCTTCATGAAATTCATAAACCATCTTTAGGGCTTCCTCCTCCGTAATAAATCTCAACAGAATCCTTCAGGGGATCTTCCAATCCAATCTACAATATGTTAAGATGTACTTTTGGGACATCTATTTGAGTGTTCTTCTATGATTCTTATCTAACCCTTCGGACGATTAATTTTTTTAGATAATATGTAATTTCCTTATACCAGGCTAAAAGTTTTACCTTCTCATGGGGATATTACTCATCACCTTCAATGGTGTGTACTTCAATGATCTAAATGTTTATCTCAACCATCAATCTTACAAGGCCCATACTACATTCCGTTGGTGAGGTGGTCCAATATCCATCTCATATTTTTGCAATTTTTAACCCATATGCACCTTTTACTTGACATTTCCATTTGATATAGGATGCATTTCACCATAGTGTGAGGTACATAGGCTATGATCCTTGAAATGAGAATGTAAGGTCTAAATATTTTGGTTGTTTTAACCAGAGCAAAAGATTTCTTTTCCATAACATAATATTTCAATTTATACCCCTACAAATCTTTTCTAAAGAACATAATAGGTTTCTCACAACTTTATTCATCATCTTGCAACAACACAAAAGTAATAGAAAATTTATAATCAAAAGAAAACATTTGAAAATTCTTCTTGTGATCAAGACTAGCCAATACAGGTTAGTTTTGAGTGCCTCCTTTACTCCTTTGAAATCTCGAGTCACCTCCTTCAACATGCTGATAATTAACAAAGTGATCTTAGAAAATTTTGAGATGATTCTTCTTACAAAATTAATCTACCCAAAGAAGGATTGGATACCTTTCTTAGACATGGGGATGATGACTTTATCAATTTCTTCTACCATTTTTGGATATATCATGACCCCTTCATGAGACACAATGTGTTTGAGTAACTTGGCATTATGTACACCAAAATAACACTTCTTAAGATTCAACAAAATTCCATATTACCGAGACCTAATCAAGATTATTTTAAGTGCATCAAATGGTCACCTCTTCTTTTAGAAAAGACTTTGATATCATCCCGATACACATTGATGAACTCATTGATGAAACCCGATAAAGTAACTTCCATGGCTATTTTAAACATGGCCCCTGAATTTATCAATCCAAATGACAATCTGAAATATTCATAAGTTCCCCACGGAGTGGTGAATTCAATATTATATTGTTTTGATTCTTTGACCACAAATTTATTGTACCCAAAGAATCCATGCAGGAGTAGACAAAAATTCGACCCGTTACTTCTTGCAAGATATTATCCATATTAAGCAAGAGGTAATTATCTTTAAGTGGGTATTTTTTTAGATTCTTGAAATATACATAGAGCCTAATAACCCCATTTTTTCTTAAAAACACTAAATTGGATACCCATGAGGAGTACTAAGTAGGTTTTATGATACCTCCATCTCATAATTTCTTTAGATATTCCCGTGATTTGGCTGCAAGGATGGGGTTGATAGGTCTATTCTTTTTTCTAAAGGGCTTAATGTAGGGTTCTAATGGTATCTCATGCTGGAAAAATTCCTCTCTATAGTATTTTAGTTCAGAATAAGACCAAGAGAGGAAGTACTACTACTTTTTAGAAGTTTGGTATAATATTTTATTTCTTATTCATTCAAATTATCTCATAACTAAACCTTTTTAGGATTTGAGAAAGAACTTAAGTTTCATTCCATGACATCCCTTAGTGAGGTAGTATATTTATGAGCTACTCTTTTCAAGTACTATCAAATACCAATTCAAGGCTAACTAATCCTCTCGGGATCACATTAGTTTTTAATTTAATCACTTCCTTCCCAAATAGGGTTTCCTTCCTTGGCATACGTCTATTATAGGTTTTAAATGGATGACATGGTCATAAAATTCACTTTGATAACTCAAGAATATTTTAATATGTGAATCATGTTAGGAAAATAGCTTAGTGCTCACTATGGTTTAGTATTGTTGTAATATGTGAAGTTGTACTATTATACAACTCACGTATCTATTAGGATTATGGAGAGAATAAAGGCTTGTTAGAGTGATTCTAGAGATAAGAGAGAGATATGAGGAAGACTAAGTGATAAGACTTGACTCCTAGATTATAGAATCAAGCATTTGTATAAGACGTTATCTCTAAATGAATTCAATGTTTCTCTTAAGTGAATTCAATTTTTTTCTTATTTTAAACTGATTTAAATGTAAGATTTGGTTTGAGCATGTGGATATTGGAAGTGCTCTATGGATTTTACATTCAAATGATTCTAATTTTTTAAAATATGTATGGTAAATCACATTTTTCTCCAAAACATAGAATTTAAATTCCAGAAATTTTTGGATTTGTTTTATTAGATTCCAAGCATGATCTATCAAAAATTGGAAAAACCCGGTTCCTAGTTATGGAGAAACAAAGAAATCAATATCGGAGTAGAAGCTATGTTGAAGCTCATGAGATAGCAACAATGTTTGATGTGTTTATTAGACTAGCATAATCTAAATGTGTTCCAATGAATTGATGTGTTGGCCTTGACATTGAATTTTTTAATGAGACGTGGAGCTAAATACATTCAACATCCCTCTTCTCAACGATCAAACCAAATACGAGTCTTTATGTGGAGTTTTTTCATGTCTTGGGATTCATAAATGCAACCATCCAATATCAATTCTAGGCTAACTTGCATGCAATATTATGAAGCGTAGTTTTTTTATTAGCTAGACATATCACCGACTTCCTTGAGCACACATATATGCAATGCGGAGAGAATACCATGTGGGGGATGTAAATACATAAGAAACATTATTAAAATTTTATTGTCCTGTCTGATTCTCGGGTAAAAAAAGTCTCTATTTGTCGTTGTTACAAGTTTATTAAAAGTTAAGTCTTTGAGTCATCTGTAAGCTTAATAATAGTGAGGTCTTTTGTTTTTTTGTTTTTATTTTATTTGTTTTATTTTTAAATATATATGTGTTTCGAGTTAATACATAAAAATTAATTAAGTAATACTTTTTAATCCTTGTTTTTATTGTCTCGTCATTGTGTCATCAATAGTGTCATTGTATTGTTTTTGGAAAAAAAATTATTGTCTATAGTCAATTTGTAAAGGACACATTTTCAAGGTAATCGATGTCTTCTATTGTTGAAATGGATATTCCATTAGAAAAATTTACTGGTTTTAACTTTCACACATGGAAAGTTAAAATTCAAATGCAACTAATGAATAAAAACTTATGGGGAATAGTTAGTGGTAAAGAAACATAGCCCACATATGTAAGTAAGTTACTTGAATGGAAAAGTAGAGATGATAAGGCCAAAGCCATCATTGGCCTTGCACTTTCAGATTTTGAACTACACTATGTAGATTTGGAAAAGTCATCCACTGAGATTTGGGAAAATTTGAATAATTTGTTTGGTGCTAAAGTGGTTAATGCAAAATTTTCCTTAAAATTACACTTATTCAAATTAAAAATGAGTGAAGGAACTACTATGTCTAGTCATATAAATGATCTCAAATCTCTCATGAGGCAACTAGTAGAAGTTAAAACACCAATTGATGATGAAGATGCTAAAGCCATTTTATTTAATAGTTTGTCTTCAAAAAAAAAAAATTGTTTTCTCTCTAGGTCAAATGCCATCTCAGTCCTTGGAAGACATGATCTCAACTCTCCTAGAAGAATAAAAAAGAGCACTATTAGAAGATATAGAAGAAGAAAGTGCAATGTACTCAAATAAAAATTGTAAAAAAATTGACAAAAATAAGAATGAAGTTGAATGTTTTTATTGGAGAAAAGGGACATACATCTAAATTTTGTAAGGTTCGAGCTAATGATATCCTCATAGGAAAAATAAAAACAAATGAAGAAAATTTAAATAATAAAAAGAAGCATCCATCGAGGAAGAACCGACAAAGGAAGAACCAACAAATGATGATAGTGGTTATAATTTTGAGGATTTTCTATACTAAGTGAATAAATTCCTGATGGAGGATGGAGGCAATGGAGGAATTACATCAATCGCTGACCTCTCACCACTGCAAGTGATGGGGCCACATAATGGTGTTGTGGCATTTTCTTTCAGTTGCATGTTTACTTTCTACAAATAAGAACAGATGGATCATACATGTTCAAGTATTGTAATAAATGAGCTTATTTATTTGTATTTCCCCTTGAGGTAAGATAGTGATGAGAACTAATAGAGTACTGCAAAAACATGATGTATATGGTTGTTGGTTAACCACATGTAAAATCATCGTTTGTTTGTAGGTTGTTTGTAAACCGAGTGTAAAACCATCCCGATTGTTTGTAGTTGTTAGTAAAAACCGAGTGTAAAACCATCATGGTCATTTATAGGTTGGTGGTTAGTCAAGTGTATTTTGGTTGTCAAAGAAGGAATTTATTGAAAGCAATAGTCAAGGGACAAAAAGTAACTCCTCTTTAATGGGAGAGGTTACCTTATTTAAAGGCAAAAACCTATTTACACATGTATAGTGTATAGTTTTAATGAGGAACTCGGATATAATGAAAGTGTTAGAATATAACAAATCATCAATACAAAAGGATAGAGGAATTAAGTAATAGGAGGGGCAGAAAGGCACTCTCAAGAAATATAGATAACAAAATAATTCCTTACGCATGCCAGAATGAAATTATTTGGAACATAATCATTTGCATTTGAAACAATAAGATGTTATTTCATAGACACAAAGTTCTAGAGATTACATCTACAAGAATACAAAGCTTCTTGAAGTAACACAGATAAATGATTCAATAAATTTTAATAGATAGCAATGAAAGAAAAAGACCAGATGAACATAGAAAGAAAGATATTTTTGTATTGATAGCTTTTTACTCCTTTACACTTTCAAAAATAAACCAAGTTCCAGCCCCAAAGAATGGCGTAAAGAGCCCATTATATAAATTACAAATTAGTTACACTTGGTAACTATTTATTTTAACTAAAATGTTAATTAAGGAGGTGCTTGACACAAGACCCTTAATTAATTACAATAAGCCCAATTTGAGAAAAATAAGGAGGGGAGAAGCTAGAAGGTAAAACATCTGGTTATTGCTGAGGAGGGCCCACTGATTTGAGAATTCTTTGCTTGAAATTTTTCAAGGCTTTGACTATTTCTCTTCCTCATGGGACTGATATGTTGGCAGTGGCTTGAGACCAAGTACCTAGACATTTCTACATGTCCTTGTTGAAATCGTATATGTACATGATATTCTTTATTAGCCTCTTCAATAAGAGATTGAAGAGAGAAAATCTCTTTTATCTTCTCTTTGGTAATCGATTATTCCTTGAACAAGTTTTCTTTAACAAATGCCCTGAACTGAGTTTTAATTTCTTGGAGAGAGAAAGGAACACCTAAAGTTTCATCGTGAAGATGACAGTGAATATCTTTGAAAGAAGACACAACACAAGTTTTGAAGGCTTCTCCCTTCTGCCAATGCTCCTCAACTCTCCCAAAGCTTCCTCCAGAACTTTTATTTTCCATTCCACATTGAAAACCCATGACCTTGACAAGTTGTCTTTAGCATCATCAAAAACCTTGTTGGCCATCAATATATTTCATCAGCCTGGACCCCATAAGGTGAAGATCCACTATGCAGCTACTCCAAAGCTTTAGTTCTTTATCCATGGTTCCAATTGAGGAGTAGAGTTTTTGTTACAATTTTGCCACCTTCTCATTTAGTTTGAAGGCATCTACAATGAAATTCAAACCTGTAATGATCATGTCATCCACCATGGCTTCCATAGCCATCCCGTAAGTAGAATACCTATGTATATCTTTAATGCTTTGAACTTCATCTTGACTAATAATCATAGGAGGCGGAAGGGAAGCCAGTGGAGTAGGATCCAAAACCTTGTCCTTAGCCAATAATGACTTGATGAAGCTAGAAAGAACTTGATTTTTCTCTTCTAGCTGTTCTATAGTTTGTTTACCCCTTTCTACTCTCTCAATAACCTTGGTTACTATCTCTTGGAGGTTATGCACCTCACTCTCAGGGGTAGATTCTCCCATTGGAATCCTAGAAAGCTCCAGATCAGAGGCTAATAGATCCTGCTCTACCTTATCAACCTTAGGTTTTGCAACCTCTAGAAATTTTTGGCCTTGAGCATCTATCACTATCCTTAAAGTTGTTTTAGCCCTCTTTAATGGAGCAGAAGGAGTAGTGCCCAAAAAGGCTACCAAAACATCAAATTTTTCCCTATCAATTGAGAAGAAGGTTTCCTCTTCCTACTGTCAACCAAGGGTTGCACCCATGCAAAAGTGGAGGAAGAAGAAGAAGGGACAAGAGGTCCAAGAGCAAGTGAGCTCATAGCACTGAAAGTATTCACCACTGTCACTTCCATTAGAGATGTGAGTGAGGCATCTGGAGCTTCTTGAGCAGAGGAATCAGTGGTACTTGGGGGTTCAGTGCTAGGAACTTCTTTCTCTTTATCTATTGTAACCTCTGAAGTTCCTGCAGGGACTGGTACCTCATCATCATCACTTTCACTAAGAAAAATAACATTTTCTGGCCCTGAAGGTAGTTCTGAGTGCTCTAGAAGGGGTTCTTCCTCAATTGGATCTTTCTTAACCTCTTTTACCTTCTTTTGGTACAATTGAGTAGAGGAAGAAGGAGTAGATGATTCAAGTTCTTTATTTGAGGAAGGAGGAGGGGTTTGTGCAGGTACCTCCGAGCTAGGTGTATGTGATTCCTTCCTAGGTGTTGAAGTATCTTTGGAGGAAGATCCACTTTGATTCTTCCTAAGCTCACGAACTTTTTTGTCAAACTAGACCTTGGTTCTTACAAGGACAGGAGCCAAAATCTCAGCCAAGTCATCCTTCTCCCTCTTGTACTAGTCCAAATCTTCTAAGGGAGTATTCTTGATCAATGTCTCATATTCATAAGATAACAAGTATTCAGTATAATCCTAGAACCCTTCAAGAACTTGGTAGAGATTGAGCTCCTTTATCAGTTGTAGGGAGAATTTTCCATAATGTCTCTACCTTACTTCAAATTCATCTACACAATCAGCCCAGTAGTCCTCAGTATCTGATCTATGATGATAATTAATTCTGAGATTTAGCTTAATGAACTTCTTCAAATCAAAATAGGTCCTAGGCCTGAAGAAGTGAATAGTGATGGGAGTGAGGGCCCTTTCTATATTTTGAGCATCCAAGGTTGTTTTGCATGTATAGTTACCCAAGGAAATAGGGAAATGCAAACTAGAGATCTTCTTGTCCCTGCAGGTTCTATGCAATTTATCCAATTGCCTGCATACCTCAATCAAAGCCATTTTGTCATTACAAAACATGGGGAGCTTGAGAGGTGTGTTCTCATAACTAGCCAACCTGATATATGAAAACCTCCTGAACTGAATGAAGAAAGCCCCATACTTTGCTATCAGGTTCATGGCTTCATCAAAAAATCTCCTTGTGGTATCACTTTCTAAAAGCCTCACAATATACATGGTAAAGACATCATTTTCCCTCCTGAAGTTGTGGTTACTAGTTTCAAGAGTAAATCGAGGGCAGTATGCATAAATGGGTTCATCCTTCTAACCCTCTATGTATGTGAATCCAAACCATTGCCGAGCTGATGCTAGTGTATACATGAGATAAGAAGACATATAGAACTTCTTGGTCTATTGCACATTGGACAACTACTCTTTCAAATTCATGCAAATGATTTTTCCCAATTTATGCTCTAGATACCTTTGCAGATGATGTTGATGAGAGGGCACATCCAAAAGTGAAATTCATTGGTAGAGGGTAACCCCATGACGTGAGCTAGCAAGATAATGAAATCATATAGTTATTCATTTGAATCATCCCTAAATAATTCCTTGGAAAGTCAGGATGATCCCGTTTTAGAGTTCTTAAACCATGAATTTGCTATCCTCACTTTGTATTTATCACTGTCTTGCTCGAATAGAGTCTGAGCTTGAGCCTGAGTGATAACAATGGAGTCTTCAACTTCTGGAATTTGTAGAGCAGCAACAATGGCGTAGCATCTAATTTAGCAATTAGTTCCCCGTGCACATTAGACAATTCTGTTGTGTCAGTGTCAAAAGGAGCCACACATGCGAGCACAATGTTGGCACATTGTACTGAGATTGGGAAACCCGTAGCATACGCAAGGCCACTGTCATTGATCATCTGTGCCATGGGGGAAGGATTAGGGCTAATCAATCTGTTCCAAAATCACCAAAATCTAAGTGTCGAACCTCACTATCCCCAATATCGGGAACAGAGGACTCAAGCGGTGAAACATGCTCTTGACCTTGGAACTTAATCTTCATATTTGTAATGTACAGAAAAATAGCCTTCATAGATCGAATCCGTAGTGAAAAATGCAAAGGGAATGGGAGCATGAGCAGATGGTCTTAATTGCAAGGATTTGAGCGAATGGTGGCAAGTAAGTAGTGTGTAAAATGTGTAGAGGGTATTCCCATTAAATATCCATTTTAGGAGAGATAAGGTTATGTTGTATATATTTACCCCCCGTAAATATAGATAAAAAACAAAGGGAAAGCGGGTTTCGGAGGTGGAGAAACATGGCGCAGAAGCATGTCGGAGGGGCGGATAAACCCGACAGCAAAGAACATGTCGCAAGGGTTGGAAAACCCGACGCAAAGGGAAAGCGGGTTTCGAGGGCGAGAAACATGGCGCAGAAGCATGTCGGAGGGGATAAACCCGATAGCAAAGAACATGTCGCAAGGGTTGGAAAACCTGACGCAAAGGGAAAGCGGGTTTCGGAGGTGGAGAAACATGGCACAGAAGCATGGGGCGAAAACATGTCGAGCAACCCTCTGAACCCGATGCACATGCAAGTTCATCTTCCGCCCGACACAAAGGAAAGCTCGAAAATCACGGCGGAAGTGGGTTTCGGGAAAACACAAACATCAAGCAGCATGTCGAGGCATCCTCCAAACCCGATGCAAATGCAAAGGAGAAACCCGAACCCGACAGGCAGAAGACCCTGACGCGGGAAATATTCAGATCGCCATAACTTTTCACAGGGAGCTCGGATTCACACAAGGTTGGACTTTTCGGAAATCTCTCGGCGTCCTCTACCCAACTATGACTGGATATCTTTAATTGGGTGGGAAAAAGTTCTTAAAAATGTAAAATACAATTCGCCACTGTTGGGTTGTTGAGATCCTCACCTACCGCCATAATATGATGGGTTAGGTGCAGTCTTGGAGGTGGTTGGGGGCAGAATTCGAATCATTCTCTTCTCCCTCATTTTTTCTCATATAAATGGTAAAGAGAGGCTCTCTAAAAATGTTGGGCATTTCTACTTTGCACCCTCCCTTCTCTCCTGCTTGCAAGAGAATTTGTGGAGTTTTCAAGCCTCCCATATGGATTGTAATGTTGTTTTTTGCCTCTTGGCCATTGCAATGTATTGAATCGATCCTTGAGCAATATATGTATGTCTGTGATTGATTTTAAACCCTCTCATATATTCATTGCTGTTATTTTGATCTCTCATTGCATTTTGGTCACTGTGCATGGTGTGGTATTACATCTATGTGGTCTGTGTTTAATCTTGCAAAACGGGTGTCCAACATTCCTCGGTGCATCACCTCCTTAGCTTAGGTTTAATTTTATGCATTTCTCTCTCCCTGTCTCCTTGGTAGTTAGATTAGGTTTTTTGGGTAAACCTCTGCATTTTATTGGTGCATCTGAATAGAGGAATAGGAGCCGACCTTCATCTGGAGAGCTTTTCCGATTTCGCAAGGTCCCACACTTGGGAAAAGCTCCATGTTGTGCAATCGCACTGAGACTTTCAACCCATCGTGTTACAGAGTCCCAGGGGTGCTTTGTGATTTGACACTAATAGGTTATAAATGCACATTAAATTCATATGCATTGACTCAAAAAGGAAAGAATCGGAAAAGTGGAAAAAACTATCCCGAATGGTCTTTGGTACATTTGGGACATGAGGGACGCGAAGACGTGATGTGGGTGATGTGGGTAATGTGGGCCAAAAGAGCATGGGAATTCCATAAAATTGGAAATGCGAGGGAAGTGAGGGACGTGAAGATGTTATTCGACGATGCGCATGATCGTGCAAAGCAGGATGGAATACATGACGCTTTTGGGATAGATGAGACAAAAGTACGTGAAGGACCTCGATGCAGGTGATACAGGTGAGTGGGGAACAGAAAGCCCGGGTGAACTTGGAACATACGGGCCAAAAAGTTTCAACAAAACTGAAAGTTAAAGGATTTTCAAGGAAAGCAGCCAATTGGGAATAGAAGGCCTGACAGAATTGGGACATGAGGGACAAAAATTTCTGGACCCACAATTTACCAAAATGACTCCAAAAAAATAAATTTTCACTATCTCCTCAACTTTTCACTTCACTAGAACATCATAAAAGGGTGCTAACTCAAAATTTTCAATTTTTTACTTTCAAAAGAGGGGAAATTTTGAGAGGACAACAACTGGCTCTTTCTAGGGATGACTCAACTAGATTAGAAGAATAAGACAAGGCAAGAACTCTTAGAAAGCTAGGGGAAGAAGACCGATACCTTATCCATTGGGAAATAGAGTCAAAAGCAAACCAAGACAAAATACAACACACAAATAGGGAAAGGAAACACACCAAAAGCAAGAGAAAGAAAACACACCCTATACATAATATACAAAGAGACCTCCTATTCACCTAGGACTTAAACAATTTTAGGTACTGCCCACTATAAGGAAGTGGGAGAGAAGAACCATCCATGTAATCAAGATAGAAATAATTCTCACCAGAAAAGTGCCTGATTTTTAAAGGATCAAGCCAAAGAGAATCAAACTTACCATGGCTTCCATGAGGCTCATGTCTTTTATCCCATAGCAAAACAATGTCTCCAAATTTGAAATCCTTGGACTTGGCCTTCTTATCAAACAAATATTTTACCTTCTGCTGGTGGGTGTATATTCTATCAACAACCTGCAACCTGTCTTCATTCAACTTATGAAGATACATGATCCTTTTATCTAAAGAATCATTGAAGCTAGTGTCTTCAATGGCCTTCATTAAATAAAAAGTTGGGAGCTGCATCATTTATCGTAATTGAACTTCCATAGCATACACTACTTGAAAAGGGGACATTCCAATAACTCTTTTAGGTTTAATTCTATCTGCCTAAAGAGCATCATAAATTTTCTTGTGCCAATTCCTCTGAGATTCATTAACCAATTTCCTTACCATAGCCACCAGATTTTTATTTGTTGATTCTCGTGTCCATTCCCTTGAGGATAATAATTTGAAGAGTGAGCTAGGGAAATTCCATATCCATAATATAAATCCATCATCTCAGAGAAGAAAATTTTGAAGCATTATCAGTCACAATCTTGTTTGGCACACCAAACCTCACCAAGATGTTTTCTTTGATAAAATTACATACTACTTCAGAAGTAGTACTCTTTACTGGGATGGCTTCTACCCACTTAGTAAAATAATCTGTGGTAGTCAACACATGAGTATGTCCAACACTTGAAGATGGATTAAGTGTTCTAATAAAATCTAAACCCCATTGTTGAAAGGGATCTTCAATCACAATTGGTTTAAGCGGTAAGGAAGCCAACTTGGGTCTACCCACAAAGGTCTGACAAGCTTCACATTTATCAACCCACTTTGATGCGTCCTTGAACAAGGTAGGCCAATAGTTTCTAGCATGAAGAATCTTGTGAGCAGTGATAGTAGATGAGTAATGGCCTCCACATGCTTGATCATGGAAAGTTGAAAGAAGCTTCTTTTGTTGCTCTTTATCAATGCATTTCAAAAATCTCCCATCCATCCCACGTTTGAACAAAGCATTCTCCCACAACACATATTGCGCTGATCTTAACTTGATAGCTCTTTTATCTTTGGTAGTCAAATGAGAGGGACACTCACCATAGGTGAGAAAATGTGTGATATCAGCATACCATTCATCAATCGAGCTGAGAAACAGAATAATAGGAACATCAACCTCATCCTTAGGTAACTCATGACCAACTCCTTCTGCAATGAGTTCACACAAGCCTTTACCCCTGGACTAATTTGGTTGGTCTGATGTCAATATCATATTCTTGAACTTTTTCTACCCAGTTTCCTCTCTTAGTTCCAAATTCTTGTTGTGTAAGAATTGACTTGATGGTCATATTAGGCACAAGCACTGTGGAGTGAGAGTGAATAATATAAAAATGAAAATTCTTGATAGCTTTAACCACTACAAAAGCATGTTTCTCCATCATTGTGTATTTCAACTCATGATTTTTAAGAATGTAGCTCATGAATGCAATTGGGAGTTCATGATCATCGAATATTTCTGAGTCAAGACAACAACCAGGGTACTTTATGTGGCATAGCAATAAATAATAAAATCTTTACTAAAATCTGGACACGCTAAGATACTTGTTTTAGCAATAGTCTTTTTAATACCTTTAAAGGATTCTTTCCCTTCAGAGGACCAGCCAAACATTTGTTTTCCTTTTATCATTTGGGAGATGTTTAAAGTTATCTCTATAAAATTAGGAATGAATCTTCTTAGGAATTTTATCTTACCGAAGAAGGAATGCACTCCCTTCTTACTAGTTAGAAGAGGAATCTACTGAATAGCTTGAACTCGTTCAGGATCAATTTTGATTCCATCTTTAGAGACAACATGCCCCAAAAATTTTCCCTCTATGACACAAAAGATAGATTTCTTGGGATTCAAAGAGATCCCATGTTCTCTGCATTTCAAGAGAACTGTTTCTAGATGATGAAAATGATCTGCTCTAGTTTTAGAAAACACGGTCAGGTCATCTAGATACACAACAATACATTTCCCTTTCAAACTTCCAAAATCCAAGTCCATAGCCCTTTGAAAAGTGGCACCAACATTAATGAGTCCAAAAGGCATCCTCTTGTAGGAAAAAGTACCCTAGGGGGTGGTGAAGGTCGTCTTGTGCTGATCTGTGGTATTGAATTCTACTTGATTATACCCTGAGAAGCCATCAAGCATGGACAACATTTCAGATCCCGTAACAACTTGCAAGACTTGATCCATCATGGGCAGAGGATAGTTGTCCTTAAAAGAAGCTCCGATTCTGATTCTGAAGTCAACACGAGATATGAATCTCACCATTTTTCTTCATGACAGGCACAAAGATGGAAATCCATGTCAAATGGTGAATAGGGAAGATAATTTTGGCTTTCAACAATTTTTGGATTTCCTAAAAAATAGTGTCAGCAATCTTTGGATTGTATTGCCTTTGATTTTTCTTGAAAGGTTTAATTCTAGGTTTGAGAGGAATGAAATGTTGCATTTCCTTTGGTTGAAAAGACTTTAGATCCTCATATGAATATGCAAGAACATCCCTGTACTTCTTTAAGAGGTTCACCACCTTCTCCTTTTCTTATTACGTACAACATTTTCCAATGTTCACCATTTTGGGGTCATCAGTGCTCCCAATGTTAATTTTTTCAAACTCAACAGAATGTCATGCTCCCGTAGAAGCTTTAGAATTATTATACCTATCATGTTTATCAAACAATTCTTCCAAACTCACCAGTCCTTTAGGAATCTTGTTACCTTTGAGTTTGATGCACCCATCTTGATCTGTCTCCTCTTGAACACCTTCCTCATTAGGAGATACACTCTCACGAGGAAAATTGTCACTTCCTTTAAAGTACAATTGTTCAAAGTTATCCCTGAGCTCCAAGAAAGAAAGAAAATGTTGATCATCATTGAAAATTTTCCAATTACTTGCATTATCAGGCACACTGGGCCTATGGATCATTTCAATGGTAAATTTATCCTGAGAGAAATCAGGGTGAGGTATTAGCAATGATCCTGAGACAACTAGTGAATCAACCCTAGTGTTCTTTTCTCTTGGCACCACTTCAATGGAGAAGGCATCAAGAAATTCAATAGAATCCCAAACTTGATTCCTGTAATGCTTCAACCTTCTATTTTTAACTTGAAAAAGGTTTCTTACTTGTTTAACAACTAGTTCTACATCTCCATGAGCCAAAATATTCTTCACACATTTTTCTTTTTCCACATTAAGTCCAAGAATGAGGGCTTCATACTCTATTATATTATTGGTATTTTCAAATTGTAGCTTGAATGAGAAAGGATGAACTTTTCCCTCAAGAGATATCAACACTACACCAGCTCCAGAACCAACCGAGGAACAACTTCCATCAAATTCCAAATTCCAAACACCATTAAGATCATGAAGTACTTCTTTGGGAAGCTGAGATTCCTCTGGAGACATAATCATATAGTTACGATGCCCAATATTTTCATAAAGTATTTATGCTTTGGGATCATCTATTTTTGTACAATATACTCAGATTGCTTCTCGGGCAACAACTTCTTCATTTTTCCATTGACTGGTATGAGGGCATGTGACCAATCCATTTGAATCTCTCCTCCCACATCCTTACAAAAATTCCTACTTAACAACATACCATATGAAGGAGGGATATCTTCTACTAGAATAGTGGCCAAACCTTCTTCTCTGGTAAAGTGGAAAAATCTACTTGTGCATCTTTAATTCTTCCAACTAGGGGCACCTCCTTACTCTCCATGGAATAGCAGGACCCATAAGCATGTGTGAGAGTAAGACTTAAAGCATGAGATACTTTGGTAGGAATTAAATTATCTGATGCTCCTGAATCTAAGACACAGTTGCTGAGTTTATGGCCTACTATAAGAAGGGTCACATAAAATGGTTTGATCTTCTCATTAGGTGAGGTGACTGCAGCTACAAGGTTGGGTTGGGGTGCGAGGAATGGAGTAGGCAAAAGGCCTTTAGAGGTGCTTTTGGAATGGGAATTGACAAAGTGGATCATTTTGGCAAAGGCTTTAGGATGGGTTTGATAATACTCAGCCTCTGAAATTTGAACCTTTGTCTTCTTAAGGTGATCAATGATATCAAAAGAACTAGAGGTGGATGGGCTATCATCACTAGGAATCTTAGGCTTATCAGATTTAGGAGTTATAGAAGAAGAAGCTTTAGTAGTAGAATTAGGAAGAACAGAATTAGTAGAACTCACCTTCTGTGTGGATGCAGTGGGAATAGGATATCCTCTCCTTGCAACAACGAGGATAGTCATGGGATGCTCTTTGGATCTCTTAGTAGGCTGCATCACTTTTTCCTTCTTATTTGTCTATTCCCGAGTCATGACAACGTGTATGATTCACTATTCATATTTGTTACTACTTCATCATAATCATCCTCTTCATCAACACCCTCAATGGTGAAGAAATTAGCTCAGGATCCCTCAAGTTCCTCTAGTTCTTCATCAACTTCTTCTTCAAGTTATTCACAATATTCATTAATCTCCTCATCTTCAGGCTCTTCGACCTCACAAGTTACATTAACAGGGACCTTGATGGGTGGCCCCTCAATTTCCAGCCTTATCTGAGAGGAAGGAAAACGATTTCTAGGCTGAAAGTTTCTCCTTGGAACATTTGCATAAGGAGCATGTTGAGCCAATTATTTCTTGATGGCAATGAGGTCATTAGCAAGCTTTTGTACTAATGGGTTTGTATTAGCTCTGGGAGTGGAAGAGGAGGAAGAAGAAGCTCTAGATTTGGAAGGGTCTCTTTTCAACTTACCGGACATAATCAAGTCATCTTCAATGCTAACAACTAGTCTCTGATCCTTAGCCGATGTTGTAAGATTGGATATTCTCAAATTCGTAGCTAATTTCAAGTAATTGAGCTTTTAGGAAGATTTTTTTGAATTTGATCTACAGGTTGAGTGTCTGGTGGGATTTTGTTAATCAACTTGTTGAATCTAGCCACAAATTCCCTCATGGGTTCTTGTGATTCCTTCTTTATTTGAGAAATTTGGGCCAACAAAGCATGTACATCCTCCACAGTTTGAAATGGTTCTCAAATCTTGTTCTCATTGTGGTCCAACTGGTAATGGCCCCAGCAGGAAGGTGATAGAACCAATCTACTACATTATCTTGTAAAGTCTCTACAAAAATCCTCACCGAGACATCTTCATGTTCAACTCTGAGGACTCCACATGTAACTATGAAAGCTACGATATGTTCATCAGGATGCACCTTGCCATCACCTCTGAACTTGGGGAAGTTCTTCTTATTACCCCTGGGTAACTCATGCAAAGGCTGAGGAAGGGCAAGAGGCCCAACACAATGTTCCTAAGGTAATGAAATGGCCATCCTTGGAAAGACTGCTTGAAGGGGAACTGAAACACCAAAAAGAATAAAAGCACAGAGATTAGGGCTGAGTTGCTCTGAGGGATACCACTTACAGAGGTTCTATCTTCAACACGAGGAGTGCTTCTAGAACGAGCTCTTCTATTTATTCTTTTTGAAGGAAAAGGGAAACCTTTCTGCACCAAGAGCTAAAACTGAGAATAATCAATACCATGGGCCCTCCCCGCCATGAGTAAACCAGTAGAGTCATCGATCAAAGAATGATCAAGAAATGTTCATAGAACTGGAATAAGTTTAAAAATGAATCCCAGGTAGAGAGTCACCAAAAACTATTGGTTGTCAAAGAAGGACTTTATTGAAAGCAACAGTGCAGGGGATAGAAATTCCCTCCTCTTTAATGGGAGAGGCTCCCTTATTTAAAGGCAAAAACCTATTTACACATGTACAGTGTATAGTTTTAATGAGGAACTCAGATATCATGAAAGTGTTAAAATATAACAGATCATCAATACAAAAGGATAGAGGAATTAAGTAATGGGAGGGGTAGAAAGGCACTCTCAAGAAATATAGATAACAAAATAATTCCTTACGCATGCCAAAATGAAATTATTTGGAACAAAATCATTTGCATTTGAAACAATAAGATGTTATTTCACAGACACAAAGTTCTAGAGATTACATCTACAAGAATACAAAGCTTCTTGAAGTAACACAGATAAATGATTCAATAACTTTTAACAGATAGCAATGAAAGAAAAAGACCAGATGAACATAGAAAGAAAGATATTTTTGTATTGATAGATTTTTACTCCTTTACACTTTTAAAAATAACCAAGTTAAAGCCTCAAAGAATGGCGCAGAGAGCCCATTATATAACTTACAAATTAGTTACACTTGGTAATTGTTTCTTTTAACAAGACTATTAACTAAGGAGGTGCTTGACACAAGACCCTTAATTAATTACAATAAGCCTGATTTGAGAAAAAGAAGGAGGGGAGAAGCTAGAAGGTAAAACATCTCCTTATTGTTGAGGAGGGCTCACTCATTTTAGAATTCATTGCCTAAATTTTTAAACGCTTCTAACTATTTCTCTACCTCGTGGGACTGATGTGTTGGTAGTGGCTTGAGACCAAGTACCTAGACATTTCTCCATGTCCTTATCAAACTCAGTATGTGTATGATATTATTTATTAGCATCTTCAATAGCACATTGAAGAGAGAAAATCTCCTTTATCTTCTCTTTGGTAATCGATTCTTCCTTGAAAAAGTTTTCTTTAACAAATGCACTGAATTGAGTTTTAATTTCTTGGAGAGAGAAAGGAACACCTACAGTTTCATTATGAAGATGATAGTGAATATCTTTGAAAGAAGACACAACACAAGTTTTGAAGGATTCTCCCTTCTGCCAACTGCTCCTCAACTCTCCCAAGGCTTCCTCCAGTACTTTTATTTTCCATTCCATGCTAAAAACCCATGACCTTGACAAGTTGTCTTTGGCATCATCAAAAACCTTATTGGCCATCAATATATTTTCATCATCCTGTCCCATCAGGTGAAGATCCACTATGCAGCTACTCCAAAGCTTCAGTTCTTTATCCATGGTTCTAATTGAGGAGGAGAGTTTTTGTTGTAGGTTAGCCACCTTCTCATTGAGTTTGAAGGCCTCTACAATGAAATTCAAGCCTACAATGATCATGTCATCCACCATGGCTTCCATATCCCTCCCGTAAGTAGAATACCTGTGTATATCTTTGATGCTTTGAAATTCATCTTGACTAAGAATCATAGGAGGCGGAATCGCAGCCAGTGGAGTAGGATCCAAAACCTTGTCCTTATCCAATAACGACTTGATGAAGCTAGAAAGAACTTTATTTTTCTCTTCTAGTTGTTCTATAGTTTGTTTACCCCTTTCTACTCTCTCAATAACCTTGGTTCTTGTCTCCTCGGAGGTTATGTACCTCACTCTCAGGGATACATTCTCCCATTGGAATCCTAGAAACCTCCAGATCAGAGGCTAATAGATCCTGCTCTACCTTATCAACCTTAGGTTTTGCAACCTCTAGAAATTGTTGGCCTTGAGCATCTGTCACTATCCTTGAAGTTGTTTTAGCCCTCTTTGCTAGAGTAGTAGTGCCCAACAAGGCTACCACAACATCAAAATTTGGCCCTGTCAATTGAGAAGAAGGTTTCCTCTTCCTGCTGTCAACCAAGGGTTGCACCCATGCAAAAGTGGAGGAAGAAGAAGAAGGAACAAGAGGTCCAAGAGCAAGTGAGCTCATGGCACTTAAAGTATTCACCACTGTTGCTTCCAGTAGAGATGTGAGTGAGGCATCTAGAGCTTCTTGAGCAGAGGAATCAGTGGTACTTGGAGGTTCAGTGCTAGGAACTTCTTTCTCTTTATCTATTTTAACCTATGAAGTTCCTACATGGATTGACACCTCATCATCATCACTTTCACTAAGAATAATATAATAACATTTTCAGGCCTTGAAGGTAGTTCTGAGTGCTCTAGAAGGGGTTCTTCCTCAATTGGCTCTTGCTTAACCTCTTTTACCTTCTTTTGGTACACTTGAGTAGAGGACGAAGTAGATGATTTAGGTTATTTATTTGAGGAAGGAGGATGGGTTTGTGCAGGTACCTCCGAGCTAGGTGTATGTGATTCCTTCCTAGGTGTTGAAGTATCTTTAGAGGAAGATCCACTTCGATTCTTCCTAAGCTCGTGAACTTTTTTATCAAACCAGACCTTGGTTCTTACAAGGACAGGAGCCAAAATCTCAGCCAAGTCATCCTTCTCCCTCTTGTACCACCCAAATCTTCTAAGGGATTATGCTTGATCAATGTCTCATATTCATAAGATAACAAGTCTTCAAGATAACATCCTAGAACCCTTCAGGAACTTGGTAGAGATTGAGATCATTTATCGATTGCAGGGAGAATTTGCCATAATGTCTCCACCTTGCTTCAAATTCATCTACATAATCGGCCCAGTAGTCCTCATTATCTGAGCGGTGATGATAATTAATTTTGAGATTTAGCTCAATGAACTTCTTCAAATCAAAACAGGTCCTAGGCCTAAAGAAATGAACAGTGATGGGAGTAAGGTCCCTTTCTATATTTTGAGCATCTAAGGTTGTTTTTCATGTATAGTTTCCTAAGGAAATAGGGAAATGCAAACCAGATATCTTCTTGTCTCTATAGGTTCTATGTAATTTATCCAATTGTCTGCGCATACCTCAATCAAAGCCATTTTGTCATTAAAAACATGGGGATCTTGAGAGGTGTGTTTCATAACCAGCAAGCTTTGATATATAAAAATCTCCCAGAATCGAATGAAGAAAGCCCCATACTTTGCTATCGGTTTCATGGCTTCATCAAAAAATCTCCTTGTGGTATCAATTTATAAAAAACCCCACAATATACATGGTAAAGGCATCATTCACCCTCTTGAATTTGTGGTTACTAGTTTCAAGAGTGAATTGAGGGTAGTATGCATAAATGGGTTCATCCTTCTGACCCTATATGTATGTTAATCCAAACCATTGCCGAGATGCTTTCGCTAGGATATACATGAGATAATAATTCATATATAACTTCTTGGTCTATTCCACATTAGACAACTACTCACAAATTCATGTAAATGATTTCTACCCAATTTATGCTCTGGCTACCTTCACAAATGATGTTGATGAGCAGGCACATCCAAAAGTGAAATTCATTAGTAGAGGGTAACCCCATGATGTGAGCTAGCAAGATAATGAAATCAGACAGTTCTTCATTGAAATCAGCCCTAAATAATGCCTTGGAAAGTCGGGATGCTCCCTTTTTAGGGTTCTTCAACCATGAATTTTCTATCCTCTCTTTATATTCTAACACTTTCATGATATCTGAGTTCCTCATTAAAACTATACACTGTACATGTGTAAATAGGTTTTTTCCTTTAAATAAGGGAACCTCTCACATTAAAGAGGAGGGACTTTCTGTCCCCTAACCGCTGCTTTCAATAAAGTCATTCTTTGACAAACAACAAGTGTAAAACCATCATTTGAGTTGGCTAGTAGTATAGGATAAATTTTCCCCATGTTCACACTAAGGGTGGGAATGTTAGGAAAATATATGAGAGCTCACTATGGTTTAGTATTGTTGTAATATGTGAAGTTGTACTATTATACAACTCACGTATCTATTACAAGTATGGAGAGAATAAAGGCATGTTAGAGTAATTATAGAGATAAGAGAGAGATATGAGGAAGACTAAGTGATAATACTTGACTCCTAGATTATAGGATCAAGAATTTGTATAAGAAGATATCTCTAGATGAATACAATATCTCAAATAAATTGATGAATTCAGTGTTTTATCTTATGTGAATTCAATTGTTTTCTTATTTTAAACTGATCTAAATGTAATAAATCATCATAAAAAACTTTCCAGCTTTTGTATGTTATCAAGAACAGAAGGTTTGAATAACACATCTTCTTCAAATTTATAGTATGGGGATAGATCTTATTGTCACTTTCTTCTACTTTAGCCTCAACAATTTTAGGGGATATTGCTTTACAAATGTGCACATTTTCTTTAACAATCACATCCTCCTTGAACCACATATATTCAAACTCTCTCTTCCTATGCTTAGGGATCCTCATTAATTTAGTAATAGGAATTGTGATATTTATTTGGATTAAAATTTGGGCCATGTCACACACAATATAGTTGGGAATGGGTTTATTATAAGGCACTATGATCGCTTTGTAAGATGGTAAAAATTATTTCATAGCATGGGAAGGGATTGAATTACTTGGCCTTGGTTGATTTACAGGATTTTTTTGGAATAATCCTTTGCGGAGTATCTTTGTAGAAATTAGAAATAATGGGCATCATATATTTGGCTATAATGATAGATCCCTTTATTTTTCTATTCCTTAATTTTTACTCCTTTTCCTCAAAAATACGAATTGATCAAGTAAATATTGATCCTCTTTCAAGGAACCTTGTCATCATATTTTTTTATCATCAAGGCTCTTAAATACTCAAAATCATGATTAGGAGATCAATATTGAGCCATATCAATATCAAATTTAAATTAAATAGGGAGGAACTAACATTTTGAATAGATTCCTAGAAATCAACCAAATTCCAGAACAAAGAAGGTAAGTAGAAGATGCTCTAGGCTCGCAATCTCTCTAATATTCCAATGCACAAGCATCTCCCTAACATGCTTCATTATTACTATCCTAAATAGGTCACGCATGGTATATGGGGTGTTAAAAATTTTCACACAACTCAATGGAATGTTCATCATCTATAATAGTTAATCTTCCCACCAAGGGACCAAGGATTTCCTTATTATCTCTGAAAGTTTGTTGTCTTTCATTATGGACTATAGGAATGTTTCCTATATCCATGTCCCTAAGATATCCTTGGCATGATTTCCAAACCTATTACGACAAGAATTTTTATGTTCAAGTTGATGGTTATGAGGAAAACCCTTCTCAACCCTTGCCAATTTGTAAGAAATATCTTTAACAACACCTACCAAAGTTTAAACAACTTCTTCAAGGTCAACATATTTTCTAGCTTGGGGATTTTTTGGTTTAAAAAAATTTACACCCTCCCTCTTAGGTGGTTTTCCAGCATCCTTGATATTATTCTCGATTTGGATATTCATGGTGAAATACTTCCTAAGAGTTTAAGGATTCTTATCCCTTAGATAGTAGGTTTCCTTCTTGTCAAATGCATCAAAATATTTAATAAGGAAAGACTCATCACCAGGCCTTATATTATTGGGAAAAATTGTCAAGGTCTTATTAAATTTGGTGTTGAATCCTGCACACACTCATTGTGGTTTTTATTGATATATTCAAACTCGCAGAATAATATGAATTTTTGATCAGTTGTGTCACCATATTAAACTTTGAATGTGTTGGTCATTTCTTCCTACGAATCAATTGATTCCTTAGGGAGAGCTTTAAACCATTCTCTAACATATTCCTCCAAGGTATGGATAAATAAGATTATATAAACATTAAAATTCCACCACATAATCATCCATTATGTTTTGGAATAAATTTATTTGATGATCACTGATGATTTTTTTAGACACCTAAATTTGGTTACATTCCCCTTATCCCATGATAAGATAAACAACTTAAACATGGGAACCTAACCATGGCCCCCTTTCACCCCACATTAATAATTAATTTAATTTTTTTATTAAATTAAATACCCATCCTCACAATATCCATTATTTTATTACCTTAATTGACCTAATTTCCACCTCACCTAGACACCTCATCTAGCCACCTCACCCTAGACCTATTCTTGGCATGTTTCCATAACTAGACAATAACTAAGTCTTACTTGCCTTAATGAGCTAAGATTTGGTCTAACCCTAAAATAAATCCCTACAATCTCTCTAACCACATTCCCACCCATTACAAGGGAAGCTTCTGTTCTAATCTGTGACAACAAACCAACTTGGCCCAAGAAATTAGAAAGATCTACCCCTTTTAGTAAACCTAGGGAATCCCACCTTAACCGATGCCTGCCGAACTAAACTGAATTTGATCAAGATGAAACTGTGATCAATTACCATTTATTCACCTTAGCAACCTTATTTGAGGGGTTGGAACTTTTTCTGAGAGGTTGGCACATTCTGAGAGCAAGAGGATGAAAAGAGAGCTGCATGCAAGCAGAACCAGAGTCTTTCACACACCCAGGACATCCACAACCAACACCAAGATAGATCTAGAGGTATTGCATCCATAGAAGCATTCCAGGGAGCACTATTGTGGTACCAAACACCATTATTCTGATCAACTGCCATCACCATTCAGCCATCAAGTCTGTACCATAGTAAGTATACCTTTTACCAACGCATAGTCTATTTCAGTATAATAGCCTTGTTACTTCAAGTATTATCGATATATACTCTGCATGTTATTTTTCATTCTTCTACCTACTTGTAGACTTAACCATTCCTCTACCCACACCACCAAATCACCCATTCTCACCTCCCACACCCCTCTGAGTATACCTAAGACCTTTACAGACCTCCCCATCCACCCTTCCATCTCTTTTTAGCTCCATTTCAATCCCCACAATTAGATCTTATTAAATTCCTTTCACCTCGACCTTACCGTCACCAGGTTATCCACGACCATCATCGGTCTCTTCTAAATTGGCATCGGTTTTACCTGCACGATGTCGATCTCTAAGTTTTAAACCTTTTCCAATAATTTGGCTAACCTACCTTCTACCAAGTGACCCAAACAACCCAAAACAACACCTTGACAACTACCTATGCTTCAGATCTGACTATAACCTAGCATGTTATATTAGATTTACTTATTATGCTTGAATGAGATACCTAAATCATATCAACTATATTAGGGATTTTCTTATTTGTCACATTAATTTGTTTTAAACAATGGATTGATATCCATCTAGGAAGTATCACACTTCCTAAAACTAGCATACGCTAGGTTGTCCACTGTCATATATCATTTAAATTCTTTTTGTGGTCTTGTTTTCTATTACAGGTAGTTCCTCCCAACCAAAAGGAAGATCTCAAAATCGGCACTAGATCAAGAAGTCAGAATGCACGCAACAACCATTAACCAACCCATTTAATAGGTATTCCTCCTAGCCCATTACCCTATCTATTTTGTCATTCAAAAATGTAAAGAAAATGGTGAAACATTTTGGCATGCCCGGTGGGACCCATCAGGGGTTCTATTGCATTTTCTTCATTCCTAGGTGAAAGTTGTGTGTTTGTTTCCCTTTAAAAGGATTACACATTAATATTTTTCTCTGGTAATATTCTCTTCTTTCTAATTTCTCTAAAAGAAACATTTCTATTGGTGCATTTAAAAAGGAATCATTCTTCTTTCTTGCTTTCTGCATTTAGTGAAAGAACATACCCTCTCTTATTCATCATTTGCTTCATCAAATGTAACCTTTTCGATTTGGGATTAAAATTGGTTGCATTACATTATGATTTGCTACATTTACATTAAAATGAGGGAAACCTATATGCTGGAAGTCATGCCCAGTTGATGGTTGACACAAAGAATCATAGAAAGCACATTCTCTCTCTCTCTCTCTCTCTCTCTCTCTCTCTGTGTCTTACCAAACTTGCACAAAATTGAAATATACACATCTTTCTTAAACAACATCTTACCTGGGAACATATGTCCATGATCACATGATCAAGTTGGTAGGTACTCCCCTGCTCGTTACCTTTTTTAAGTCATCATGTCAGAGGATGGCCAGCTCCCACTATAACATACCTGAAACCTCTCCTTTTAGACATCCTTCTTTGTATGAAGCCTTACTCACCAAAAAATCTATTCTAAAATCCATGATTCAGTATTCTAAATAGCATAAGCTCAACACATTAAAAACCACTTGTTAGGTACATGTTTATGCTTTTGATCCATTTTGAGGTGTGAGGATATGCTTCTCCATTTTTCCATTTTGTTTCCTTACACACTCCACAATCACAGATGGAGTATTCTGACTTCTTCTGAGTGTGTCAGGACTTCATTGCATCATCTCTAGAACTCTGGGTTGATTATTTATCTCACTAAAATTCACAATAATCCATTTTTCTACATTTTCCATATTTCACAGTAACCATCATCAATTACCCCTAACCAACATCAATTTTTCTTAACTGCATCGGTTTTTTGTTCTTTTGGGTTAAATTACCTAAAGAACCCTTATTTCATTTTCTTTGCTGTCAGAGTTCCTATGAGTCTTTGTACTCTCTCTACTCTAGTCAACAATCATCATACAACTTCTTCATCTAACCGTTAACAATATTTTCTTCATTTGGTAAAATTGTTCCTATCTCATAGTAACCAACCTTGGTTACCAATTTAATCGCATCGGTCATCCTTAACCGATGTTGGTTACCCTGTATTGAACATCAACTGATATATTACCCAAATCTACCTATAGAAACCTATTTTATTCATTCTTACTACCCCCTGTGTCATCTGTAGGATACAAAATCACCTGATATATACCCATTCACATGGTGTTGACTCACAGTCAAGCCAACGCTCTTATATTTCATGTGAGTTGTCAACCACTCCTGCCTAGTCCTTCACCACCTTCTCGTCCTGTCACCCATGGATCCAACCTTACCTACCACCATTGCTGCAGGTGATGAGTAATTTGCATGAATCCTTGATCAGAATCTCGTGGCCTTACAGTTCTACCTTTCCCACTCTTCCACCCGGGACTCCTCAGGTCAGTTGATATACGACATGCCTATATCCATCTCTCCTACCCTTATTCCCACTTCTACATTCCACCTACTTCACCCCCAGTGGTTTCATAGCTAGGACCCATACCTGCCATGACTGATGTTGTCTACAATATCACTCGCATCTGTCATATATCTATTGTTCCCTCATCGACTACCCATGTCATAGTCCCATCGACATCCATTATCTCACAAATACCCATTGCAACACAACCACCCATGGTGTTAGTGACCCCTACTCCATTCCAGAATATTATCCTCTCCATCCCATAAACACTTCCCCCAATCTCTACTAGAGTCACGATAACCATCCCACCTACATACACATACTATCAACAACCCCTATCTCATCTCACCCATTTTGGATACATACCCTCTATGTCGGTCCCCTATTCTCAACCTCCCTATTTGGCATCACCATACAATGGAATGTTTCCCATTTCGCAGGTTCAATACAATCCCCCTTATGTCCTAAGAGGAACCCTTCCACCGCAACCTACTAATGACCTTATCAAATTGATGATGGAAAGGATGCAGACACTGGAAGCATTGGTTTCGAGCTCGCGAAATTCTCTCCCCTATGATGAAATATATAATGAGCCCATTCATCCATCCATCCCTATTCACCCATACCTTGTACATTGGGAAATGCCAAAATTCAACTGTTTCAATAGTAAATAAGACCCACAACAACATTTGTGGTCTTTTAAACATGGGTGTTACCTAATCACCCATGACGATGCTTTACTCCTACGGACCTTCCCGATGTCCCTGACAGGACCTGCCTTGGACTGGTACAATGGGCTACCAAGACACTTCATCTACTCATTTAATCAAGTATCCCAAGCCTTCTTAGATCAATTCTCCATCAACATTGTTAAGAAGGTTACTATGATTTCTCTTTATTCCACATGATAATATAATGATGAGTCTATCATAGAATTTTTCACTTGCTTTGGTGCAACCTAATTAACCAGATCACATTTCAATTACCTCAAACTCGGATCATAGAGTTGTTTACTCAGGCTTACGTAAGACACATCTCACCAACTCACGTAGGTGTAGACCTTTTCAATTTTGATGAGGCATTCACCATGGTAAAAACTTAGAAATCCATGCTATCGAAGAGAAGATACTTTAACTTCATAACACGAACATCGCATTCAAATCAAGTGACGATTCTTCATCTTCAAAACCCCAAAAAAACTATTCAAAACCAAAAGGATCTTCCAATTCCGTAGTTCTCAAGGTTGGTCCCCCTCATCAATCAAACCCAGCCAAACCTCCTTCTAATCTCTCTCCCATCCAAGCTTTCCAGTTCAGATGAGAACAATGAAAGTACACTTCGATAGGAGAATCTTACTCTTCTATTTTGGAAAATCTTATTAAGGCTGGTGTCATTACCCTTCCACCTATAAAACAACATACTTGGTTTTGACCCTGAGTGCCCCATGCCCACATGGTATAAGGAACATGAATTTTGTAACTATCATCGTGTCAAAGGTCATAATGACAATAACTGCATCACCTTCAAGAATATCATCCAAGAAATGTTAGAAAATAGAGATCTAGTCTTGTATATCCCAAATACACTCACTAACCAAAACCTTCACATCTTCAAGAATCCATTCCCTAATCATGCCCCATCTTCCAACCAAGTTAGTGACCCTTTAAACAATGATATTAATGTCCAAGAAGTCCATGTTATTTTTGATGACATATAGCTTGCTTCCCAATTGCCTCATGTTCCTTCCATAGATGAAATCTTAGCCTGAGCTCCACTACCTACACAAGAACTAATTTCATCTACTCCTCCACCCACAGAGGAACCCCCTTCATTTTCTCCATCACCCATGGAAGATCCTATAATTAGCACGCCACCTTTGACCCCTCAAATTTCTAAGTAGTTGTTAGTGGCACCTCTCCTACTCATAGGAGATGCATGTCCACCACCTACACCATCACAAGGAGATTCCACCTTGTCTAGCCCATCCTCTCCTCTACCCATAGAGGATCCTGTAGAAATACCATTGCCTTTAGATGACCATTCACCATCAAACCTTCAGGATCCTGCTGATCTGCTTTTGTCTCTCTTACCCACAGAGTCTAAGGCTAGCCATTTCCTTGTGTCTCAAACACATTTTATGGGAATTACAACTTGATCCACATTAGCCCCGCTTATAACAACACCATTTTCACACTTGGCTGATCACCCGGTCCCCGAAGGTAGAGATCATAGAGGTCCCCCGAGGGCGATTACCCGGGAGTGGTGGGTGGTGTGAATAGCAAGTTAGGACCCTATCTAGATATGGGGGTTGGCTATGCTCCCTCCCCCTCTAGATATATGGCCTAACCTCTATATCCAATCCCTAGTTGATGAGGAGGAGACCAGGTTGATAGATAGTTATAGCATCATTCGGTGAATACAAATTGAGATTGCAGAGACATAAGCTTGTGATATCGCTACACCTAATTCCTATCAGTCGATGTGGAAATTATTGATAGAGGACTAGGATATCCTATGAAATACATGATGTTATTCATACACAACATATTATGAGTGACCATAATATCCATATAGGGGGACTAAAGAGCAACCAATGCGGGTGAGCGACCCGATGGCGGGTCTAGATGGGCTATGGATATGGAACCCGATGGCGGCTCTATATGGGATGGACCATCCCCCTTCAATATAATATAATCGACTTGGTTAGTAAAGGGTGTCGACCCCCATATAGAGATAGGGGTGTCTAGCGTAACATATAGAATATGGCATCTCCACCCATGCCCACTGCCTATCCGATCCTCCTTACCCCGCCTATATAGAATTAAGGGCTGAGCGAGGTGGAGGGGGCCAGATGGATATAGGCGAGCCTAGCGGGAGGGGAGTGCCCCCCTCCCTAGATATCTTATCTATCTCGAGCAGCCCTATATATGGATTCTTGCCTTGACCCCCCCAACCACCCAATCCCATCGGGTGGATTCTCCACCCTAGATTTCTATCTGAGGGGGTCGAGTGCCCCATATCGTCATAGGCCGTTGGCCGGGGCCCTCCTCCCCCGCCCCAGATATGAGATATGGCCTACCCTCTAGATCTTGGGGGTTGGGGCCCCCTATCTCTATATGGCTCTAGTCCCAGGGGAGCCCTATAGATCTATCTGGCCTCGGGGGGTGAATCAATCTAATTGACGAGATGGCCAACCTCCACTATATAGCCATGATCAACATATCGCGCGTAGCAAATCCTAATTCCCCTAGGGTTGAGGGTGTCCCTCGGAGAAGGGGCCCATAGATCTAGAGGGGGGCACCCTATAGATAGATCTGGCCCCTCGGGGACGAGGAGGCCTATCTAGATATGGGGGAGCGAACCCCTCTCCCGCCCCTCTAGATCTAGATAGGGGTGATCTTCTTGATAAGAACCCCATTTTTCCTTCACCAATTTCCACAGACCTTTTCCATTACCTACTCAACGATAAAAATCTCCACCCCACAACTCTTTGATCCACCCCCAAGATTCAAGATCAACATGGTTCATATAAGATAGTTGACCAAACCACCACCAAAATGCCAATGGGACCTACTCATTTCACAAGCATCGTATCCCCCACTAGGGTTTTGTCCCTCATGCCGCTATACCTTCCATGACATACCCTCTTCATCCACCTCCCCTCATATTAACATGATCAAGATTGCCACCTGTGCTCAGAAAGACAAGGGAAAGGAAAAAGCAACTGGCCCATCAACCAACCCTATACCCAACATATCAGCTATAACCATACCCAAAGTCACCATTCGAGGTCCTACATGTCATATTTTTATGGGGTCATGCATCGTACAATGCTAAAACAACTACACCAATCCCCCTTAAAATGTCTTTATATGACCTCGTCCAAACCTCGAGTCACATCGTCAAGCCCTCATGGAGGTCCTTCAATCTATTAAAGTCTTACCAAATGACCCCACACCCATAGCCTCCATCATTACCCCTCACCATGTAGCCTCTCTCACTAGGTCTTCACCTTCCTCTACACCTCCACCTACTCACCAAGTGGCCACCCTCAACTTTTCAAATGAAGAGATCACTCCCTTCCAGTCTCGACCCCGACCCCACTCTTTTCATCTTCATCTTTATCGATAATATATGCATACAATGTGTTATGATCAATGGTGGTGCTAGCATTAACATCATCTCCTCCCATGCATATGACAAAATGTGGATACCGCCAATTACATGCATGGTAACCTAGTTATGTTGCACTCCTTCAATGATGCCATGACCTCTACCTTGGGTACCATTGTTCTCCATGTCCACGTGGGCCCCCACACTATCCCAGAACTTTTCTATGTCCTAGAAGGGGAGTTCTAGTATAACTTGCTGCTTGGCTGACCTTGGATCCATGCCATGGGTTGTGTCCCTTCGACTTTACATCGATGCCTCAAATTTGAACATGAGGGACATAATTACACCATCCCTGCTAACCCATCACCTTTCAAGACCTATAACATGTTATATCGGCCCAATGATGTGCTTGTACCGGTCAAGGCATTTTCCATTGTCACCACTTCACCTTCACCCATGAGCCCATCCACTAAAACGCCACTACTTTTGTTGCATCTAACCTTGCTATCCCCACTAAACTATAGCCTCTACCACTGACACACTTATTTCCCCATCATCTAGTGAGCCCTCTATCCTCACTACCCACATACCAGCTATTGAACCCTTAGAAGGTGTTTTTTAATGCCTCACTCTAGGGGAATACCACCTATAAAATATCGACACCTTTCTCACCCCACAAGAGTATGGGAATCTATGTCAACACCCTAGCTACAACATCCACATCGGTGATGTTTTTCCTTATGGCCCTCCCCACCTTCACACCAACCTAACATATGGGGGAATTGATATTGCCACCTATAAACTTGAACCTCCATCCCAAGCCCAACCATTTTTGTCTGACCTACATTCCCTCACTAACCACCACTTCACTCACACTTTCCTCCACCGATGCATGTGGAAAGGATTTGGCTTCAGATTTT
This sequence comes from Taxus wallichiana var. yunnanensis, assembly GCA_018340775.1. Lineage (NCBI taxonomy): Eukaryota > Viridiplantae > Streptophyta > Pinopsida > Cupressales > Taxaceae > Taxus > Taxus wallichiana. Next base: position 599,599,345 of record CM031235.1, on the reverse strand, counting down.
ATGAACAAGGTTGCCATACTGTCATTTCTTGTACCTCTCGTAAACACAATGACCATAGTGGCATTGGTTTTGACACTCCACCCTCCAAGAAGGTTCATGTTGACGTTATTCAGGATGATAAATCTTCCCCCTCTCATTCACTCACATTACCATCTTTACCCACAGAGTCCATAGATCCTGAATTTATTCATCCCAAATTTTTTTTAGTAATAACCATTTCCTTGGTACCACTGACCTATCAATGTGATGGAGAGGCTCCCTCTTCTCTCCCATTCCTATATCCTGACATGATCAATGATGATACGCCTTCTATTAACATTGTTCAATGTTAGGATGATGAGTCCATCCTCACCTACCTTGGTGTAGAAGAATATTATATTCATCGGTCGTTACCCTTTGAGATGCAAACCATGTTGAATGAATCGACCATCGAAATCAACATTAACACTCAAGACAACCCGTACATTCTAAAGATCAACCAATCAATAGTTGCTATTGAATAGGAAGCCTTCACCTCTTTCCTTCAAGACCATGGAAACACTTTTTCCTGGTCCTATGCTGATATGCCCGGTATTGACCCTAAAATTATGGTCCACAATATCGTAACCATTCTTGATGCCAAACCCATCAAACAAAAGATGTGGAAAATGCATCCTCACATTGCTCTTTTGGTCAAAGAAGAGCTTCAACGCCTTCTCTCGGTTTCCTTCATCCTACCCATTGACTATCCCCAATGGATTTCTAACATTGTTCCTGTCACAAAGGTGATAGGGGGACTTTGCATTTGTATATATTTCCGTGACCTCAACCTCGCCTATCTAAAAGGTGATTTCCCACTACCAGAATTGACCAACTAGTTGATCTCATTGCTAGCCATGAAATTTTATCACTCATGGATGGTTTATTAGGCTATAATCAAATATTACTAGCTCCAGAGGATAAACATAAGACTACCTTCATCACCCCTTAGGGTACCTTTTGCTATTGAGTCATGCCTTTTGGCCTAAAAATGTTGGTGCTACATATCAGTGAGCCATGACTTACATCTTCCATGACATCATACATCACATATTAGAAACTATGTAGATGATCTGCTTACCAAATCCAAACATCAAACTGAAAACCTACCCATCCTTAAAGTCATCTTTAACTACCTCATCAAGTATTGTGTTCATTTTCAACCAAAGAAGTGCGTATTTGCGTACTTTTTAGAAAAATCCTGGGTTTCATCGTTTCTTTACGTGACATAAAATTCGATCCTACTAAATTCAAGGCTTTTCTAGAAATGCCTCCACCCACTAATCTCTATCAACTTTGAAGCTTATAAGGTAAGTTGCAATCCATTCATCATTTTATCTCATAGCTTTTTGACCGTTGTCAACCATTTCATCATCTTCTTAAGAAAGATGTTTCATTCAAATGGGATGATGAATGCCATAAAGCATTCGAGGCCTTAAAAATACCTTCTTCAACCACCAATACTCATTCCTCCTAAAGATGACCAACCCTTTTACCTATATATTTCTACCACTGACCATCCTTTAGGTGTCATACTTTCTCATCGCAATGACCAACACCAAGAGCAAGTTGTTTATTACATAAGCCATACCCTTATGGACTACAAAACTAGATATACTGGATGCCAATAAACTATGCTTATCCTTAGTTCTCACCACCACCAAGCTTTTCCATTACCTACTCAACAACAAAACCTTTGTCATTACTAAGACTGACCCATTACACTATATGTATGCCAAACCCTATCAACATCAAAATTTGCATGTTGGCTTATGCTTCAGTCGATCTTAACCTTAAATTCATTCATCAAAATTCCATTAAGGGCCGAGGATCTTTCGACCAACCGCCAATGCACATATTTATGAGAATCAACCATCTAACTTTGATTTCCTAGACAATTCTATGGCTACCCTTTCCCTAGACAAACTCGCTTACCAAATGACACTCTTATTCGATGGCTCCAAGTGTTAGCATGGGGGAGGGGGTGGTGTTATCCTCATCCCCCTTGAGGTTTAACCTATGCCTTTTTCTTTCAAACTCGATTTTTATTTTACTTACAACATTGTGGAATACGAAGCACTCACATTGTGTCTCTAGGCTACATATGCCTTAAATGTTAAGACAATTAATATCTTTGGTGATTCTCAGTTGGTCATAAACTAATTCAATGGTATATACCAGTGTCATAATGAGATCCTTCAAAAGTATAAGCATCACGTAGATATGATTTTGACCACCTTTAACCATTATACACTTCAAACCACCCCACGTTCTACTAATAAATTTGTGGATACCATGGCTTGCTTGGCTTCTCAGATACCTACTTCACCTGCTGACTCTAAAATATTTGTCACCATAAAAAGGCTACAATCACCCTCTTATTTACCTCATGAAGTTTACTCCGTCGAAACCATTTCCCCTGACCCACATGACCTTTGGTATAAGTAATATGCAGACTATCTTTCCCTTTCCATTCTACCCACTGATCTCACTCATAATGGAAAACGTGCCTTTCTTAAAAGTGTCTCTGTTATTTCATCATGGGTGGTCTTCTTTACAAGCACGGTTTCAACGACATTCTCTTACACTGCCTTACAAGTTCTGAAATTCCTTACACCATTAAGGAAGTCCACAATGGAATTTGTGGAGGTCACTTTAGTTTTTTGGCTGTCACAAAACTCATTCTTCACCTATCCTATTATGGGCCAACCCCAAACCACGACTATTGTGATTATGTGAAATGTTGCGTAAAATGCCAAAAACATGCTAGTCTTCATCACACACCTAGTCACGCCTTATAGGTTACATGAGACCTTTGGCCTTTCTCTCAATGGGGTTTGGATCTTATTAGTGAGATCAACCCCCATTCTTCCCAATGTCACTAATGGATTATAACCACTACTGAATATTACACTAAATGGGTAGAGGTCATTCCCCTCATTTCTACAAAAGCTGAGAAAATATGTGAATTCATCAACCATCATATCATTTTTCACTTTGGTGTTCCTCACTACCTCATCACTGATAATGGAAAACAATTCAAAAACAAAACCCTACACAAACTATGTGACACTTTTGGCATCCAACTCAGTTTCTCATCACCTTATTACCCACAAACCAATGGTCAAGCTGAATCAACCAATAAAACCTTGAACAAAATTCTTATGAAGGTAGTCAATGATACTGGGAAAGATTGGCATATGCACATTCCTTTCACCTTGTGGGCTTATCATACTAGTATTTTCACTTCAACTACTACCACACCCTTTTCTCTGGTCTATGGTACCGAGGGTTTCTTACCTCTTGAAGTCCAAATTCCATCTCTTTGCATATCACTACAAGAAATGCTAAACAACAATGACTTTCACCAGGATTGTTTGGCACAAATTGAGTTATTAGATCAACATCATCTCAATGCTCTTAACCATCTCCAAATCTACAAAAAAATATCAAATGTGCCTATGAAAAATGTGTTCACGAGTGAACCTTTCAGTCGGTGACCTCGTCTCCGAAGGAAAATCAACATGTAACCAAAGAGGAGAAAAGTAATCGGGAAAATTTACTACTAATCAAGGTTTAGACCCTATATCATTACCCATGCATATGGATTAGGTGCTTATCACTTGTCTTCACTCAAAGATAAACATCAGCTTGAGCCCCTTAATGCCTTGTATCTTCGACCATTCTATTGTTGATATCAAGTCCTATATAACTTTCTATCAGTTGATTGCTCATCCCATGAATGTTTTTCACCTTCCATATTACCCATTTTGAGGATCCATGACTAAAAATGAATCATGTGATTACCCATCACCATGTGAATACCATGGCTCTACTCATAACATGATTCTCATGGATATTTTTTTCTTCTTCAAGATGGAATCCCATGGTCATTCATCACTTGAAACCACCTCTTTCATAGTTAATATTTGTGTGCTATAGTCTTGTCTTCTAAACAAGAACCTAATCTTCCTTTATAGTCTTGTCCATGACTTAAACGTCCAAAACAAAAAGGGATACAACTCCTTGAGTCAAACTTCCAGAAAAAGATGACTCCCTCAAATGGGACATCTCTTCACTCTAATTCCACCACTATAAATAGACTACTCCCTTGAAGGACAGCTATATAAGGTCATTACAAAAATGTAATAAATATCCAGAAGCTTCCCACATCGATCAGCTTCACGAAGACCTCAAGGAGATAATATACTCATCCCATATAGAATTCCCGCATCGATCAGTCTATTAAAAACCAACAAATGAAGGAAAAATATGGAATTTATGTCACGGATTTTCCTATTCTTGATCCTAGGTTACTTGTTCCAAAATACATGCTATCATACACTAAGTTACTCTACACCACCTATTCTCACCTCCTTGCCTTTTAGTCTAATTCCATCGTTACTTATGGGACTTTACTGCAAACACGTCATTTTGTGATTATGCAACTTTCTTCACCCTTAGAATGGTCCATTACGCAATGCCTTTAGGGTCTTATGTTCATAAGCCCCTCTTAGGTATGGTTGACTCATTAGGGTTCTTATCAATTAAGTGGATCTTTTACCACCTCTTACCATTCACCTTCCTCATTACTTATTGATTATCCTATACAAGACTATCTCATTAACACCTATATTTAACAACCATTCAATCATGCCTATGACCTACATTCAACCATGCCTGTGACCTAAACTCAATCATGCCTATGACCTATATTCACCCATGCCTAAACACCTATCAATCCATTCCTTTCCTTCATCACAATCTTCCCTAGCTTATGGGAGAACTACATTGGCCTGAGGTCCCTTTTTACCGGGACTATGTAGGTAGCACTCCGAGGGCATGGGGCCCTTGGAGGTTAGCTCAGCCACTCTCTACCCTAACTAATTCCCCTTTCCCTTTCCTTTTCCTATTCACATTCTACCCTAGTTAGTTTCCTTTCTATATCAATAAATGGAAATTAAAACACACAAGTAACAATTTCTAAACATCTTTACCATCATAATTTACACATTCATTTCATCATATCTAATATTTCTCTACCATAGCCATACATTTTCCTACAAATCATCTTAACACAATGCATACCATCACAAATTGCAAACATTAATGAATTAGAGATTCAATCAACCATAAAACCTGAATCCACCATGCCTACATCAACCCTTTGACTCCAACCATGCCTCAACTAACTTAACTTGATCCATGCCTAGGACCTGACTCGATCCATGCCTAAACCAACATAACTCCATCATGTCTAAAATAACCTGACTCAATCCATGCCTATGAACTAACTCCATCCATGCCTATGACCTACCTCCATCCATGCCTAATACCCGATTCTATCTCACCTAACTTACCAAGTTCCCATCACTTGTATAACATCATCATCGCCATATATATATATATATATATCATCAACATCTCTACTGTTTACTCAAATATTTGTAATATACAATATCTCTAACACAAATGTCTCAAGATCATTAGAATGTAGGCCAATGTCATTTACAAAACATCATTGGCATGTAGGCTAGTATCATATACAAAAATCAATGAAAAGAAGGCCGGTCCATATCATAGATTATCCCTATACTATCCAAAATGGCAATATCCCTCACCTACTCCTCTCGATATCTATGCAAGTATCTCCCGAATTCTCTTCCACTCTGTGTGGTGCCTCGAACCCACCTCACATGCATTGTGTCAGGCCTCAATCTAGCAATCGATGGCCCCTCACCTGGATCTGGCCTCCATACACTAGTGGCCTCACCTCCTCTGCCTCGCCTGGGCTCACCATCCCCCTATACTCTAAACTATGAGTGCAGGATCGAGTCCTCTCACTCGAGGAATTTTGTGCTCGGTACTATGCATATGAAGGGACATATATCCCTCACCTAACCTCACCCAGGGAATCCCTGAATCTCACCATGGGCACTGTCTGAGGAGGTGCCATGGGTCTCACTAGAACCTATGTACTTTTCTTTATCAATAAGGGTATCGACCTGTGTACATGGACTGTACCATGGGACCCTATCCTGAGCCTTTCCTACTACTCAGTGTATGTATGTTGGTGCCTACATAGCAATCTAGGCATGTAAGGCCACAATCTGTGCCTATGTAGTGGCCAACTGACCCTGTAACCCTATCACTTGTGCTTGTAGGGTGACCACCTACTCCCCATATTTGGCCCCACCACGATCGTACCTTCCCTTTAATACTATGACCTAGGCACAAGGGCACCCACCTATGCATGTAATGTGACCACCTCTACCTATGACCCCGTTAGCTATCCCTGTAACTTGGCCCTGTAAGGAGGCCACTTTTCCCTATAACATGTCCCTATGGACTACGAGGGTGGCCATGTTTGGATATCCTAGTCTGGGTAGCGTTGTTCATAGCTGAGCTTCCCACCACTATCTGTATCTATCATTACATCTGACATCATCAATGTTTTGGTCCACTGGTGCCTCCTTTGGCCCTGTCGGCATGGTAGGTCATAGAGGGGAAATTGACCTCTCCATGTCATCCCTCCTATACTATGGGAAGGGAGTTAGTACATCTTGTAATAGCCTAAACTACCATATAACCTTGTATATGGGTATCGGGTCATGCTCTCCCACACAACACCCCTCATCCATCGAACCAACTATAGCTGGTCTATCTTTGTGGCCATTTTCCCATATGATGGAAAACCCATGTACGACCTCCAAATAATGTCCACGCCGGATAACCCCTCTAGTAAACACCTATAATAGGCTACATCATGTGTATCCCTGGAAGTTTTGCATGCTCCAAAGAACTAACACCCAAAGACTTGTAACCCACTTGAAGAAAACTCTTCTCGAATGCATCATCTCGGGGCATACCTAGTGGCCTCACACATACAATGTGCTCATATGCCCAACAATGGAGAAGAAAGGTGTAGCATAGGCTAAATCGTCGTAATCTCTTATATGCCCACAACTCCCTATACAACTGCACCAAGTATGCTAGTGCCCAAGAAAAGTGGGTCCTCTCCTCCATCATGTCATGAAGGACCCCCATCAGCACCCATGGGAATCTCCCACCCTCTACATCTGGCAATGTAAAATAGTACACTACCTCCATAATCAAAACTACTAGCCTCATCTCCTCTAGATGGGTTGCATACATCTCACCATAGCTCAGATTGGTGCTATATAGAACCTCATCTTTGCCATACCCTCACCAAAAACTGTCAGCATCAACTCCTCAGAGGCCTCTAAGGAGATATAATACACCTTTTTTCCCACTATTAGTAGGCATAGGATCTGATAGACATCCTCTGGGGTGATTATCAACTCACCTATCAGTAAATGGAATGTCTTGGTAGGTGTATCCCATCTATCTATGAGTGCCACCATAAGGGTAGGATCTCATACTATCACACCCATAACTCCCTAAACCCCAAAACCCCATCATCACACCACACAACACCCTAAACCCCAAAACCTAAACACCCTGAACCTAAAACCCTTCAAACTAAACCTCCAACCTAAACCCTAAACCCCAAACCCCAAACCCCAACCTAACCCCACCTTGAACCTAAAACCTTTCCAACATAAACCCTCTAACTAAAACCCTTCCAACCTAAACCCTCCAACCTAAACCCTAAACCCCCAACCCTAACAAACCTACACCCTAAATTCACTAACCGACACCGATCCTCTACTACCGACCGACACCGATCCAGTTAAACTGACATTAGTTCTTAAAATCTTGACCGATGTTAGTATATAAAGACTAATGTCACCATACCTCAACCGGCATCGGTCATCACTATGCCCAAACCCGAACCCCCAATTTTCTTCCCCCATTTCTCTCCCATTTCTCCTAGACACCTACCCAAACTTCCCCAAATCCCTCCCCAACCCTATTCAACCTACTTATGCATTTTCCCACCCCTCCTCTCACCCATTTTAACCACCAAATTTAAAATTATCTACCCTACCCACACCCCTTGACCCATATTCCCTTCTACATTTAACAAACAATACATAGAAAATCTTAGCTCTTACCTCATCTTGGGATCGCCTCCATAGTGGCACATCTAGACCACTATGTTGGTGGTCCACTTGACCCCTCTCCTACCTCTACCATGTAACACCTCTACCTCCAACCTCTCCACCAATCCACTCACTCTGCCTGATCTCATGGGCCCATCCACCTGACTCCTCTCCCCACCCGGATCTCTCCACCTCACCTCAGTATGGTCCTATGTACTTCTCTCATGACAAAGCACAACTCGTTTAGTGCTCTGTCATTTTCCAAAATTCAAAATGTACAAATGAATCCATATTATACGGATTTTTCCTTTTTATATACCCACATTGACTTGACCGGCATCGATTATACCTAGACCAAAACCAGCCACATGCCCTAGCAAACCATGGTCGGTTGTACCTAAACCAACATTAGTCTTGTTCCCTAACAAACCATGATCAATTTACCTAGACCATCACTGGTTAAGTATGACCAATATCGGTTACTTATCATACTCTTTTCAATACCCTTTCCCCATTTCCAACCAACATTTACCCTTCCCTCCACCGTTTGACCTTATCCACCCTTATCGCAACCTACCTCTAAGCCTAAATTTCCTATACTTGTCCTTAATTATATTTAGGGACTTGTTATTTTACCCGTACCTTGGCCCTACCTATGTCGTGACCTAACTACTTGGACCCAAAACATTGTTAGAGCCCTTTGAAATTATTTACTCACTATACCTTGTGACACTATTACCCATGTTATTTGACCTAATGACCTTACCTTTCCTATTGTCATGTTGTTTATCCTGACCCAACCTTTGGTGTATTGGAATATACCTAAATGTTCTTACACCTGACCTACATTGTGTTTCCGCACCATATCCTATGCCTTGGATACCAGAATCACTTCAACCTTGTATGGATAAACCTATCAACCTTGGATGATGTAGAGTTTGCAAGTTCTTCAACCTAGAACCATGTCGCAGTTTATAACGTGTGTGTGCATTTGACTACCACTACCTTTGACCCTAGCCCATTTACTTGTTTTCCTATTTTGACCTCTACCCTTTCCCACATTCACCCACATCTACGCTCCTTTTCCCTACATCCACCTTTTATCAAACCACTCACCACTTCCATCTTCCACCTCACCAGTTCCTAGTTTGAGGGGGATCACCTTCACCCACACATGGGGCACCCACTTCTTATTTTTTTCAGCATCACTTACCAATACAAGCTACGTGAAAAATTTGGCTTCATTCCCCTTAGCCCCTTCTTGGATAACCAACTTAAACATGGGCACCTAACCATGACCCCCTTTCACCCCACATTAATAATTAATTTAATTAAATTAAATACCCATCCTCACAATATCCGTTATTTTATTACCTTAATTGACCTAATTTCCACCTCATCTAGACACCTCATCCAACCACCGACCCTAGACCTATTTTTGGCATGTTTCCATAACTCACAATAATTATGTATTACTTGCCTTAATGAGCTAAGATTTGGTCTAACCCTAAAATATCTCTAACCACATTCTCACCCATTTCAAGTGAAGCTTCCGTTTTAATCAGGGACAACAAAAAAAATTGGCCCAAGAAATTAGAAATGTCTACCCCTTTTAATAAACCTAGGGAATCCCACCTTAAGCAATGCTGGTCAGACCTAAACTGACACCGATCATGATAGAACAATCGTTGGTTACCATTTTTCACCTTAGCAACCTTTTTTGAGGGGTTGGCACTTTTTTCGAGAGGTGAGCACATTTTGAGAGAAATACGAAGAAAAGAGAGTTGCATGCAAGAAGAACCAGAGTCTTTCATGCACCCAGACATCCATAGCCAGCACCAGGATAAATCCATAGGTATTCCATCCACAAAAGCATTCCAGGGAGAACTCTTGTGGTACCAAACACCATTATTCTGATCAACTGCCATCACCATTTAGCCATCAAGCTTGTACCATAATAAGTATACCTTTTACCAGTATAGTCTATTTCATTATAAAATCCCTTTTACTTCTATTATCGGTATATACTTTACATGTTCTAATCAATATTCTACCTACTTGTAGACTTATCCATTCCTCTACCCACACCACCAAATCACCCATTCCCACATCCCACACCCTCTGAGTATACCTGAGACCTTTACAGACTTCCTCACCCATCCTTCCATCTCTGTTTAGCTCCATTCTAATCCCCACAATCGATATTATTAAATTACTTTCACCTCGACCTTATCTTCGCCATTATCCACGACCTTCGTTTGTCCCTTCTAAAACATCATTAGTTATACCCGACCAATGCCGGTCTTTGTGTTTTACACCTTTTCCAATAAAAGAGATAACCTACATTCTACCAAGTGACCCAAACAACCCGAACCTAGCCTTGACCAATTCCAATACCATGACAACTACCTACCCTTTAGATATTATTATAACCTAGCGTATTATATTAAATTTTCTTATTTTTCTTGAATGAGATACCTAAATCATATCAACTACAATAGGAATTTACTTATTTCTCGCATTAAGTTATTTTAAACAGTGGATTAACAGCCATCTAAGAAGTATCACACTTCTCAAAACTAGCATACACTACGCATTCCACTATAATATATCATTTAAATTCTGTTTTATGGTCTTGTTTTCCATTACATGTAGTTCCTCCCACCAAAAGGAATCTCTCACAATAGGAACTGGATCGAGAAGTCAAAAGGCACGCAACAACCATCAACCAACCCAATTAATAGGTATTCCTCCTAGCCCATAACTCTATGTGTTTCGTCATTCAAAAACATAAAGAAAATGATGAAACAATTGCATTATTAACTTGGAACATTGAAATATATGTTTGATGTCATTAGGGACATCATTAGGATATCCATCCACATAATTAGAATTTATAGGTCTATGTGTAGTTACTTTGAAAGGAGCTCTGTGAGGGGAGTTAGCCATGTTATCTTAAATAAGTTCTTCAAATGGAAGGTAATCAAACCAATGTTGGATAGGGGTCTCTAGAAAAAGGAGTATGATCAGTTTGATAAGGACCTATAGGAGAGAAAAATTCAAAACCAAATCCTCTATCCTCGTTGGTAAAAACACAAATGGGCTTAGGTCATCTTTATGTAACTTTGGGATATGGCCTTTCCTAAATAGGGAGTGAAAATGGAAACTAGGACTATGTGTTTCAAATCTATCAAAAGTTCTACAATAGTATTCAACTAATGGGACGTCAAGCCTAGAGTATTGAGCACATATTTCATTTGAACTTTGAACTCTTATATTCTTATAGATCTTTCTTCTTTTTTGTACCCCTTCTAAATATGGGGAGAATCGTCTTCATAGTGTTAGAATCAAAATGGAAAGTTAGTAAATGAATATAAATGAAACCAATATAACCCATATTTATCTTGAGGAGTCACCACTAGAATATTTAATTTTAGAAATATTTAGAAATAAATTTGAGAGATATATTACATAGTACTTCACAAGCATTCAAGAAATAGTACTGATAAAATCGTTACTAGACCCTATTATCAAAACTATCGAAGAAATGTAAATATCTGCCAGAGATTTGTTGGAAACAAAGATATGATAAGTTCATGATTAGTAAGAAATAAATCAGATATAAGTATTCCTTTTGAAATACACAGGTAATAGTCTCTAAAACACAAATGAGACAATTTAAAAGTTCCCTAGAAATGATGCCACTTAGATTTTGGATCCCAGAACTGCACTCTAGGGATTGAATAGTGATCCGAGTTAGAACTATATTTGGAGAATGATGAATGAAAGAATTATGTCATTTACAACTGGGGGTCTATTCAAAATTTGACCTATGACTCAATCATGTATATTGATTTGGAGGCACTGGCTAAGTGGATGGCTTAACCCTGTTAATTTTGGATCTTCTTGAACCAAGGTGAGAGAACCCTATTAGATTTATCGGGGAATAATCCAAAGATCATAGATCCACCATTAAATATGAAGATTATAGATTATGGAATGCATTCAATTTGACAAATAAATAACTTTAAATAGATAGTAAAAACAAAGCTTAATGAACTAGAGTTGAAAGCACATAATGAACAAGAATAAGAGATAGATAAATCCATATTTAAGTGGATAAACTTGAAGGAAAAACTCCACTGTCTTTATTAAGAATTTACACAAGTTTAACCCAACACTTCCATTTCATAACTCAGTCTTTCACAACACTGTAGAGATATGTATCTTATTCATTTGATCCAATAACAACAACCATCTCACTCTTCTTACATTCTTCTAGTGTCTTACATAGTATGATCTGTTGGCGTATCTTTCGGTCTAATATCGATCGTTAATGTTGGATTGTATAAATGTAACCATTTCTATAACCAATCCCAAGAGGGATCACTACTAATAGCCAATCCCGATAGGGATCACCTAAATCAATATTGGTGGGTGAATCAGTCAAGTTACTTCACTCTTAATTATGATTGATCATCACATTAAAGTTTGATTACACAAACTTTAATAATGTTGGGGTGTGCCCAAGTGGATAATCCCACTTGAAGTTACCACCCCAACACTCCTCCTTAGTGTTAAGTGGGAAGAAAAATCAGGCAAGCCAAATTTACCTTTTTATACAAAATTATTTACAAACCTTGAATCAATGATTTAAGCTAGCATGCCAACAAGGTAAATCGAAGATCTTCCCATACATAAATTCTTAAGACCGATGCTTTACATATGAAGAATTACATCAGATTATGGAGCATTTTATAAACTAAGGCATTCCCATAACTAGATATTCATAGGGATTTACAAGTAACTTCACATAAAGTGACACATTTACTTATTACAAAGTGGAGGAAGTATTATAAGTTTATAACCATGTATAACTAATCCTTACAGGATCAATTTTTAATGTACAAAATAGGTGGTCATGATCCACTCTTTTATAATGATCCATCAAGAGGTGACATTATCATACATACTCCCCCTCAAGGGAAACTATGAGAGGCTCAGCAAGGTACAAAAATTACAAAGCTTCACAACAATTTGATAGGATTTAGTGAAGATACTTGCAACTTGATTTCTGATGTTGGAATGGATTATTTATCAAGAGAAATATGACATTCACATAGAGGAGGAATACTTCCTTTAACTTCTATGTGTATCACAACCAGTAGGCTCTTTAGCCACATGGCTCTTTGCTTCTTCAAGTGATTGTGCTTGCATCAAAATTTAAACACAAATCTATTTGCATATCCAACAAAACAACAAATATCATAATAAACATAATAGAAATCATACACATTTTCACTTTCAATGAAGTATAAAGGTTACACTAGTTAGATAATAACTAACATATCATTATGCTTAATAATTAACAAATATGTTTTATCAAACATTTATCTTATTCCAAGCATTTTATAAAAATATAAGACTTGATAGATAACTGAGGTGATTAGATCATCAAATCATTCAAGAGTATTAACAATAATAATAGAAGAAAATTACCATGTAACCACAATTTATGCTTAAACACGTCATATATAATCATATTTTTATGCCAAAAACATGATTTAATAGTAAAAACCAGTGTCTTACTTATTTTGAGTATAAGAATTATATTCTTGGTACTACTAAGAGATCATGACCGTGTTGACAAGATAATCATTACCAACACAGATAGTTAGAGCAACCTTGCTCATGAAAGCACCTAACATAGAAATCATAGTCATAGTCAAGGATTGAAAGATCTCCCCCTCAATATCTAGATCAATTATATCAAAAACAATTTAAAAAAATCTTGCGAGAATAGTTTCAGTTTTAGGTTATTCAGAGAAGGGAAGAGAGGTAGATTTAGAAACTAAAATTCACAAGAATATGCATATATTATTTTCATGATGCATTAAAAAATATTATATCAATTTCTATTCTTCCTCTGATGATAATCCTTTATTTCTTTGTGACAAGAAATTTAGATGTCTTGAGATAGGGGCTTCTAGTTTTCAAGGGTAGCTTGTCTCTCAATCACAAGATCTCAGCAATTTTTAGTCATAAAACATTCTCTTAGTCAAACTATTGAAATTCTATAATTAATTCCATTCAACATATGAGACTTATCCATTGAAAAAATGGAAGATCTAGACATTTTAATGCTCATATGGAAATGGAGACAAAAAATATCTCAAAGACAAATATCAAAGAGGCTAAATAAAGAAAAAAAAACAAGCTACAGATCTTTTAATTTTTTATATGACTATAAACAATCCAAATTTGATTAAAAAATAACTTGAATTAGTCAAGTTATGGATCAATTTAACAGGGCTAGGTTGTGTTTTAGCTACAGATCATTTTAATAGAAAAATTATCTAATTAATTAATTAATTAATTAATTAATTATGAGCTTAAGAACATAGCACAATTTGTCAAATCTTCAAAAATAGCTAGATTTGGTCTAAAATTAGCTTGAATTAGTTGATTTAAGAACAAATTGACAAGAAAAATTCGAGGTCGAGTTATAGGAGCTCGACGAGTTCTTTTGCAACTCGGCCCGGCGAGCTAAAGGATGAGCTACACGAGCTCAAAATGAGATTCTTATTAAATAAATTAAAAAAATAAGTTAAAAATAGCCAAGGAAGGGAAAACACATGACACAGATTAACAATACAAAGAAAGGCATGTGTCGGCTTCAAAATAGATCCTGGGTGGATGAAACACTTTAGAAAATTAAAGCTAAAGCTTTTTCTAGTCCAAAACAGTTAAAAATTGTGGTAAAGATAAAAAAACACATGTCAATATGCGTAGCTTTAAAATAAAGCAAATACATGTGTCACTTCTTAATTATCTCACAAAAGGTATAAGATAATTGTCACGATTTAAGTGGCAAAGTCAAATAAAATACTTACACCCTAACACAATTAGAATACGTGTCAAAAAACAATTGGATCGCATTTCACAAGTCTAATAAAGTCCAACAAGTGTGAAAAACATAATACGTTTAGATTTTTAATTAGATAAGACTTCATAGTTCATAGACTTAATACGACAATGAATTATTTTTGGAAGTTGCGATGCGAAGAAAACAATGCTAAACTTTAAACAAGACAAAATACGACATATGAAGAGTTAAAAAAATGTGTCAACAGATGAGTGGTTCACACTTTACAAGTTTGCCGAAAAATTCATAGAAATATTCGTGTCTCAATGAAATTAGATTGCACTTCACAGTGCACCCAAAAATACTAAAGAAAATTGAAGACATGTGGAGCCTTTTAATTGGCTCACATTTCACAAAACTGATAAATGTGACAAGATGAAAATTTTTAATTGGATAATAACTGTCACAAATAAACGACTGAAAAATGCAAAATGTGGACCAATTCTAATGGCTCAAATTTTGTAAATCTAACAAATGTGACAAAAAATATACTTGGATCAATTGTATTGGTCTACCCTTCACAACTATTAGAAACAAGTTAAAAGAAGACTAAAAAAGAGAAGTAAGGATCTACTTAGAGAAATATTATTGGCTCAAGTTTTGTAAATGTCAGAAATAGGAAATAAGGGGAAGATAATGTAAAGACATGAGTAAAGCCCTTATTAGCTTGCATATTGCAACGGCATTCGATAAATAATATTATTGACACCAAGAAGTAAGATGGAGCTTTTTGATTGGCTCGGGATTTGTAAAAGGCTGACAAATGCAAAGCTAGTTTGAGTAGTATGATTGGCCCAAGCTTCATGGTCAAAATAAGTCAAATAAGTTTGTCAAGGGGAAGCTAGATTGCACAAGAGGGTTGGCCCAAGCTTCACAAAGATAGAAAGATGTCAAATTGAAGCCATTTGACACTCTATGAGTGGGTGCAACTTTGCAAACATGAAACGAACAACAACAAAGCTACGTGGAGTAATATTAATGGTCTAAACTTTTCAAAAACTAAGAATTATAGGAAATACGAAGCTAGATGGCACAAAATGATTGGCCCAGGCTTCACAAAGACAATGAAATGGAAAAAAAGGATTTTATAGCCAGGATGGACTTAAAAGTCCCAAATAAACTAGATCTAACTAAATATTTTGGATCCACATTTAAAAACCAACTGTAACGGCTATTTATAGTGCGTAACCTAGAAAAATAGCTCACAGAAGATGGATTCAAGCCATAAATGTCTAAAATGAGATGCAAAAGCATAGATCTAAGAAAAAAGGTTAAACACGATCTAAACAACCATTTAGCCCATTTTTAATCAATATTTCAAGTAATATTAGGCTGGAACGGAGGTTTAGACTTAGTAAACTTGACCATGACTATGAAATTTTGGGTCTCGTAGATCATAAATAAATGTAAAGTTTCTTCACAATCACCACGCTCCGATACCATGTTTGATTTAGTAAGGAAACTGAAATAAATAGATCATAGATCCACATGTAGACACCAAATTTGGGTCACACTCCCCTTAATCACTTTTAATTAATTAACATAATGTATTCACCTAACCATGATCACTTACCCTTCATTCATATTAATTTAATTACTTAAAATTGAATTAATGTTCATCCTCACATTATTAATCAATTTAATTACTTTAATTAAGTTAATTTACACCTCACCTAGCCACATCACCTAAACACCTCACCTAGACACCTCACCATGGACTTATTATTAGTCTATTAATTAACTAAGACTAAGTCTCCACTTATCTTAACCAACTGGGACTTAGTCTAACCCTAACATTAAAGTCATATTCCTTCTCCAACAACACTCTTGCTTATATAAGCGCTAACCATCACTTGAGACCAAAATGGACAATAAGAACAAGCCGAAATAGCAAGATTTATCTATTTTTGGAAAACCTAGGATTTCTCACCTTAACCGACACTGGTTAACCCTCAACTGACACCAATCACCTTAATCATCATTGGTTACCATATATACAATTTTGTAAACTTTCTCCTAGTTTGGTCACTTCAAGTTTTGAGATAGCTATCTGTATTCAAGCATGAACTAGATATTTTCTCAGCATCCATACAACAAAATATATTTAACCACGAGGCCTAAGAAAGTACACGATACTCCTCTATAGGATTTTACATTCACAGGAGCACTCCGGGAATCATTTCTATGGTACTAACCACCAAGTTCTTCACGGATCAACCACTACCATCCTTCACCAACCAGGCCTGCAAATACAAGTAAGTGTATTTGACTTTCATCATATATGTGCTTACTTAATAGGTTCTTTATCTTTTTGTTCATGGATCTTGTTCTTTCCCGTATTCTTCCACCCCACACTTTCCTACCAGTTTACCCAACCTACCACCCACCACCTTTTTCCTCTTCATAGATGAATTTCAGGCATTCTGAACCTTCCTAGAATTTTTACGAGCCTAACTATCCTCCCTCCATTCTCTGTGCAATCATAGAGAAGCCCAAAAACTAAGTTTATTTAATTACAACCATTTCTCCCCTACCGATGTCGGTTACCTTAACCATCATCATTTTCTCCTCTTCACTAGCATCGGTCACCCGAGCAACTTCGGTTACTATCTCCCCTTTCAATTTTCACCAAAATACCTCTAACATCCCCAAAGCCTCACAAAACCTTACCAAAATCTAATACCTCATTTACAACCTCACCACAAGCCTCCCTAAATCTTTGTGCAGATATAAAGAGAGCTTAGACACCCACTTTTAAAAATTTTCCATTATCCACATGGCGATATCGGTTATCCCGAATCGCCATCAGTCACACCTTGACCGATCTCGGTCTCTATGCCTAGAAAATTGCCTTAAACCAGTAAGCTTCCTAATCTTCCAAAATCAACCCAAACTACACCAAATCTTACCTAGACCCTATCTGTGACCCAAAGACCACCTACCCAACCTGTAACCTAACCCGAGACCTTCACTAGTTTAATTATTAAAGCATTTAATTAGATTGACATTGATAGTAATTTGAGATACCTAAATTAGAACACTAACATTAGATTATCTTATTTTCATGTTCATTTGTTTTATATTGATTTATATATATATATCAATGGATTGACAACCGTCAGGAAGTATCACACTTCTTGGATCTAGCTCATTCTAGGAAATCCACTAACACTTGTTAATAATTGTATCTTGTGGTCTTGATTTGCATTACAGGTAGTTCATCCTAGCCAAAAGGAAGCTCACACAATCAATTTGGATCAGAAATCAGAAACGTGTGCACTCAACCTTCAACCACGTGACTATAGGTATTCCTCCTTGGCCTATTTACCCTTATCTATTTCATTATCTACTACAATTTGGTGAAACATTTTGGCATGCTGGTGGGACCCATCAAGGGTTCTTTTGCATTTTTTCATTCCTAGGTAAAAATTGTGTGTTTATTTCCCTTTGAAAAGTATTCACATTAATTTTCTTCTCTAGAATCTTCTCCTTCTTTCTATTGTCTAAAAGAAATCATGATTTTGGTGCTTTAAAAAGAACACATCTTTCTTTCTATTGCATTGCATTAGTGAAAGAACATTCCTCTTCATGTTCTCCATTTTCTACATTGAACATAATTATGGATTTGGGCTTAAAACATTTGCATTTCATTCTAGTTTGTTGCATTGTAGCTCACATTAATTGAGGGAAACCTATACACTGGAAGTCATGCCCAACTGATGGTTGAATAATTCAATCGTAGTTCACTTTGCACACTCTCTATACCAAACCACTTAAATAATTTAAACATCATCCTACCTAGAAGAAGTTATCAATGATCACACGATTAGAGGATTGATACTTTGGACACCCAGATGGTTTATTTTTCCAGGTCATTATCTCGGAAAGGACCACCCCTACCAAAAATTTACCTGAAACCATCCTTAGTTCTTGGATTTTCATAGGGTACCTTCTATAAAACCAAAAAAATTGTTCTATTCACAAGTCAATCCTAAATAACATAAGCTAAAACATAAAATTCACCAATAGGATTTCATGTTTCTTAGTTTTTTCTTCATTTGTGTTTTGAGTTGTGAGGTTGTAATCTTCATTCTTTTCTTCCTTTCACACTCCAAAATCATAGTTGGTGTATTTTGACTATTTCTGAGTGTGTTAGGGTTCATCATTACCATACTTAAGGTTTCGGGTTGGTATTCTATCTGATCTAAGTCACTAAATCCCATTCTTATTCATCTTTTCAAATTTTACAAAGGACTAAATCGGTCCAAAGTGATCACACCGGTTTACATCTGACCATCATCGGTTTACCTAACCATTGTTAGTTTCCTAATTTTTTGGGTTATTTCACCAAAACAACACTCATCACATTCCATTCTTTCTGGGGTTTCTCAGATACATCATCATACCTCTGGACCTTTGAAATCACTATCAAATCCATATTTTGTCTCATTTTCATCAGTTATTACCACATTTATCAAACTTTTGATTATTCCATAGTAACGTATCGGTCACCCTCTATCATTGCCATCATTTAACCCAACTATCGTCGGTTCTTGTGTTTTAATTTTTAATTAAAACAACAACTAGTTTTACCTCCCGAACATATTTTCTCCATTTCCTCTATGTTTCTATGTCATTTACAAATATCATATCACCATGTCTATACTAACTCACATGGTTTTGACTCGTAGCCACCCAATTCCCTCGTTCCATGCTATCCTTCAGCCACTCCCACCTATCCCATCATCGTCTTCCATCCTATCACTTATGGATCCTACTCAACCCATTATCATCAATATCGGTGATGAGGATTTCACAATACTCCTTGACCAAAATACCACTTTGCCTTACAATACTCTTAATCTCATTCATCTACTCAAGACTCATTAGGATGAATGGTATACGAAATTCCTATTTTGATTCCCCTTCCCTCGCCCCCACTTCCATGTCAGCTTCTACTAGCTCGGCCTTACCTTCTTCTATTATAGCATCTGTTATGTCACAACTTGACCCCACAACACCTATATCTTCTACACCTATAACATCTGTCACACCATTGATGTCATTTTCTCTCATGGTGTTAACCATTCCTTCATCAACCACCTTAAGCATAGCCCCATCTGCACCCACCACCTTGTATATACCTATTGCATTGCAGCCACCCATGGTGTCGGCAACCCATAATCCATTCCAAAATATCATCCTCTCCATCCGGTAGTATTTACCTCCAATCACTACAAGATTCATTACATCCACCCCACCTACTTATACATATCACCAACAACCCCTATCTCATATATCACCTATTCGGGATATTTTCCACCTGCATTTATTCCCCCTCACAATTCTCATACTCAACACCACCATATACTAGGATTTTGTCTTCATCATACATTCATCATCTACCCCCTTATACTACAAGGGGTGCCCAATCATCACAACCTACCAATGACCTTATTAAAATGATGATGGAAAAGATGCAAACATTGGAAGCATCGGTTTTGGATCTCGCAACTCTTTGACATATGACAAAATATGCAATGAGCCCATTCATCTGTCTATTCCCATTCATCTATACCCTACACATTGGGAAATGCCTAAATTCAACTGGTTCAACAATAAAGAAGACCCACAACAACACTTGTGGTATTTCAAACATGGGTGTTATCTAATCACTCATGATGACGCTCTACTCTTACAAACATTCCCAATGTCCTTAACATGACCTATGCTAGATTAGTATAGTGGTTTAGATATTCCACTTACTCATTCAAACAAAAGGATCAAGCCTTCTTGGACCATTTTTTATCAATACCATCAAGAAGGTCACCATGAATGACTTGTACTCAACACAGTAATATGAAGACGAATCTATGGCAAATTATATCGCTCATTGGCAAAGCTTCATCAACCATATCACATTCCAACTGCCTCAAACCAAGTTTATAGAGTTGTTTAACATAGATTGTTCTAGACACATCTCACCAAATCTCTAAGTTCAAACCTTCTGCATATTCGACAAGGTGTTCACCATGGCTAGAAAATTTGAAATTTGTGCCACATAAGAGAAGAAAATTCAATTACATAACAAAAATTATACATTCAATTCAATCGATGCCTCTTCCGCTTCAAATCCCCAAAATAATTATTCCAAAACCAAATGATCTCGCCAACGCATGAGTTTTAAAATCTATCCCATATCACGCATCCAATCAATCAAAGCCTACTTCCAACCTTTCTCCCATTCAATCTTTACAATTTAGGTGGGAGTAATGAAAGTACACTCCCATAGGAGATCCATATTCTTCAGTTTTAGAAAACTTCTAAAAGCTGGAGCAATTTCTCTTCCACCCATCAAACCACATACTAGTTTTGACCTCACTCATCCTATGCCTACATGGTACAAGGAACATGATTACTATAACTATGATTGCGTTAAAGGTCATATCAATGGTAATTGTATAACCTTGAAAAACATTTTATAGGAAATGTTAGATAAAAAACATCTCGTCTTGGACAACCCAAATGCACTGGCTAATCATAACTTGCATATCTTCAAGAATTCATTTCCTAATCACACCCCATCATCTAACCAAACTGGAAAACCTTTGACTAATGATAGTAATGTTCATGAAGTTCATGTTGTGTTTGACATCATATTGAACCTTCCTCAATTTCCTCTTATTCCCTCTATCGAGGATATTCTCACATGAGATCCTTTACCCAGAGAGGATCCTATTTAATGTAATCTATTACCTAGAGAGGAGTATCCCTTATCTTTCCCTTCACCAATGGAGGATTTAGTAATATCAGTCAATGTAATTTCCCCACACACCTCTCAACCTAACGAATAACCCACAGTGTTAACTCTCTTACCCACGGGAGATTCATGCTCACCTTCCTCTCCACCAAAAGAGGAACCTACCTCATCACACTAATCATCTCCCCTACCCATCAGAGATTGTTTGGAAGTTCCGAGACATGTTAGTGATGATTCCCCATTATCCATCCAGGATTCTATTAATTTTATCTTGGCTCTCTTACCCACAGAGTCTGAATCCAACCATTTCCTATATCACGGACATTTTTTTATAGGGATTAACACTAAATCAACATCATCTCCTTATATAACAATGTTGGTTTCACAGTTGGTTGACCACTTGGATTATGTTGATAATTCCATGCTTTGGGGACACCTTCGGCTACCTTTTTCAACCCAAATGAAAATTTTGTCTGTTAATACCTCCACGATTTATCCAAAGGTGTTTTAGACAACCAAACCAACCATGCCCATACCAGTCGTAATGGCCTCTTCTTCATCACCTTCGCCCACACCTAAACCCTTACCAACAATTGAACTTTCTCCAACACCTAAACCTTTATCATCACCCATACCTTCCCCTGCATCTAGAACCATTACCACATTGGGTGTCATGCCGACATCAAGCCTAGTTCATCCTCCTGTCAAATTGGATTTAGCCACATCCTCACAAGCCCATGCAAAAACCATTCCTCCACCTAAAAGGAAGACCCAACCTTCTAGGCTGCATACACCGGTTTTGCCTACTACCCTTCTTTCACCTTCACCACTTCCATCTATCCTAGGACCTCACCCATCCACCTTGGCCAAAAAACCTCCTACCCAAGGTAAAATAAAAACACAACAACCCATCTCCTCATCACGAGCCTCTGTTACACCTAACTTACCTACACAATGTACACCTTTTTCGTCACCTGTAACCTTTTACCACCTATGCCAATAACTCTTATAGTAGCCTTGTCACTACCTATGGTATTCCCCACTCTTTAATCAATACCCTCCACCTCACCTCTTCCAAAACCTTCACCACACCTCCATTATCACCTTGGCTAACCCATCCCCTTCTACCATCTGCCTTCCCTTCTACATCATGCACTCCTTCACCTTTACCCAAGAAGGTACAAAAAAATCCAATATCCCACTACCCTCCAAAGGGGTAGTCAAACCTATGACACCTTCAACTGCTAGCTCATCCACTACACCTTTACCCAAGAAAGTACAACACAAACCAAAAATAGTACTACCTACCAAACTAGTGGTCAAATCTATTCCACCTCTTATGGTGCCTCTCCCATGAAAATCACCCACACTTCCATCTTGACCCACACTTACCTCACATTGTGATCCATTTTCAGGGTCGTACGTAAACATCTTAGCAAACCTTTTAGAGACCATTGTCATCACTTTTCCAAAACTTATACCTTACGACCCACTCAAACCCAAACCAACAAGGTTTGACGACACCAAAATTTTTACCTATCATCGTATGCCAAAGTATGATGTAGAAAACTATAAGGCTATAAAAATAGTTCTTCTCTACCTATGTTCTCCTGAAGAAAACTTTGAGGATGATGATCTTTTAGAAGAGGAACTTGTTCCACCTTCACCTATCACCACACACCCTCATCCTTGACCTATTCAGTGACCTTCATATCCACCTCCATAAACTTTTTATCCACCTCTAACATTCAAGATCAATATGGTCCACCTAAGAGAGCTAGCCAAAACCCCACAAAATGTCGGTGTACCCAACTTCTTTTGAAAAAACATTGTCCTTCATTTTATTTCTTATATTGTCGCTACACCTATCATGGCTCGGTTTCTCCCTCACTCCATATTAATATGGTTAACATTTCCAGTCATGCCCAGAAAGACAAAGGAAATGAGATATAAACCAGCCCATCCTCCAATATTGTGTGTAATATACCATCTCATGCAGCCCCACCAAGAATCACCATTCGGTACCCACATACCCTATTTCGACAGGGGTCTCCCATCATACAATGATCAAACAGCTTACACCAATCTCCTCTCAAAATGTCATTTTATGACCTTTTCCAAACCTCTGAGTCTCACCAACAGGCCCTCATGGAGATTCTATAATCTTGTGAGGTTTTACCTAATGACCCAACTCCTTTGGCATCCATGATCAATCCTCACCATGTAACCTCTCTCA
Organism: Taxus wallichiana var. yunnanensis; assembly: GCA_018340775.1. Lineage (NCBI taxonomy): Eukaryota > Viridiplantae > Streptophyta > Pinopsida > Cupressales > Taxaceae > Taxus > Taxus wallichiana. Next base: position 599,575,379 of record CM031235.1, on the reverse strand, counting down.
AAACTTCATCCCCTTCCTCTGCACCTACTACCACTCATAAAGTAATCTGCTCTTAGTTTCTCTCGATGAAAAGATTGTACCTCTTTAATCGAGATGATCCTCATCTCATCCTTTTCATTTCCATTTATAGTGATAATATAAGTGTTTGACACATTATGATCAATGGCGGTGCCAAAATCAACATCATATCCTCCCATGCATACAACTAAATGTGCATCCATGCCAATTACATGCATAATAACCCAATTATGTTACATTCATTCAATGATTCCATAACTTTGACCCTTGGCACCATCATTCTCCACATTTGCATGGGCCTCTGTACCATTCCATAATTATTCTACGTCTTAGAGGGGGAATTCCAGTACAACCTATTGTTTGGCCGACCTTGGATCCATGTCATGGGTTGTGTTCCTTCAACCTTACATCGTTGTGTAAAATTTGAACATGAAGGACATAACTATACCATTCCAGTGACCCTTCACCATTCAAAACTTGTAACATGTTGTATATACCTAATGATGTCCTTATACCATTTAAGGCATCTACCACCACTGCCACCTCTCCTTCACCCACAACCCCATCCACCAACATTTCCGCTACCTCTCCCACACCTAACTCCTCTATTCCCACTACATTCATAGCCTCTACAACTAACCCATCCACTAACCCATCTACTTCTCAACCAACCAATGCTTCTTCTTCTTCACCACCTAGTAATTCATCCATTTCCACTACCCACATACCGACTACCAATCCCTTAGAAGGTGTTTTTCAATGTCTCACTCTAGGGGAGTACCTCCTATACAACATCAACACATTCCTTACTCCTCAAGAGTATGGTAACCTTTGCCAACATCCCCATTGTTGGTACCGAAATTTGTTGTCCATTTTAGTCTCGAGAAGTATCAAAGATATGACATGAATCTTAAAGACAAATGGATCATGGTGTGTTTCATTTTGTAGTGGGGATATGTTCTAACTAGCACTCATATTTGTGGAGAGATGGATAGCACTCAAATAGGACTTGATCTTGTCCTAACTATTTTAGGTTGTGCCTTTCAACCAAGGTAAGAGAAGCTATTTTTAACCCTCAAATGGTGAAGGAGATGAAGATATCCCTCAATTTGTGTAAATAGTATGAAAAGGGCCTAGGGGAAATATGATCAATAGTCTAAATCTAACTTTCACAAGTTTTCACTTCTAGATTATGGAGATACTTTCAATGCAAGACAAGGGTTACTGAAGACATTTTGAAATCTTGATCTGTTCTACATACTTTAGCAAATGGATTTTGATCTTCTATGGGTATACAGGTCAAAACAAGGTAGGATTAGTTGTTTTGAATGATTTTTTGGGTGGGAGTTTAGATAAGACAAACCAAGGTCCGCTAGACTCTTTGAGGATTTTAGAAAAATATGGAGAAACTTAACAACAGAAAGTATCAAAATGGTTAATCATCCCTTCAACCAGGATATGTGCATCAAATGGAGGCCTAGATTTGCACTTTTCCACACAATCTTTGATTATCTATCACAAAATATTGAGTTAGAATGAACCAATGAAGCATTTATCAATCACTATTTAATCATGACCTAAGGTGCACCCAAAGGTTTACAAACAATATTTGAAATCAAGGAAGGTAAAGTGATTTTAAATTTGTTTATCTCTTTATCAGATGAAAGCTCTTCTGAATGTGAGATTGCAAATGCCACTAAAATATCACAAGAAATGAGACCATGTATGATCAAGAGAGATTTTAAACACAAGATTGCAACAGAAACAAGAAACAAAAATTTCAAATGCATGCTTTGAAATGTAAGCATTCACATATTTTTCCCAAAGACAACACAGAATAACTCAAAAATGATCGGATTTATCAAGAGGGGGAATGTTTTGAAAAAATAATCTTAGAGCTTGTTAATGGCTTGAAATCTGATACAGAGAGAATTACATGAGTTTCTCAAGTGGTCACTTAGAGAATGGGCTTCTTCACGATTTTCTCATGAAATTTTTAGTTTTCCAGATTTTTTTAACTCTTCCAACCCTTTACATGAAAAATTCATGCAATATATAACTTTCAATCTCCTTCAAGCCTTCTTTCCCAAGAAAACAATATGCCAAAGGATCAAATTTGTAATAAGAATTTCTCATGACTCATAAATAGATACGTTTAATAGAACACATCCAAAAAGTTTCCAGTTGTCTCAAAAAGAGATGAATCATTGCAAAATTCACATCATTATCCATTATGGAGGCATGTTTTTCATCTTCAAAGCATGCAAACCCCCTTCCTTTCATTATTTCATCCTTATCCCTCCAAAATTTGACTCTACAACTTTTGGATCTGATATTTCACATTTTTGGACGGTTAGGGCAAAAATTCATTTCAAAAACATCTTTGATCTTCAAATTGATCCTCAAAACCGATTGCATTGGTCCTTGCAGGCACAAACGACACAAATTTGTCAAAATTTTGATGAAAATTGATGTAAAAATGCATCTCCAAACTTCCTGGAGCATTCTAGGGAAAAAATGGTGGTAGAACAAAAATGATGCACAACTACCATTGATTTGACATTCAAATTTTAATCTACACCCTCCATGTGGAGAAAAACCATTGGAGATAGGATTTGGAGGCTCCTTTTTCCATTTTACATTTTAAAAAAGAAACGGCCACATGGCGAGATTTGATTTAGCAACGAATGAGTTTCAAATTTTTACCCTTTTAACCTTTATATTCTGAGTAGCCACGTGGCACCATTCCATTGGATGTGGACCTAGGAGCTTCATTTTACCTTTTAAACTTTTCGGAAAAATTAGAAAATTTTGATATTTTTCCCTATACCCCCACCTCATGAAAATGTCCCGACACGTGTCCCAAAGTGGGCCCCATTGGAATCATAGACCGATTCTACACATTTCCACCTTTTTTGGAAAAAGGAAAATTTTCCAAATTATCCCCGCAGACCTGCACCTCCGATTCTGTCCCTGACATGTGGCGATTGCTGATTCACTATGGGCTTGTGTTCCTCCTTTTAATTTTATGCCTTTATGCCAAAAATGGGAAAAAATCTCAATTTTCCCCCGAGGCCCGAAGTTCCGCCTCTGACCCTACCACATGTCCCATTCTGATTTATTGTGGGCCCTAGGCATTTTCTTTGCTCTTTAAATCTTTTTCCAAAATGCCTTAAGGCACAAAAAGACCCACTACTTCCCATCCAATCAAAAGAGGACACATCATCATTTTCAGGAAAAATTTAGAAATTTTCTCCGCCGCTTGAATTTAGGCAGATTAGCACTTGCTAGGCCACGGGAAATTTGAAACTTTTAGCCAAAGTAGCTAAAAGGAACAAGTTCTCAAAACGACCCACCACTCCTCCAATCAAAAAATGCCACATAAGCAACATTAGAACCAATCAAAGTAAAGTGGAGCCATGGGACCAAATTCACCCTTTTGCCAAAAAAGTAAAAAGTGATAAGTTAAAACAATTTTCTCGTTGTCCCTTGGCCAATAAAAACAAGCCACGTTGCCAATGAATGCTGAAGAATAAATTGACAGAAAATGATGCCCGTCTGACCATCAAAACATAGAAAATGCTAGGGATGCCTTAGAATTCAATTTTTTCACTAAGGACAACAAATTTCTTGAAATTGAACCAACTGAAACATGTTTTCAAAGCATTTTTGATCATGGAATCATATTTTCAATGGCATACAAGTGAAAATTAATCAATTTTAAACTTCCACGATCGGAAAAAAGGAAAAATGGCAGAGCCTACAAATTTTGGAAAAATTAGGGCACAAAATAGGGCACACATGCAGATTTATTTCAAATTGGGGCAAAACAACAAGTTTGTGAGAATTTCAAGGCATTCGACTAGAGGGAAAAGTTATAGACCACCAATTTGAGAGAAAAACATTTTAGAGCATGTAGAATGAAGGAAAAATTTAGGGCAAAATAGTGCAAGCTCAAAAATGGCACCAACACCCACTATGATCTCCTCATAGGTGATTTTTTCCCTTAAGGTCCTCCCCACCTTCGCATCAACTTAATGTATGGGGGACTTGATACTTCTACCTACTTGCCTAAGCCGCCTTCCATAATGTGACCATTTTAATCTGATCTTCAATCTCTCACCAACCACCACTTTTCCCACACCTTCCTTCATAATTGTGCATGGAATGGTTTTGTTTTGGTTTCTATGAACAAGGCCTCCATATTTTCATCCCATGTACCACCCATAAACACAAAGATTGTAGTGGTATTGGCTTTACCAAAAAATCTCCCAAGAAGGCTTGAGTCGAACTTATTGAGGATGATAAACCTTCTTCACCTCCTTCACCAAATTCACCACCTTCACCCACGGAGTCTATGGATCTAGAATCCATTCCTTCTAACTTTATTTTTCATGAAAACCATTTCTCTAGGACCTCTAACTTATCAATGAGATGGCAAGAATCCCTCTTCTCTTCCCTTCCTATATCCTCGACATGTTTGATGATGATACACATTCTATTAATGTTGTCCAATGTCATGACAATGAGTCTATTCTCACATACCTTGGTGTAGAAGATTCATTTATTCACCAGTCATTACCTTATGAGACACAAACCATGTGAAATTAATTGACCATCGAAATCAATATTAACACTCAGGATGACCCAAATATTCTTAAGATAGGCCAATCTTTAGATACTACTAAAATAGAAAGATTTTAATTATTTCCTTTAGGATCATAGCAATGCTTTTTCTTGGTCCTATGCTGATATGCCTGGTATTGACCCAAACATTGTGGTCCACAATATCGTCACTATTCTTGAAGCCAAACCCGTAAAACAAAAGCTACAGAAAATGCATCCTCATATTTCCCTTCTTGTGAAAGAAGAACTCCAACACCTTCTTTCGGTTTCCTCTATCCTACCCATTGATTATCCCCAATAGATATCTAACATCATTCCTATCACAAAAGTGACAAGGGGACTTTTCATTTTTATGGATTTCTATAATCTTAACTTAGCTTGCCCTAAAGATGACTTTCCTCTACCTAGTATTGACAAACTAGTTGATCTCACCTCCAGCCATGAGATGTTTTCACTCATGGATGATTTATCGAGTTATAACCAAATATTATATGCCTCAAAAGATACACACAAAATAACTTCATCACTCCTTAGGGGACCTTTTGCTACCGTGTCATGCCCTTTGGCCTTAAAAACACTAGTGCTACATATCAGTGGGCTATGAATTATATCTTTCATGACATTATGCATCACATATTAGAAGATTATGTTGACGATCTTCTTGCCAAATCCAAAAATTGGGCCAAACACCTTATAGTCCTTAGGGTCATCTTTGACCGTCTCATCAAGTATTGTTTTCACCTTTGACCTAAGAAGTGTGTCTTTGCCATTCTCTCCGGTAAGCTCCTTGGTTTTATCATTTATTTATGTGGCATAGAAGTTGACCCCACTAAAATCAAGGTTATTCTTGAAATGCCTCCACATACTAACCTTAATCAACTTCTTAGTTTGTAAGGGAAGTTGCAATATATTCTTTGTTTTATTTCACACTTTCCCGAATGCTACCACCCATTTTATCATCTCCTCAAAAAGGATGTCTCCTCCAAATGGGATGATGAATGCCACAAAGCCTTTAACACCTTAAAAAAATACCTCCTCCAACCACCTGTGCTCATTCCACCTAAGGATGACCAACCATTTTACCTTTACATTTTTTCCACTAATCATTCCTTGGGTGCTATGCTCACTCATCGTGATGAGAAACATAGGGAAAAAGTGGTTTATTATATAAGACGTACACTTTTAGACTATGAAACTAGATACACTCACACCAAAAAAATCTGCTTAGCCTTAGTTTTTTTCACCACTAAACTTCTCCATTACCTACTTAACCACAAAACCTTCATTGTCACCAATACTGACCCCTTACATTACATGTATGCCAAGTCCTATCAACATCAACATGTTGCACGTTGGCTCATGCTTCTTATAGACCTAGAACTCGAATTCATCCATCAAAAAAATTTCAAAGGACAAACCATCGCTGACCAACTAGAAAATGCACCTCTCTCTCGAAAAAATCTTCTAACTTTGATTTCCTAGATGAATCCATCTCTACTCTCACTTTGGAAGATACCATTTATCAAATGACCTTATTCTTTGATGGTTCCAAATGTCGGCGTAGGGGTGGTGCCGAGTTATCCTCACTCCTATTGACGGTGAGCCTATGTAATTATCTTTCAAACTACATTTTGATTGTACTAATACTATCTCTAAATATGAAGCACTTGTATTAGGCCATCAAACTACCATCGCCTTAGACGTTAAATAAATTAACATCTTTGACGATTCTCAACTCGTTATAAACCAAGTTAATGGTATATACTAGTGTCGTAATAAGATACTTCAAAAGTATAAATGTCATGTTGACATACTTTTGACTACCTTTAACTATTATGAACTTCAAACCACCTAGCATTCTATTAATAAATTTGCAGATACCATGGTTTGTCTTGCTTCTAAAATCCCCACTTCACCCTCTGAATCAAAAACCTTTGTCACAGTACAAAGGCTACAATCACCTTCCTATCTATTTTAAGATGTTAACCTTATTAGAACCATTGAACCTAACCCACATGACCTTTGGTATAACTAGTTTGTTGAATAACTTTCCCTTTCCATTTTGCCTCCGGATCTTACTCACAATGGACAATGAGCCTTTCTCAAAAGTGTCTCTCATTATTTCATCACGTGTGGTCTTATTTACAAACATGACTTTGATGCTATCCTCCAATGATGCCTTACAAGTTCTGAAATTCCCTAAAGGAAGTTCATGACATAATTTGTGGAGGTCACTTTAGTTGTTTAGCTATCACTAAACACATTCTCCACCTGGGATATTATTGTCCCACCTTAAACCGTGATTTTTGTGATTATGTCAAATGTTGTGTGAAGTGCCAACAACATGTTAATCATACACCTATTCATGCCTTACAGGTCACATGAGACCTTTGGCCTTTCTCTGAATGGGGTTTAGATCTTGTCGGAGAGATCAATCCTAATTCTTCACAAAATATTCAATGGATTATTACTACTATTGAATACTACACTAAATGGGTATAATCCATGCCTCTCATTAGTATGAAAGCTGAGAAAATAGGTGAATTCATCAACCATCACATCATTTTTCACTTTGGTGTTCCTCACCGTCTCCTAACTAATAACGGAAAACAATTAAAAAAAAAAAAACCTTACAGAAACTATGTGATGCCTTTAGCATTTAACTTAGATTTTATTCACATTACTACCCTCAAACCAATGACCAAGATGAATCAACCAAAAATCCTTAAACAAAATTCTTATGAAAGTAGTTGGCGATCTCTTGGAAAGGATTGGTATACACACATTCCTTTTTCCTTATGGGCTTATCGAACTAATGTTCATACCTCAAATATTGCCACACATTTCTCTTTGGTCTATGATACAAAGTTTGTTCTACATCTTGAAGTCTAGAATCTATCTCTATGTATCTCACTCAAAGATATTCTCAACAATGACGACTTTTGCCAAGACCGTTTGTCATAACTTGAGTTATTAGATGAATGACTTCTCAATGCTCTTGATCACCTCCAAATATAATAAAAATGTATTAAACATGCCTACAATAAATGTGTCCATGAAAAAACCTTCTAGGTTGGTGACCTCCTCCTGAAGGAAAATCAACATGTAACGAAAGAGGAGAAAGGTAAACGGGGCAAATTTGCTCCTAATTAGCTTGGACCCTATATTGTTACTCATACTTATGGATCGGTGTTTATAATTTGTCTTCAATCAAAGATAAACTTGAACCTAAACCCCTAAATTCTTGGCATCTTTGACCATTCTATTGTTGAATCAAGTCATATATCACATTTTTCTAGTTAAAATTCTCGTCCCTTGAGCACCATTCACCTTCCATTTTACCTATTTTAAGGATCATCGACTAAAAAATAATCATGTGATTACAAGTCACTTTTACAACCTTTTCTTTAATATGAGTACCACAAATCTACTCATGGCATTATTCTCATGGATACTTTTCATATTTTTCAAGATGGAATCCAATGTTTGTTCATTCCTTAAACCCTCTCCTTCATAGTTAACCACTGTGTGCTATGGTTTTGTCTTCAACATAAGAGTCTATCTTTCTCTATAGTCTTGTCCATGACCTAAAAGTCTAAAAACAAAACAATTTCAAGATTAAAATGGGATTCCATTCCTTGGGTCAAACTTCCAATAAAAATATGAATCCTTCAAAAAGGACATCTACTCTTTCTATCTCGTTGTTATAAATAGACTGCTCCCTCGAAGGAAATCTATACAAAGCTAGCCATACTATACATAGTCTATCATAAAAAAAAAGAATATTCTTGAAAAAATAAAATAAAATATTTAGAAGCTTCCCACATCAATCAACTTCATGAAGACCTCAAGGAGATAATCTACTCATCCCATATAGAATTCCTACATCGATCGGTTTATAAAAAGAAAATCAAAAAATTGATAAGTTTTTCATCATGGAATTACCTATTTTGATCTTGGGTCTCTTTCCAAATAGGCATGGTGTCTCACACCAGGTTATGCTAAAACAAAACTATTTTCACCTCATTTCCTTTCACCCTAATTTTCTACCCACTTTGAAGGAACATGCCGTAATCGTGACATTTCATGATCATGTGACTTTATTCACCCTTACAATAGTCACTCATGTAACTCCTTTAGGGTATTAAATCCATAAGACTATCTTTGGTATGATAGACTTGTTATGGTTCTTGTCAATTAGGAGGATTATTCATCACCTCTTACCAATCACCTTCTTCATTACTTGTTGTTGATCAGATAATACTTGTTAGAGATCACACAAGAATTATATGCGGGAGAGAAGGCCAAGATCAAGGGCGCAGAGGGACAGGAAGAACCCACACGAAGGGAAAGTTTAGCATTCAAGACTTAGCTGATTTTGAGCATGAAGACCTATTTTTAGAAGATGGCATGTGGAACACACCAACGATGTAGAGACGTGCGTGCCATGCATTATCTATCTTTGGAGGATCATATCAAATCATTTTGCATGGAGACAAGCTAAGAATAGGATTGTCACTTTAGTTAACTATAAGAGGTCTATAGATAACACACTTGCATGTGTGGCTATGCATGTAAATAGCACGTGGATATTATAGCACGAGACTTATTTCTGGAATAGATAAGTGCTGAAAGGAAAGTCCCCACCCTATATATATGATATGAAGAACATAGTAGAATATACACATAGAGAGATGGATGTATGGAGGTATAGAGGTATGTGTATATGATTAGATTATTGTATCGGATCCATGCGTGCATCGGTATAGATTTCCATTATTGTAAGGAGATTTTATGTTATTAATAGATGGAAGATATTGGCCGAACCTAAGTGTCATTCCTGTGTAATTGAGTAGTGCATGTTCTTAATTCAATCATGATTATTGTTTAAACTTGTTCTTTCATATAAATGAATGCAACATGCATTATAAAATGATGGATTAGTTATGGATCTATATGTTTCTTCCTTCATCACGCTAACATCCTGTTATAGCAACCCTAAAGAGGGACCTAGTACCTTTGTGCACTTCGGGTGAGCATTCAATCTAGGCTGAGTGATGTGCCAGTGCAAATAGGGTGTTATTTGGTAAATTCTAGGCTGCATCATTAGTTATGTTGCCAGGACCTCTTCCTCATTTTTTTAGGATGGTACATGATGAGGATGTACCAGTTAACTCTACCAAGTATTGAGGAATGGATACATGATCTAGAGGAAGAATATGCATGGTAGTTCAGAAGTGGATCTGAGTTTAATGCATGCACTTAGGTAGAACAAAATCTTTATGATAACCTATATGAGATATTTTTCAATCTCTTTCTAGTAGAACTATATGAATGGCTTCTTGCTCATGCATCTAAGTGAAATTGGAGGTATTGCACACTTGTCTGCGGATACGGGAATAATTTCAAGCCCTTTATGATTCTTATCGATCTAGACTAGAATTGTGGATACGTGGTTTCATGGTGTTCTAAACACTTATATTATGGAATATTAAATTTCAACATACTCTTTCCCGGAGGTAGTTGAATTCCAGTTTTTTGGTATCTAAGAGGAACATATTTGCAAGGTATTCCACTGGCGATCAAGATCTTGATGGTAACTTTGAACTGGAGAGTAAACCAATGGCTAACTAAACTTCACCATGCGCGAGGGAAGGAACAAGTTTGGTGAAATATGGAAGACCTAGTGGTAGAGAGGTAGAGAGAGGAGAGGTGGCTTAAGTATAATGAGGTGCACGAGAGGGAGATAAAGAAGCAATGTTCCATTGTAGAAAGTATGACATTGAGGAGAGAGATGGCCCATGAAGGATTTACATCTCACGTAGAAGATGTGGAGTAGGAGCATCAGGAACTCCCTCATCTTGCAAAACATGACAGAGATCCCCCTTGGCATTCCACAAAAGTGCACCAACAAAAAGACTACCTAGGCGCAGCACGCATCTTAATCCACCTGGTGACCTAACCCTTGCGCTCGGTTTTCAAAGATCTAGTATGACAAGTAACCAAAAAACTAACTTGGGAAGTAGGAGAGTAGGAGTAAGTTAGGGAGCAAGTAAATCAATGGTAGGATAGAAAAATTCAATGATATTTGGAGGAATATTCTTAGGAACATCATCCACACAAAATGTGAGCACGTAGAATGTTGGATTCACCTCTAGAAGTGGAACTACCTCATTGAATGTAGGGGTTCAGTATAGTACTACTATCAAATCACGGGGAGTAAATATATACTTCATATTATAACTACATGTGGAGGATCAAGAGGTATAGGTGGTTTTAGTTCTAATGAATCTGGTGGTTCTAGAGGCAGAGGGAATAAATGAGGTTTTGGGTCTGGTGATCAAGGCCCACAATAACCATAGAACATTTATGTGGAGATGTATCTTCATCTTATGGAGTATAGATGCATAGAGGATGATGCTAAGCATGTGTATATGTGTGAGATCTTGTGGTGCGCTAAAGGGATCACCGATTCGAGCGTAAGGAAAGTCAATTCGCTACTACCTTACGGGGACGAGAACACAATGGTATAGGAAGTTTGACCCTGATCAAACTTGCGTGGATTATGCAACATTAAAGGATACTTTCTTGAAAGAGTTCTATATCCCTGAATTTGAGTAGAAAAGTATCAGTGTGCTCAAAGATATCAAGCAAGGAACTACTGAGAGTGTACATGAGTATGATTCCCATTTTAAGACACTTCTATCTAAGTTATCTTATTATATTCATGAAATCTAGAATACACAATGGTTCATTGGTGGATTGATTACACCATTCAGAAGAGCACTATCACATAATACATACACTGATCCATGTGAAGCACTAGAAGTAGCTTTGCATGTTGAGTTAGTTAGGGAGCACCTGACACTAGCATTAGTCCATTCTTAGAGGCACATATTGCAGCTATGGCAAAGTAGTTAGAGAAGCTATCAACAAATTCAAATCATGAAACACACTTAGGAATTTGGTGTACAAATTGTGAAGTGGAAGGTCACACCAAAGATAGTTTCCCTCGCAGATCTATACGCTCATTACTATTGGATTGTGAGATCTTTCATTTGGATCACAATGCTATTCACTATCCTTTGTTATAACATGCTATAAGGAAGAATAAATTTTTCTTTTGCAAAATTTTCTGCTCCACAACCCATGATACCTTTGAATATTGTCAGTTGATTGGTTAGATCCAAGATGCTATAAACATTAGGGTATGATAGACAAGTGTAACAGATAATTATAAAGGTAAGAATGAGCACCGAATCAGATCATAATCAAACGTGCTATAACACGAATGAGGGGTGTTTTGAAGGGAGTCGTGGAAGAGGGCATGGATATCATGGTGGATATGGAGGATGAGGCCTTAGTAGAGGAAGAGATGAGTTCCCTCATGGAACATGTTATATGTGTGGATCTACCGACCACTATAGGAATGAATTTCCTTGAATATTACATGTTCTTTCTGTGGAAAGAACCATAGCTATGAAGAGTGCCCAGACTTATATGAGCATCTGAGTAAGCAACATAAGAAAGAAAACAAAGGTGTTAGGATGGTTAGAATCTAGCGCACGGTAGAAGATAAGTGGATGCCCAAGATAGCACTAGGACCTGAGGCATTGATAGTGAAGACTACTACACAAGCTGAAGTGGCATTCGTAAGAGAGGCATTGCATCAGAATCCTACGATCACCAAGGAGGAGGTTTTGCATGCAAGGTACCCAGATCCTACTCATCAGAAGGAATTTTACCAGGATACCATGGAAGTGCTAAGGAATCTTCAGGGTGAGATACAATACTTAAAGGAGTAGAAGAAAGCATCAGAGACAATCCAAACTGATATCGATGATCTAAGAGAAGTGTGTAAGATATTTCTCCAGAGCACCTCATTCCTCTATTAGGAAGTTGGTTGAAAGGTAACACTCCACGCACAAGTATTAATACTTGGACGATAGATTCTGCATGCAAATATTCCCCTAATAGAATTGACTATGACAAGGAAATTACTTTGTGGATGGGTGGATGCCGAGAAACATATTGATTGATACAGGTATGGAAGTAAATGTTCTTACATTAGATGCATGGGTACAAATGGGGAGAGCCCCATTGCAACCATTATCTAATTTTTGTTTATGGAAAACCAAACTAAGGCCACCCCCATAGGAGTTTTTAAGGATGCATCTATAACCATACAAGGGGCCAAGTTCACTGGGGATTGTGAGGTATTAGAACTTGCGAGAAGAAAAATTTCTAGCCTTGCTTAGACGCCCTTGGTGTTATGTGAATAATTCTAACTTGATATTCGATAAGGGGTATACCAGCTTTGAGAATAAGGAGGAAAGATTTGTGATACCTCTAACACATGGGAAGTATACACTATATGTTGAGCCTCTAAGTCGGAGGACTTAAACAGAATTTATGTACACATTATTCGGGACTCGTGAGGTTAATGAGCCATCAAAAGAAGGCATCCTACAGTGGGAGGATTCTCATTCTATTAGTGATACTATGAGTATTGCTTGTGACAATTGGGATCATGGTATATATGAACTAGTAGGGCACAAGGTAAAAATTGTATTTGCGTGTAAGAATGGACTTCATTTAGTTTGACAGATAGGTAGCACAATACCTTGGTATATAGGGGTAGAAGATCTTCCTATATTTTTGAAATCCATGGAAACACAGTGGAAAAATAAAATTAAGAGAAGAGATATGTTAGTATATACCTTGTGCAGACAACAACGCACTTTGGTGGGTAGTCCACAAAGATAATCTTATAAAATGGGAAGAGATTAGAGTCACCTTATTTATTAGGTTTGTAAGGAACAATGCACCTACACAGATCTGCACTTATCATGGTGATCAACTTGTTCAACATCACATTTAGTAGTGTGAGAGACTGGGAAAGTAGGGCGGAAGCCTTGAAGTACTTGGTAAAAATCCCGTTTTACTGAGGGGCACAAATGTAGATGGGTAATCCTATTTCAATAGTTTGACTTCACAGTTGTGGTGAATCTAGGGAAAATTAACTCTAGACTAGACCATTTATCTAGAATCAACTCAAGAGAGGAAGCATAGAAAATTGAAGAAAAATGTCGGATGCATAGTTATATAGGTTACGATACGTGCCCATGGAATTAGAAGACATTGTTTTCTTTTCTACGAACTGGTATGGAACCGTAAGGAATGAAGGCATTAGAAAAGAAATAGCTTGATATATGCATGACACCATTTGTGTTAATAAGTGGTGACCTCTACAAGTTAGGCATAGATAAAGTATTACCCCGTTGTGTATTAGAGCATGAGCACAAGGATATTATGGAAGAATCCCATGGTGGTATTGTCGGAGGCCATTATGCGGGTGATGCGACTACCCATTGTTGGTGCCATTTTTGAGCTTGCACCATGTTGCCCTAAATTTTCAAATCTGTATCTACTCAAAAAATGTTTTATCCTTTAGTTGAAATGCTTTAAAAATGCTCACAAAGTTCTTATTTTGCCCTAATTTGAAAGAATAATCCAAGTTTTCCCTTTTTTGTGCCCTAGTTTTTCCAATTTTGTGGGCTATGTCATTTTTCCCTTTGCCAGATCATGGAAAAATCAAAATTGATCAAATCATACATGGTTGTATTTGAAAATCCAAATCCTAGATCGGGAATTTTGTAAAAAACATTGTTCAGTTGATTTAGAATCGAAAAAGTTGTCATCCTTGGTGAAAAAATTGAATTCTAGGGCATCCTTTGATTTTTTTGTGTTTTTATGGTCATACGGGCATCATTTTCCCGTCAAATTCATCCTTAGAAGGTATTGGCAACATGGCAGGTTTTCATTGGCCGAGGTGCGGTGGGAAATGTTTCTAACTTGTCATTTTTTTTTTTTTGGCAAAGTGGAAAATTTGGCTCCACGACTCCACCTTTTTCAAAGTTGCCTATGTGGCATGTTCTTATTGGCTGAGGAGAGGTAGGGAGTTGGATCTCCTTTGAAATTTTGGCTTTATTTTGTAAAATTTCCTAAGTCAAAATTTTCCGAAATCCTCAGCAGCCCGACCGAAAGAGGACATGTGTCCTAAAAGTTTCAAAATAGAGGAGCGGGCCGGTGGGGAACTTAGGCATTTTTGGCCTTTTGGAAAAGGGGAAAAAGGGTGAAGGAAGGCCCGTGGGTCCGTAAAGGATCCATAGTTTGACATGTGGAAAGCGGAGCGGGTCGGTGGGCCAGCGGAGGTAAAAGGGAATTTTTTCCCTTTTTCACAAAAGAGTTCAGAATGAAAATTTTTAGCGTGCCCTAGCAAACAAATCACAGGTGGAAACATGTCCATGAAAGTTTAGAGGGAATTGCTAGTTGGGGAGGAAATGGGGATTTTTTCCTCTTTTTGGCAAAAAGAGTTAAGGTAAAAATTTACGCTGCGGGCCCGCAAGTAAATCAATGAGTGACACGTGGCGGGCAGAGAGGAAAAATGCAGGTCGGCGGGTCAGCGGAGGTAGCAGAGATTTTTTCCTTTTGCAAAAAAGGCTCAGAATCAAAATTTGGAGCGCTGGCCCGTGACGAATCACAAGGAGACACGTGGTGAGGGAGAAATCGAGGTGCGGGCCCGCGGGACAAAAAGTTAAAATTTTCCAATTTTCCAAAAAGGTCAAAATGCATAGAATTGAAGCATGATCCAAATGGGACCCACCATGTGCCATGTGTCGGGTCAAAAATTTAAAGGCAAAGGGGCGGGGGAAAAGTCAAATTTTTCCATTTTTTTAAATTTTCAAAAGGTCATAAAGTAAATGTTTTAAAACTAGGCCCGATCCAATCATTTTTTGCCACGTGTCTGGCCTTATCCAAAAATTTAAAAAGGTAACTCAAGCTTATTTCTAAGTCTGCATCTTCCATGTGGAGGGCCAGGATTAAAAGATGGATAAGATTGATGGTTGTTATGCATCCATTTGTTTTGACCACCATGGGAGCTCCAGGAAGCTTGGAATCACAATTTTTGCATCAAAATTCATCAAATTTATAGTGATTTTGTGTCGTCTTGGCCTTCCAGGATCATTGGCATCACTTTCATGGCTTAATTCTTTGATCTGAGGTGGTTTTGAAATAAATTTTTCCCTAATCCGTCCAAAAATGTGAAATGACAAAATCAAAAGTTGCAGAGGTAATTTGAAAAGGTAAAAGGTGAAAATGATGAGTAAAAGGTGTTTGCATGCCTCAATGATGAAAAACATGCCTCCAAGATGGATAATGATCCAGATATTTGTAATGATTTAATCTTTTTGGGCACACCTGGAACCTTGTGAATGTTTTTCTATTTGATGTCATTTTCATTGAATCATGAGAAATGGTTGTAACAGAATTGATCCCTTGGCATTTTCTTTTCTTGGGAAAGAAGGCTCCAAGGTGGCAAGAGATATATAATGCATGTTAGGAGACATGCAAGAGGGCGAGGAAAATTTTGAAAAATCACGAGCAAACTCTAAGAGAAAGCTATTTTTTTCAAAACCCACCAAAGAACCATAATAATTTCTTACGTGTTGGATTTTCATGTATGTGAGTTGGTTACAAGTGTATAGCCATCACACAGCTCTGAGATTGCTCGTGAAAATATCCTTTCTTTAATGAATATAACAAGCTTTTGAGTTAATCTGTGTTTTTCTGGGCAATATGATGTCTGTTATCATTTTTAAATGCCTGCAAATAGTTTCCATTGTTCTTGTTACAATCTTTCATTGAAAGTCTTTAGAAATCACAAAGAATCTCCATTTCTTGTTGATAGTTTAGTGGCATTTGCAATCTCATGTTTAGAAGAGCCTTCATCGATAAAGATATAAAAAATTTTAAAATCAATTGACCTCCTTTGTCTGCATATATTTCTTGTAAGCCTTTGGGGGTACCTTAGGTGTGGTTTGATCATGGATTTTTGTGTTTAATTGAGTTCTTTACTTTAATATTTTGTGGTGAATTCTCAAAGATTGTGTGAAGAGTGCAACTTGGGCTTCCATTTATGCCTCTTCTAGTTGAAAGAATATCCTGATTATTTGAAGCATTTTATCTGATAGTTGTTCAAGTATTGTAGAGGTTGTCAAAGATTTGATATATCCTAGTTTGTCTTGTCAACACCCCACCAAAAATTTCATTCAAACAAACTAGTCCTACCCACACTACCCCTGCATTGCATTGTGTGTCAACAAAAGAATACAATCCATTTACAAAAATGCACAAGGAAAATCAGGATCATATAATGTCTCTAGTAACCCTTGCCTTGCATTGAAAATATCTCCATAATCTGGGAGTGACAACTTGTGAAAGTCAGATTTGGAGTGTTGATCATATTTTCCCAAGGCCTTTTCATACTATTTGCATAAATTGAGGGATATCTTCATCTCCTTCACCATTTGGGGGTTACAATGTAGGTTCTATTACCTTGGTTGAAAGGCACAACCTAAAATAGTGAGGGTTAGATAAAATCCTTTCAAAGTGCTATCCATCTCTCCACAAATCTAAGTGCCAATTAGATCACCTCCCGGCTACAAAATGACACACATCATGATCTATCTAACTTCAAGCTTCATGCCATATCTCGATGCTTATCGGACTTAAAAGGATAAAAAATTTTAGGTACCAACACTTTCTCGGCACCGTTGCCAGGGAATATTATTCTATATTTCAGTGCTTTAGATCCCTAGTAATACTTCTTTTGTGCTTTAGCCCATCAAACAACATTTCTGGTGACTCTACTAAGAACTTGTTGAGAATATTTGAGATATCTGAATGCATATCAAACCCTGGTAATGTCCTTTGCAAATTCTACATGCAAATATGTTGTTGAAGCATCATTTTATAATCAGATTTGTAAGGATTAAATGAAGGTTACAAGTTCTTCCTACAATTTTATTAGTTTCAACAGTGGTTGCACCTTATTTACATTTTTGGTTGATTGATTCAAGAAAGAAAGGTCTGATCTATAAATTATAGCAAGATTTTTAGTGTTGATAAGTATTTGACAGAGTATTTTAGTGCATTTGCACAACTAGGGTGAAAATCCTTAGTGGTGACTCTATGCTATTCTAATACCGATAAATACCAACACCTAACCTTTCTATCATTTACTTTTTTGTTGCTAATCCTTGTAAAACTGGAAGGAAGAAGATATCTCTTCCTTGGAGACTCTGCTAAAAATTTGTTTACTGATTCAAGGAATTTAGAGTTGGAAGGGAGAGGAGTTTAGAAAGTTGTTAACGGTCGACATCGGAAAAGATATATCCATCAGTGAGAGAGATCAGCCTTTGGTAGAGGATTATCACTCTTCTTCCAAAGTGATTCCGATTCAAGAAATCATCTCATAAACTTGTTTTCCTCAGCTAGTGAAGGTCTTCCTACTATACCGGGGTGAGTTCCTTCTCCAATCTACACCTTTGTGTTTTAATCCAAATAAAACTTTCTAAGAAAGTCAAAGCACTTAGAGAATACCAGCTTGTGAATCACGTTCTTGAGTCCCAAAGACCTTGCACTCCTCATCAGATTTTTTCACCTCCAATATCACCTCCACAAAACAATATGGCTCATCCTAGACCTCCATTTGTTGTTAACACCTTTGGTCCCATAGATTTTAGAGGAATGGATGGTTACCCGAATGTTGTTCCACAAGATGTCAGAAATAGATTGCCAAAATTTCAAGGCAACAATGCAATAACTGGTGATCAACATCTCAAACTCTTTGTTAATATGATGGAATATTTTGAGATAGAGTTTGAAGATGTGTATATTAAGTTGTTCATTCATACACTAGAAGAAGATGTTAGGGATTGGTAGAAGGATCTACCTAATAATTCTATTGATTCATGGACTGAAATGAAAAATGCATTTAGGTTGCAATATGGTGATAAGACTGATCCTAGATTTCTTTTATCTGAGTTTGAGAATATCTAGAAGAACCCTAATGAATTAGTCCATGACTTCAAGACAAGGTTTAACAAAAATTTGAGAAGGCTGCTTGTTAATTTAAGGCCTTGTGATGAATCTTGTCTAATCAAATATGCAAATGCATTTGATAAAAAGGTAGCCTATTACCTAAGAGACAAGAACCCTACTAATCTAAGACAAGCTTTCACCATGGCACTTCAAATTGAGAACAATATCAAAGAAATTGGGAAACCTCTCAAGAGAGATGGTGTAAAATTAATAAACCCTTAAAAACCTCAAGCTAGCAAAGGTACTGATTTAGAAGAGGTTGTGAAAAATTTGGTAGGGGATGTCAAAGAAATCTCATACAAGTTGGCAAGAGATGAAAAAGGAATTGGGAAGACTTCACAAGGTCATCCAAGAGCACAAAACCATGATAGATTTGCCAATCATCCTAGAGGTGATCAAAGGGCGATGATAAAGGTAAAGGGCCTGTTGGATCTGCAAATAGACATCCTCAAGCACGTGAAGGAAGAGTGTTACCTGATCCCTTAACTACTAGGGTTTCTGATATTAAAGAGGTTGCTGATATTGATTGGTGTAGTAGTTTTTTTCTGCCCCATCCCCCATGTGAAGTGGACCGAAAGAAGGTAAAGCTAATAACGATAATGGTACTGATGAGGATATTTGCATGGTGGGCTGTTCTTCAAGCCCACAAGGAGGAGAAACATCTACTAAAGTAATAAGTGCTAGGACTGCTGCTACCTTTTGGGATTGCATCAAATGGGTACAAGTCTTCCCCCTCATGCTCTTTAATTTGATGTAGTGCAAGATTTTTAAATTCCTAACAATGACTTTGAATACTTAAGAGCTTTGATTATTAAGAAGTATGACGGTGGTATCCCTTCGAGGAAGATAGATAATTTTTGATGAATGTTGTTGTAGCTCAAGAGAAATATTATAACACTAGAAGCAAGGTTGTTAAGGGAGTTGGGCCTCAAGCCAAACCTAAAAACCCTTTCTCACAAGAATTCCCAAAGAATCTCCTAGGAAAGAAACACTTCCCAAAAGCTCTGCTGCCCCAAGCAAAAATTGCATTCCTCCTCATGCCCAAGATGTTAAAAATCCTTTGCCATCAAATAAATATTCTTATCTCCCTTCCTATGTTGTTTTTCCAAAGAGTGTTCCCTATGACATAGCCCAAGTATTGAGCCAAATCAAAGTAATTGTTCCAATCATTTAGTTGCTTATAATTCCTGAGCATAAGAAGAGAGCATTTGAGTACTTGGGGTTGAAGAAGAGAAGAATATTTTAGGTAGAAATGTAAATATTGTTGAAAATCCTCCTCAGATCATTGTATACCTTGGAACACCACCAGAAATAGAGGATTTTGGAGAGACACCTGAGGTATATTTGGGGACATCTTTTGTTGATTCCCAATTAAATGTTGATACATTTTTCACAACTTTGATTATAAAGGATAGGCTACTTCACAATTGTATGTTTGATTGTATTGCATCATGTAATGTCATGCCTCTAGAAGTCATGAATGAGTTGGATATCAAAGTAACAGTAGCCTATGGAAAGTGTACTACCATGGAATCAAGAGAAGTTCTGGTAGTTGGTTGTGTGAAAGGTTTGGTAGTACATCTCGCGTCTTATCCTGGGAGAAATTTAAAACTTGATGTTGTGATTGTTGATTACCCTGCCAAGTGGGGTATGTTATTGTCAATAAATTGGGCTACAAGTGTTGGAGGGAGTGTCCAAATGGACATGTCTTTTGCTACTATTCCCATTGAGGGCAGCCTTTTCAAGCTCTATGGAGAAAATAAAATTTTACATCTAATCAAGGATCCAAATAATGCTTCCTATGAGGTGTTGTTTGCTGAGGTTGATGCTTATAATTTCATTGGTTTTGCTAATGGAAAAGAACACAAAATGGATTATTCAAAGTTTCTTGAGTAGGTATGTTCTCCTTGGACCTTGCTAATCAATGGAGCTTGCTCCAAATTTGGAAATGGTGCTGGTGTAATTCTAATTTCTCCTAGATTGGAAGAATTTGTTTTTTCTTTCAAGCTTAATTTTGAATGTACTAACAACATTGTTGAGTATGAAGCCTTCTTGTTGGGTCTCAAAATTGCATGGAAGTATGGTTTCAAGGAAATCATTACAAAGGGAGATTCAGAGTTAGTTGTCAAATAAATAAGAAAATTGTATGCTACAAAAAATTAGTGGATGAAGAAGTATAAGCATGCAGTTTGGGATCTAATTGAAATGTTTGATTCTTTCAATATTGTGCATCATGATAGAAGTATGAATGTTGTTGCTAAAAATTTGGCAGTGTTGGGGTCAAGATTTGGAGATTGCACCATTTCACCTTATTGTGAGTATAATGTGGAAGTGTTAACTAGACCAGCTATCCCTAATAATATCAAACATTGGCAAGTGTTTGATGATGATGCTCAAGTGTAAAGGTTCTTGAAAAATCAAGGTGAATTTGTAGATCAACATATTTAGTAGGAACCAATGGTATGTGTGGCTGAAGGAAGAGAGACTTTGTTTGGAAAATATATTATCCAATTGAAAACTAACACCATTCCTAGAGGTCTTGTTGCTCTTGAGTCAAATTTTAGCACTGCTGATTACATCATCAATAGAAACATATCTGCCTCAAGGGATGTGGAAGAGAATGAATTGGGAACAAAGGATAAACCAAGAAAAGTTTGTTTGGGCAGTAGTCTAAACAAAGAGGAGAAACAGTCTTATGTTCAGCTGCTAAAGAAATATCAGGACTGTCTTACATGGTCATATTTAGAGCTAAAAGCATATAGAGAAGACTTATTTCAGCATGAGATCCCTCTTGAGGCCAATACTAAGCCATTTAGATAGAGGAAAAAGCCAATTAATCCACTTCTCTCCATGAAAATTCAAGAGGAGTTAAATAAGTTGAGAGATAGAGGTATTATTTAGCCCACTAGATATTTATCTTGGGTTGCAAACCTTGTGCCAGTTAGAAAGAAGAATGGAGACATCAGACTTTGTGTGGATTTTAGAAATCTAAACAAAGCATCCATGAAGGACAACTATCCCTTGCCAAATATGGAAAATATGTTGCAGCTTGTGACAGGGTCTGGGTTTATTTCTACATTGGATGGTTTCTCCAGATACAATCAAGTGGTTGTCAAAGAATCAGAAAGATGTAAGACAACATTCAATACTTCTTGGGGAACATATGTTTTTTTTAGGATGACATTTGGTTTGATGAATGTTGGTGCCACTTTTCAAAGAGAAATGAATTTTGATTTTCTTGGTTTTATCAATGACTTTCTTGTAGTCTACCAAGATGATGTGATTGTGTTTTCAAGGCGAGAGGTGATCATTTGCAGCACTTAGAGAAGATTCTCATTAGATGTAGGGAATATGGAATTTCTCTTAATCCAAAGAAGTGTCATTTTGGCATGCAAAAGGCCAAGCTGACTGGGACATATTGTGTCTAAATATGGTGTTATGATAGACCCTGAGAGAGTGGAAGCAATAAACAAAGTACCTATCCCAAGAACCAAGAAAGGCATCCAATCTTTCTTTGGTCAAATTAATTTTATTAGAAGGTTTGTTTCCAACTTTTTTGAGTTGACTCTTCCAATCACAAGCATGCTAAAGAAGGACCAAGTTATTAGGTGGGAGGAGGCTGCCATTCAAGCTTTTGAAGGAATTAAGGATGCACTTAAACATGCACTTGTTTTAGCAGCCCCAAACTATAAGAGGCCTTTCCAAATCTTTTCCTTTGCCTCTAAGTATACCATTGCTTCTGTTTTGCTACAAAAAGATGAGAATGGGGATGAGATGTCTATTTCCTTCTTTAGTAAGGCTTTACAAGTAGCTGAGATGAAGTATACAATCATGGAGAAACAAGCATTTGCCTTGGTGAAAGCAACAAAAGTTTTCAGGCCTTATATATTGAGTTCAAAAGTTGTTGCTTATGTTCCCCACACCATGGTGAAAGACATCTTATCAGAGATGGAGATCTCAAGAAAAATATGTAGGTGGGTGAACAAGCTGCAAGAGTATGATATGGACATCCAAACCACAAAGTTGGTACATGGTTTGGGCCTTGCTAAGCTCATGGCTGAGAGCAACTTGCAGAATGTGGAAGTGAATCAACTAGAGGAAGAAAGGGTAGATGTGCTTGCAAAGTTGGTAAGTTCTGAGTGGTACAAATATGTGATCTTCTACCTCAGACACCTATGCTTCCCTAGTCACTTAAATAAAAATTAGAAAAGAGCCCTTAGGCTAGCTTCTCAAAAATATATACTCATAGACCTTGGGTTGGCTTAGAAGAACCCTGAAGGTATCCTCTTGAAATGTATAACTGAAGATGAAGCTCCCAAGATAGTTGTTGATTTCCATGGGGGAGTTTGTGGAGGACACTTTGCTAGAAGAGTAATAGCACATAAGATTTGGAGAGCTGGTTATTGGTGGCCTACTCTCTTCAAATATGCAACCCAGCTAGTTAAAAAATGTGATAGTTCCCAATGTTTCTCTAGAAGATTGAAAGCTTCAGGATCCCTCCCTTTACAACTTGTATCAATTGAAGCTATTTTCAACCAATGGGGGATGGACTTCATTGGTGAGATTTCAGATCCTTCTAGTGCTAGCCATAATTGGATCCTTGTAGCCACTGATTATTTTACAAAGTGGGTAGAGGCAATCCCCACCAAGAAAGTAACACACCAAATAATTATGGAATTCTTGTTGAATCAAATCATATGCAGATTTGGAGTCCCAGTCAAGATTGTAGTTGATAATGCCATGTGCTTTAGAGCCAAACCTTTAATGGAAATGTGTAATGAATATGGAATCAATCTAACTTATTCTTCAAACTATAACCCCCAAGGGAATGGAAAAGTTGAGTCTAGCAATAAGAATTTGTTGAAGATCATTAGAATAACCTTGGAGCAAAATAAGAAGAAATGGGGTGAACAATTGAAATTTGCAGTTTGGGATGATAGGATAACTCCTAAAAGAGCTACTGGTAAAAGCCCATTTGAATTGGTGTATGGAACTCAGGCTTTGCTACCCTTGCACCTGCAATTATCTTCATTTCAGTTTTCCCAACAGTTGGAAGATCAAGAGCTTGGCCCATATGAATCAAGGATCAATCAGATTATTGAGCTTGATGAGGAGAGAAGAGCATCCCATCAAAGGCATGTCAGATTTAGGGAAAATTTGAAGAGATTGTTTGACAAGAAGGTCACTCCTAGAGCCTTTAATGTTGGAGATCTGGTTTTGTTGTGGGATAGTAGGCATGAAGACAAGGGAAAGCATGGAAAATTTGATGCATTATGGATGGGCCCTTATGCCATTGATATCAAAATTGGTGAACATACCTTCTTTCTCAAGGACTTAGATGGGGAATTGCTGGAGCTTCCTGTTAATGGCAGAAATTTGAAGCATTTCTTGGATTAATCCCCAAATTTGAGGTATGCACCAATTGTACAGTTGTATAGTCTTTTTTTTTTGCTTTGTTTTTGTTGTTTTGTTGGTGTGTGGTTTTCCCTTATTCTTGGCAGCCATTATGGTTAGTTTCTCAGCTCATTTTTAAAGGATGTTTTGGTTTTTTGACTTCCTTTCATATTGAATCCTTTGCCCAATGGATATTTTGGCACTTGGTCTACATTTTTTCCTTATGGCACTCACTAGGAGTGCCCATCCCCAAGCAAGAGCCGATGTTGGTGCCATTTTTGAGCTTGCACCATGTTGCCCTAAATTTTCAAATCTATATCTTCTCAAAAAATGTTTTATCCTTTGATTTGACAGTCTGTAATTCTTCCCCCTCCAATTGAAATGCTTTAAAAATGCTCACAAAATTCTTGTTTTTCCCTAATTTGAAAGAATAATCCAAGTTTTCCCTTTTATGTGCCCTAGTTTTTCCAATTTTGCGGGCTATGTCATTTTTCCTTTCCCAGATCATGGAAAAATCGAAATTGATCAAATCATACTTGTTTTTAATTGAAAATCCAGATCCTAGATCGGGAATGTTGTAAAAACATGGTTCAGTTGATTTAGAATAAAAAAATCTACCATCCTTGGTGAAAAAATTGAATTCTAGGGAATCCTTTGAATTTTTTGTGTTTTGATGGCCATACAGTGTCATTTGATTGTCAAATTCATCCTTAGAAGGTATTGGTAATGTTGCTAGTTTTCATTAGCTGAGGTGCAGCGGAAAATGTTTCTAACTTGTCATTTTTTGATTTTTTGGCAAAGTGCCAAATTTGGCTCCACGGCTTCACCTTTTTCAAATATGCCTGCATGGTATATTCTTATTGGCTGAGAAGAGGTAGGGGAGTTGGATCTCCTTTGAAAATTTTGGCTTCTTTTGAAAAATTTCCTAAGTCAAAATTTTTCCTGAATCCCCATAGCCAACTAGAAGAGGACACGTGTCCTAAAAGTTTCAAAATGGAGGAGCGGGCCAGTGGGGAACTTAGGCATTTTTTTCCTTTTGGAAAAGGGAGAAAAGGGTGAGGGAAGGCCCATGGGTCCGCAAAGGAGCCACAGTTTGACACGTGGTAGGCGGAGCGGGTCGGTGGGCCAACGGAGGTAAAGGGGATTTTTTCCCTTTTTCACAAAAGAGTTCAAAATGAAAATTTTTAGCATGCCCCCGCAAATGAATCACAGGTGGACATGTGTCCATGAAGGGTTAGAGGGAAGTGTGGGCCATGGAGGGAAATGGGGATTTTTTCCCTTTTTGGCAAAAGGAGTTAAGGCAAAAATTTAAGCCACATGCCCGCAAGAAAATCAATGAGTGACACATGGTGGGCAAGAGGCATAAGGTGGGTCAGCGGTGGCAGGAGAGAATTTTTTCCCTTTTGCAAAAAAGACTCAGAATCAAAATTTGGAGCACTAGCCCATGACGAATCATAAGGAGACACGTTGAGAGGGAGAAATCAGAGGTGTAGGCCCATGTGGCAAAAAGTGAAAAATTTCCAATTTTCCAAAAAAAGTTCAAAATGCACAGAATTGAAGCTCGATCCCAATGGGACCCACCATGTGCCATGTGTCAGCTCAAAAATTCAAAGGTGGAGGGGCGGGGAAAAATTCAAAATTTTCCATTTTTTCAAAATTTTAAAAGGTCATAAAGTAAATGTTTTAAAACTAGGCCACATCCACTCATTTTTTGCCATGTGTCCGGCCTTATCCAAAAAATTAAAAAGGTAACTCAAGCTTATTTCTAAGTCTGCATCTTCCACATGGAGGGCTAGGATTAAAAGGTGGATAAGATCTACGGTTGATGTGCATCCACTTCTTTTAACCGCCATTGAAGCTCCAGGAATCTTGGAATCACAATTTTTGCATCAAAATTCATCAAATTTATAGTGATTTTGTGTCGTCTTGGCCTTCTAGGATCATTGGCATCACTTTCATGGATTAATTCTTTGATCTGAGGTGGTTTTGAAATAAATTTTTCCCTAATCCGTCCAAAAATGTGAAATGACAAAATCAAAAGTTGCAGAGGTAATTTGAAAAGGTAAAAAGGTGAAAATGATGAGTAAAAGGTGTTTGCATGCCTCAATGATGAAAAACGTGCCTCCAGGATGGATAATGATCCAGATATTTGTAATGATTTAATCTTTTTGGGCACACCTAGCAACTTGTAAATGTTTTTCTATTTGATGTCATTTTCATTGAATCATGAGAAATTGTTGTAACATAATTGATCCCTTGGCATATTATTTTCTTGGGAAAGAAGGCTCCAAGGTGGTAAGAGATATATAATGCATGTTTGGAGACATGCAAGAGCGTGGGAAAAAGTTGAAAAATCACGAGCAAATTCTGAGAGAAAGCTCATTTTTCGAAAAAACCCACCAAAGAACCATAATAATTTCTTCTGTGTTGGATCTTCATGTATGTGAGTTGGTTACAAGTGTATAACCATCACACAACTCGAGATTGTTCATGAAACTCTCCCCTCTAAATGAATCTAACATATTTTGAGTTAATTAGTTTTTCTGGGCAATATGATGTTTGTTATCATTTTTAAATGCCTGCAAATAGTTTCCATTGTTCTTGTTACAATCTTTCCTAGAAAGTATTTAGAAACCACACAAAATCTCCATTTCTTGTTGATAGTTTAGTGGAATTTGCAATCTCATGTTCAGAAGAGCTTTCATCTGATAAAGATATAAAAAAATTTACAATCACTTTACCTTCCTTGACTGCATATATTTCTTGTAAGCCTTTGGGGGTACCTTAGGTGTGGTTTGATCATGGATTTTTGTGTTTAATTGAGTTCTTTACTTCAAGCTTTTGTGGTGAATTCTCAAAGATTGTGTGAAAATGCAACTTGGGCTTCCATTTATGCCTCTTCTGGTTGAAAGAATATCCTGATTATTTGAAGTATTTTATCTTATAGTTGTTCAAGTATTGTAGAGGTTGTCAAAGATTTGATATATCCCAGTTTTTCTTGTCAACACCCCACCAAAAATTTCATTCAAACAAACTAATCCTAGCCACACTACCCTTGCATTGCATTGTGTGGCAAAAATAATATAATCCATGTACAAAAATGCACAAGGAAAATTAGGATCATATAATGTCTCCAAGAACCCTTGTCGTACATTGAAAATATCTCCATAATTTGGGAGTGACAACTTGTGAAAGTCAGATTTGGAGTGTTGATCATATTTTCCCAAGGCCTTTTCATACTATTTGCATAAATTAAGGGATATCTTCATCTCTTTTACCATTTGGGGATTACAATGTAAGTTCTCTTACCTTGGTTGAAAAGCACAACCTAAAATAGTGAGGTCGAGATCAAATCCTTTCAAAGTGTTATCCATCTCTCCACAAACCCGAGTGCCGGTTAGATTACCTCCCCACTACAAAATGACACACACCATGATCTATCTCGACTTCAAGCTTCATGCGATATCTCTTATGCTTTGCTCGAGGCTAAAAGGAGAACAAATTTGGGTACCAACACCTAGAAGATCCTAGTTGTTAGATTATGGTGGGAGACATTGTATAAAGATTTTAAAGAATATTGTAAGGTGTGTGATCATTATCAGCACCTAGGGAAACTAGGGAAAAGAGATGATATGCCTTTGAGACCGATTACTAGTGCTAAACCATTTGAGAAATGGGCCATTGACTTTGTAGGACTTATTTCACTAGCCACGCGCAAGACTAGATCATGCTATATCATTACTTATATATATTATCTCACATGGTGGTAAGAAGCAACACTTAAAAAGTATTGTACAACAACTACATCAGCTAGGTTTATATGGGAGAATATTCTTACCGTATATGGATGTCCTTTAAGCTTGACAAGTGATAGGGGTATGCACTTTTTGAATGAGATAATCAGATCCTATTAGATGATTTTATGGTTGTACACCATAAAACTACACCCTATCATCCTCGGGTAAATGGAACTATTGAGGATTTTAACAAGATTTTGAGCCGACTTTGACAAACATTTGTGATGTTGGAAGAAAGGATTGGGATGAAAAAGTTTCAGATTGTTCTTTGGGCATATAGAAAAACTTATAAGAGGTTCAACAAAGACACATTGTTTGAGTTGGTGTTTGGTGCATAAGCCATTCTCCCTATAGAATTTATGTTACCTTCTTTGTGCATTACGCTACTGGAGGTCTAGGCTGATGAGCAGGGATTTAGAAGAGTGTATTAAGAAGATGTTTCAACCGGATGAGCAACAAGCCATAACACGATGGAGTCAAAATTAGGAAAAGGCCAAGCGAAAGGCATGCCATGACATAAACATAAGGGATAAGAAGTTTGGGATTGGAAAATGGTACTTCTTTATGACTTTAAGTTCTTGTGCCATCCAGAAAACATAAGGTACATTGATTAGGGTCATATGTCATCAATACATACTTGAATCGGGTGCTTTCTAGTTAGAAGCACTTGATGGAACATGGATACCTGTTATTTTAATGGGAGTAGGATGAAGCCCTACTATAAATAAGTCTTCTTGGTGTTTGTAATAAGGTAGTATTACCATTTAGATTAGGTTTCCATTTTGTATTTCCTTAATGTATTTCCTTCGTTTTTCGCTATGATTTGTCAATTTAGTTGTTCTTTCATGCATAAAGCTAATTACTTTGTAAAGAATGTTTATGCCTAGAGGACTACACATACCTTTAGTGTGGGGTGGTTGTAGTTATCCAAGTAAAAGACTATGGGAATTGAAAGGTGAAAGGAATAAGCTACTACGAGTGTTCTTTAAGTCAAAAGAAGATTGCTTCTCAAAAGTGACCAAGGATGGAGATGAATGAAAGGATAATATAATGCAAGGTAAGAAGAGGCCATGATAACTACCAAGAGAAGGTACAGTGACGAGGTACTCAGGTGCAAGGGCATGTGCTTTGAAGAGAAGTATATGACCAGAGGGTAGGAAGGCATGCTAGAAGGTTATAGATGGGGCACAAAGATGTACTGCGTGGAACAAATGAATTTGGTCAATGAATGAGATAATATTTGAGTTACAGGGGAGAAATAAATGCATCAAAATTTGAAAAATCTATATAAGGATGGGATGTGAATTCATTTTTACCATTGCGATTAAGATTATTTGAAAGAAGCCAAGTGCAAAGAGCCGAGTGATCATTTTTAAGGTGTGAGAGGTGTGTAACCAATCATGATGAAGAGATCTATGCGCAGAAGAAGCTTGTGTCCCCAGTGGTGAAGGGTTTGAGCGAAGCAAGGTGATGGAGATGAGTTAGGGGCACATAATTTCACCTAGGGCATGTTGAATTGAACTAGGTTTTCTTTGCACATTGTATAATTTGAATGACAAGGATCTACAAAGGATTTCAAGGTAAAAATGGCACCCAAGAAGGAAGTGCAGCAAGAGTAAAAGGAAAGAAGAAGGTGGTCATTGAGGAGGAAGAAATGGCTCCAAAAAGCAATTTTTTGGAGATGTAATATCCAGAGGGGGTTATTATCAGCTAGGAGTGGGATTCTCACATAAGGAAAATCAAAGTGATTGAGTACAATCATCGTACCATTGAGAACAAGAAGGAGCTTGACGCATTGTTAAACACAAAAAAATAAACACATGAGAAAAGATATGTCGGGGTATGACGATGCTGGTGAAAATATCTTGTAGAGGATAGGGGTTTACCAACTTTATGAGCTCCCTTATTTTAGGAAGTATGATCCATTATACCAGTGGCTTATGAGCAGAGTGCATGAGGATTTTTTCTACTTTATAGGGCGCAGAGTTAGAATTTTAGCCGCACTCATCTCCATAGTGACAGGGTTGAAAGGCACGAGAGATGATTTGTGAGATGATCTGACAGATAAAACTATAATATTAGAGACTAGGAAGGAGTTGGGATATACAAAGGTTCTGCGCATGGTATGGACACCAAAAACTAAAGAAGTATCCAGCAGACATGCGGCCGCACATCTCATTACAAAGCTCAATGACTAGGAAAGGTGGTCACAAGTGAACACCATGTGGTTGCACATTTCCAAAAAGATGTCTAAAGGAGTAGTCTACAACATTTCATGGTATATCATAGAGACAATCATTGAAGAAGCGTGCGTAGGGAGGAAAGATCAGATTTGGAGTTGTTCTGTTATCACTAGTGTTCATGGAGATTGGAGTACCTGATGGACTAAAGGAGAAGGTATGGGAGTATCCGATGGAACACAAATCACCTATAGAATGCTTCAAGAAGTACCTATGTGAGGGATCCATGACAAAGCAGGTTAGGCAATGGGCCGAGAAGTGGTATGATAGGCTTTGTGCAAATTTTGAGGAAGAATGGTGCATCCCCAAGGACTTGCCTTCAGTGGTTGGAAAGGCAGTTCAATTTTTGTATACCAACATTTTTGTATAGCACGGTTTACAATGAAATATGGGGCATGGAGTCCTTGGTGAAAGTTTCCATATCTATTCACAAGGTACTTCTAGGCATCAGTACATAGGTTTATAGACATGCGGTGATTGATGTTCAACACGGATAAGGTAGATTACAACTACCACACACTAAGGAAGAAATATGTGTATCCAAGGTGAGGTGCATATGTTGAAAGACTCATTTATAATGTTTTAAGCATTAAACCAATAAGTTTAGTGGTGGGAGATATTGAGTAAGCGCTGGTGTATCTCCAACTAAAGCCAAAGATGGAGAATAACAAGTATGTGGAAGGTGAGTTTGCACTTCCAGCACCACCAAAGGGAAATCATACAATGGAGAACATCCCAACACCTAAGCCCATAGAGCCAATTGAAGTGGAGGATGAGGAGGAGTGTGAACATAGTGGTGGTTTGGAGCATAGAGGTAGGAGACATCCTACAAATAAGGGTGAAGCTGAGCACACCACTACACCACCTCAGCCATAAGAGGGGGATGATGAGGACTTGAATGTAGTCCAAGGGGAACATAGATTTAAGAGGGTATTTAGGAGAACAAGGACCCAAGGTGCTACTCCAACCACGGTGTGTAGATCACCCAGAATCTCTCCACAAAAAGAGGAAACCGTGCAAAGAAGGAGGAAACTGAAGTTAAATGAGGAGGTGGAAGAGTCAGAGGAAAGCATGCCTAATTCTCCTACACTTCCAGAGAACATAGAAGAACATGGTGAGGAATCAAAGGAAAGAGGAGAGGATGAGAAGGGACCAAAGGAGATAGCTATAGAGAATGTTTAGGACATGGAGACATAAGTCCCAAATTTGGAAGCTAAAGTCCCTAAGCAGCAATGGTCTAGAAGAACAAGTGGAGAGCACATTCCACCAGCCACCAACCATGGGGTATGCAGAGGATGCAGGTAAATTTATCCACGCCCTCTTCCAAATCATGATAGCATGAAAGGATTTATTCGGTTAGGAGATCATGGAAGAGGATATGGTAATTGTGCACACTCAAAAGAAACTATCATTGTCAATGCACACCCACATGGATGATCCTGACTTTGATGTATGTGAAGAGTCATGTGTTTCAAGATGGATGAAGAAGGCACCACAATCTAGACATATGATAGTAAAGCCTACTTGTCATGTCGATGAGCAGGTCAACAATGCATTAGTAAAGGTTTCTGCTAAAGTTGCTAGAAGAAACATGGATAAAGCTATAACAATTAGAGTGCTACGTGAGGAGCCAAAGACAAAGGATGCTGAGATAACACAAGAGAGGAACTTGGCGCAGAAGAAGAATGAAGTATTTATCAACTTTGCAGAGGAGATTAGGAACAATGTCATAAGAGCTAGGCCACACTTGGAGACCAAGGTACCACAGACGTTTCCCTCGGCGATACATTATGTAGGAAATTTGGTGGACTTGGTACTTGAAGATGAACCTCTACGCATGACAGCACCAAGGAAGTTAGAGCAAGAGGTAGAACAAGAGAAAGCTTCAGTGATGCGAAATATTGCATCCTATGAGGGGTCATACAAGCGCTACAAGAAGTATTGAAGAAAGTAGACCAGGATTTGAATATATGCACAACTCCAAAGGTGCTTATCAGCATAAAGACCCTAGAAGAAAATAATGATGTCAAAAATCAATGAAGGATGAGACATTGGGCCATGCAGAAATATTGTTAATAGTTAAGCAGAAGTGTGAGGCCCTGGTAGCAACACAAGAGTTGCACAAGAGTTGACTGGAAGAGCTTAGGAAGCTCATTATGCAAAAGATGGATCTTCTATAAGGAATAATGACCTCAATTTCCAACATTGTGTTGGTTCTGTAAAATGAAAAATGGGAGATTGCGAGGGATGATTTGGATTCTATTGCTGTGGAAATTCTAGAAAAAGTAGAACAAGCACTCATTGAATGGTAGGCCTTGGAGGTTGAAATAAAGGAGGAGTGTCAAGAGTTGATACTTCAAACTGATACAGAGGAGGCTTCCTCATAGCCTCATAAAAATTCTTTATTTACCTACATTATTTCATTCTTATTATTTCAATTCTTCTATTATTTACTTCAATTTTTGGGGATAACCATTGATGGGATGAAATTGAGATTAGTGTGGGGTAATGTTGATTAGATAATCCTTGTTAGAGATCACACAAGAAGTCCACATGGAGAAGAAGGCCAGGGATCAAGGGCGCGGAGGGACAGGAAGAGCCCACACATACAGAGAAAGTTCAACATTTAGGACTTAGCTGATTTTGAGTATGAAGACCTATTTTTAGAGAGATGGCATGTGGAACACACCAATGATGTAGAGACATGCACGCCACACATTATCTATCTTTGTAGGATCAGATTGAAGCATTTTTCATGGAGATGAGCTAAGAATAGGATTTTCACTTCAGTTAACTATAAGAGGTCTATAGATAGCACACTTACATGTGTGGCTATGTTTGTAAATGATGCATGGCTATTAATAGCATGTGGCTTATTTCTGAAATAGAGAAGCAAAGTGAAGGGAAATTCCCATCCTATATAGATTATATGAATAACATAGCAGATTATACACCAAAAGATATGGATGTATGAAGGTATAGAGGTATGCACATATGATTGGATTATTGTATCAAATCCATGTGTGCATTGATATAGATTGCCATTATTGTAAGGTGATTTTTTGTTATTAATAGATGGAAGATATTGGCCAAACCTAAGTGTTATTCCTATGTGTAATTGAGTAGTGCATGTTTTTGATTTAATCATGATTACTATTTAAACTTGTTATTTCATAGATCTGAATGTAGCATGCATTGTAGAATGATGGATTAGTTATGGGTCTATATGTTTCTTCGTTCATCATGCTAACATCCTGCTACAACAACCCTAAAGAGGGACTTGGTACCTTTACATGCTTTAGGTGAGCACTCAGTCTAGGATGAGTGATGTGCTAGCAGGACTAGAGTGTTATCTGGTAAATTCTAGGCTGCATCACTTGTTGATTATACTATACAGACCAGGCATTCAAAACCTAAATTCAACCATACCTAAATCACCTAAATTTAACCATAATTAAATGACCTCAATTCAACCATGCCTAACTAACCTAAAATCAACCATGCCTAACCGACCTAAACTCAATCATTCCTACAACCTACCAACCCATCCTTCTACCCGATCATATTCCTCCATAACTTATGGGAGAACTACATCATCCAAAGGCTCCTTTTCATCGGGGCTATATAGGCAACACTTTGAGGGAATATGGCCCTTGTAGGTTAGCTCGACCACTATTCACCCTAACCAATTTCCCCCTTTTTCTATTTCACATTCTACCTTAGTTAGTTTCCATTTTACACAAAACTTGGAAATTACACAATCATAAACATACATACCTACCATTTCATCACCACATACATATACATCATCATTTATTTTCCACACTATAAATAACTTGGAAATTAAATTACACCCAACACCCGAATCCACCATGCCTATACCTCGAATCTCATTACCTTTTAACCCACCCTTATGCCGATTTTTTCCTAAAAAAACATTATTGACCAAATACCTTTTACGTTTACCAACACCTATTACATCCTACCCACAAGCTTATACTACATGCATATTTCCTTAACTACATTTAGGGACTTGTTCTTTACCTTTACCTCGGCCTTACCTACATCCAACCCAACATACCCCGACTTGAAATACAATGTGTTGGTACCCAAATTTGTTCTCCTATTCAGTCTGAGTAGCATCAAAGATATGTCATGAAGCTTGAAGACATATAGATCATGTTGTATGTCATTTTGTAGCTAGGGATGTGATCTAACTGGCACTTAGAGTTGTGGAGAGATGGATAACACTCAAATAGGACTTGATCTTGTCCTAATTGTTTTAGGTTGTGCCTTTCAACCAAGGTAAGAGAACCTATATTTCAGCCTTTGTTTTTTGAAGGAGGTGGAGATATCCTTGCAATGTGTAGGTTGTATGGAGATGGCCTTGAGAAAACATGATCAATTTCCCATTATTCAAACTCAACAGAGCTATCACTACTAAATGATGGAAATGTTTTCACGAAAAGGTTGAGGCTGCTAAAAACATGGTATGATCCTAAGTTTCTTTGTGCATTTTTGTAAATGGATTGTATTCTTTTGTTGACACACAATGCAATGTAGGGGTAGTATGGGGTGGGATTAGTTATTCTAAATGATTTTTTTGGTGGGAGATTTTAGACAAGACTAACCAGAATTTTCCAAATTCTTTGAGGACCTTTGCAAGAAATTTGTAAGACCTAAACAACAAAATGCTTCAAAGGGATTAAGGTACTCCTTCAACTAGGATATGTGCAACAAATGGAGGCCCAAATCTGCACTCTTCCACACAATCTTTGATAACCTGCCACAAAATCTTGAAGCGAGATGAACTAAAAAGCATCCAAACCTCTATTTCAACATGACCTAAGGTACACCCAAATGTTTACAAAAATATCTAAATTCAAGGAAGGTAAAGTGATTTTAAATTTGTTTGTCTCTTTATCGATGAAAGCTCTTTTGAATGTGATATTGAAGATGCCACTAAACTATCAACAAGAAATGAGACCATGTATGATCAAGAGATATTTTAAACACAAGACTACAACATGAGCAAGAAACACAAATTGAAAACATTCTAGAACATAAGTGCATGTAAATTTTTCCAAGAGACAACACAGAATAATCTAGAAATGATCAAATCTATCAACAGGGGAATGTTATAAGAACAATCTTAGAGATTTTTGATGGCTTTACAACTGAAACCAACTCAACATGATACAAATCTGATGAAAAAGGAATTAGAAATGGTTCTTAGGTGGTTTCTCAGAGAATGGGCTTCTTCCCAGAATTTCTTGTGAATTTCTAAGTTTCTCCAACCTTTTTCATGTCTCAAAACATGCATTATATAACTTTGAATTACATTTAATACTTCTTTCCCAAGAAAAGAATATGCCTAACATCAAGTTTGTTATATAATTTGAACATGATTTGCGAGATAGGGACGTTTAACATATTTACAACAAAACTCCGCCATGTGTTTAAAAAAGGTGAATCATCACAAATCCTTCATCATTATCCATTGTGGAGGCACATTTTTCATTCTCCAAGCATACAAACCCATTTCATTTCAATATTTCATCCTTATCATTCCAAAATTTGATTATGTAACTTTTTAATTTGATATTTCATGTTTTACATAGGCTAGGGCATAATTTCACTTCAAAAACATCTCAAATCTACAAATTGATCCCTGAAACCAATTGCATTGGTCCTTGCAGGCACAAACGACACGAATTTGCCAAAAATTGATCAAAATTGATGCAAAATTCGCATTTCCACACTTCCTGGAGAAAAATGGTGGCCAAATTGAAGAATGTACAGTTACCGTTGATTTTCCCTTTTCCTTCAATCTGGGCCCTCCACGTGTCAAAATATGATTGGGAATGGATTTGGGATCACTTTTTGACTTTTTAACATTTTTGGAAAAATGGAAAAAATTGACTTTTTCTCTGTCCTTCCGCCATTGAAATTTAGTGCTAACACGTGGCATATGGTGAGTCCCATTGGCATCACTCATCAATTCTACACATTTCCAACCTTTTTGGAATATGGAAATTTTTACTTTTTCCCCACGAGCCCGCACCTTCGTCTTTTTCCCCGAGACGTGTCCACTTCTCCATCGCTAAGGAAATGCGGGTTCATTTCTCATTTTAACACCTTTCTTTTGCCAAGGGAAAATTTCCCACTTTTCTTCCACCGGCCTGCACTCTCTTCTGCACCTACCATATGTCTCCCCTTGCTCCATCAGGACCCACGGCACAAATTTTCATTCTAACTCCTTTGTCAAAAGGGAAAAATTCCCTTTTACCTCCATCCGCTCACCGACCCGCTCTCCCCGCTCCGTCATGTGTCCACCCCTACTCCATTGCAGACTTGCGGCCCTTTCCACACCTTTTTTTCCCTTTCTAAAAAAGGAAAAACTTGCCTAAGTCCTTCGCTAACCTCCCATTCCACTTTTGCATAAGAACATGACATGTGTCCTCCTACGGAGTTGTGGGGGAAATTTGGATTTTTTCCCAAACCAAAAACATTAATTTTTCAAAGGAAACCCACCAAATCTCATTTAACCACAAATGGCCATGTAGGAGACATCATTTAAGCTTAATTTTGATGGGAAAATGACACTGTATGACTGTCAAAAAACACAGGATTTACCAGAGATGCCTAAATTTGTTTTTTTCTTTGTGGGTGAAGGATTTTTTGGTCAAAAAACATATGGGAAGTAATCTTAAGCAATTTTCAACCATGGGGATAGGTTTTTAGGGGAAAAATGAATGAAACAAGCAACCACAAGCTCCAAAGGTTGGGAAATATCGAAAAAATTACAAAGTGGCCCGTGGATTTGGAAAACTAGGGCACAAAATAGGGCATACATGTATTTTTCTTTCAAAATGGGGCAAAATAATAAGTTTGTGAGCTTTTGAAAGCATTCAATCTAGAGAACAAAGTTTACAGAACACCAAATTTGAAGAAAAATGCTTTAGAGCATGCAAACTAATGGGGAAAGATGGCAATATAAAAGAGGATTAAAATGGGCACCAACACATTACAGTAGTGTCAATATGAATTTGTGTATTCGATATACCTTGTGATGTTGTTACCCATGTTGTTTAGCTTTGTGAGCTTACCTCACCTATTGACATGATGTTTATCCCAACCATACCTTTGGTGTATTGGATCAAACCTAAATGTTATTACACCTGACCTAAGTTTTGTTTCTAGACCATATCTTATACCCTAGATACCTAAATCACTTCAACCTCATTTGGATAACCTATGGACCTTTGATGATGTAGAGTTTGCAAGCTCTTCCACTTGGTACTGTATCACAATCTATATGTGTGTGTGTATTTGATTTCCATTACCCATTACCTAATATGAACCTTATCTATTACCTAATATACCCTTACCCATTACCCACAGTTCCCATCCCTTACCTACAACCCACCTATCCTCACTTTCATCACTTACCCATTTATAAAACCACTCACTAACTTCATCTAACACCTCATCAGCTCCTACTTTGAGGGGATCATGTCCACCCACACTTGTGGAAACCTCACCTTCAATCCTACTTGGGAAAACTCACCTTCAACCCTACTTGGGGAAAACTCACCTTCAACCCTACTAAGGAAACCCCAATCTCACCTATATTTGGGGAAACCACTTCCTCTTTTTTTTCAGCATCACTTACCAATATAAGATAAGCAACAAAAAGGGGAAAATGTAGACACCAAATTTGGGTCATACTCCCCACTTGGTACCTTTTGATTGATTAACATAATGTATTCACCTAACCATGACCTCTTACCTTGTATTCGTATTAATTTAAGTACTTCTAATTTAATTAATGTTCATCCTCAAACTATTAATCAATTTAATTACTTTAATTAATTTAATTTACACATCACCTAGCCACATCACCTAGAAACCTCACCATATAATTATTCTTAGTCTATTAAATAACTACGACTAAGTCTCCACTTATCTTAATCAACTAGGACTTAGTATAACCCTAACATTAAAGTCCTATTCCTTCTCCAACAACACTCCCACTTATCTAAGTGTTAACCATCACTTGAGACCTGGATGGACAATTCGAACACGCCAAAAATAGCAAGATTTTCCTATTTTGGAAAACCTATGATTTCACTCCTTAACCAACATTGGTTAACCCTCAAGCAACGCCATTCACCCTAATTGTCATGAGTTACCATATATATAGTTTTGTAGCCTTTCTCCCAGGTTGGTCACTTCGAGTTTTGAGAGAGCTATTTGTATTCAAGCACAAACCAGAGATTTTCTCAGCATCTAGATGACATAATACATTCAACCACAGGCCTAAGAAAGTACTTGATACTCATCCATAGGAATTTTCATTCACAGAGCACTCCGGGAAGCATTTTTGCACGTATTGACCACCAAGTTCTTCATGGATCAACCATTGCCATCCTTCACCAACTAGGCCTACAAATACAAGTAAGTGTATTTGACTTGCATCATTTTTGTACTTACTTAATAGGTTCTTTATCTTTTTGTTACTAGATCTTGTTCTTTCCTGCATTCCTCCACCCCCACTTTCCTACCAATCTACCCAACCTACCACCCACCACCTTCGCCTCATCATACCCGACTTTCTGGCATTCCTAAATGTTCCTAAAATTTTAATGAGCATAACCATCCTCCCTCCATTCTCCGTACAATCACAAAGAAGCCCAAAAATAAATTTATTGAATTACCCCCATTTCACCCCTACCAATGTCAGTTACCTTAACTGTAATTTGTTTCTCCTCTTCACTGGGATTGGTCACCCGACCGACATCGTTCTCCTCCCCTTAATTTTCACCAAACTTCCCCTAACATCCCCAAAACCTCATAGAACCTTACCCAAATCTAATACCTCACCCAAGTCTAATACCTCATGTATAACCTCACAACAGCCTCCCAACTCTTTGTGAAGATATAGAGAGAGCTTAGAGACCTAGTCTTAACATTTTTTCATTATCTAAAGTAATCGATGTCATTTATCTTGAACCAACATCTATCACACCCTAAATGGCATTGATATTTGTGCATGGTAAACTCGTGTTAAACTAGAAAGATTCCTAATAATCCAAAATCAACCCAAACTACACCAGATCTTACCTAGACCTTTTCGTAACCCTCGACAACCTACCAAACCTACAATCGACCCATTACCTTCACCAATTTAAGTATTAAATCATTTAATTGGATTGAAATTTATAGTAATCTGAGATACCTAAATCAAAACACT
This sequence comes from Taxus wallichiana var. yunnanensis, assembly GCA_018340775.1. NCBI lineage: Eukaryota > Viridiplantae > Streptophyta > Pinopsida > Cupressales > Taxaceae > Taxus > Taxus wallichiana. The sequence goes on along the minus strand of CM031235.1, from coordinate 599,536,101 downwards.
AGCATTAGATTCATTTATTTGCATGTTCATTTATTTTATATTGAATTATATACATCAGTGGATTGACAATCGTCAAGGAAGTATCACACTTCCTTGATCTAGCTCATGTTATGTAATCTAATAAACTTTTCTATTAATTATATCTTGTGGTCTTTCTTTGCATTACAAGTAGCTCATCCTAGACAAAAATAAACTCACACAATTAGGTTGGATTATAAATCGAACCATGCACACTCAACCTTCAACCACGTGACTACAAGTATTCATCCTTGGCCTATTTACCCTTATCTATTTCATTATCTACTAAAATTTGGTAAAAAAACCACCATTAAAGCTGAATATTATAGATTATGACACGTAGTCGATTAGATACAAAAATAACTTGAAATAGATAGAAAATACAAAGCTTAATGAACTAGAGCTAAAAGAAAATAATGAACAAGAATAAGAGATGAATTACACTAGATTTAAGTGGATAAACCTGAAGGAAAAACTCCATTGTAAAAGAATTATCTTTATTAATAATTTACACAAGTTTAACCCAACACTTTCAATTCACTCCTCAGTCTTTCACAACATTGCAAAGTTATATCTCTTGTTCATTTGATATAATAAGAACGAACATTTAGCTCTTATTACATTCTACTAGTGTCTTACATAGTATGCTCTAATGGTTTATCTTACAGTATGATCTCAGTCTTTAATGTTGGACTGTACAAATGTAACCATTGTTATAGCCAATCTCGAGAGGGATCACTTCTAATAGCCAATCCCAAGAGGGATCACCTGAATCAATATGGGTGGGTGAATTAGTCAAGATACTTCACTCTTAATTGTGATTGGTCATCACAATAAAAGTTGATTAGACAAAATTTAATAATGTTGGGGTGTGCCCAAGTAGCTAATCCCACTTGACATTATCAACCCAACAAACTCAAGGATAACCCGAATGAGGGAGTGATTGTTATAATTTGTCTTGCTTTAAGATAGATGTGGATCAGTTTGAGGTGAGAACATCCATGTATACAATGCCCACTTGCAAGAGTTTTCACTTAGGAATTTTATGCACTTAAAATGTTAAACACAAGTCATTAAAGATAAATAGTGAGTGGTTTCAAAATATTGTCTCTACGTAAGAGACTAAGTAATGAGCTTATGATGAATCATATTTACAAATTCATGAAACATATTTATGGTGAACAATTATGATGTTGTTTTGCAAGGTAAACACATGTATGATACACATGTCTGATGTACTTGTAGGAAAGGGATGGTTAAATGTCCTAGTTAAAAGAGAGAGATGGAGGGTGGTTTCTTTTGTGAATTTGGAATGTACATATTTCCAAGAGGGTATCGAGTATTTTCCATAGCATTTGGAATAAAAAATCAATTTAACATAATTATTGAGATAATATTTACATTCATTGTTACCCAAATCCTATAAATGTTACTAACAATCCTCAAGATTATAAACAAAAATTCTTGAACCAGAGCTTTGATTAAGCGATATTACTTTTTCTTCATACACCCATAATACCCTTAAGGGATAACAAAAACCATCCAAAGTAATGTTTCCACTAGGATTTTATAATTGAACCAAAATATTGCAAAGTATACCCTACTACACAATATTTACACAACCAGAGAAGTGCAACAACTAGGAGTTATTTTTGTGTATTCCACAAATGAAACTAACACAATATTACAACAAAGATTATATTTCCTTGGTCATACATTCAAACATGAAACAAGAAAGTTTGATTAAATAAAAATAAAATATATCATTAATATGAGTTTTGGTGTGGAGACATAAAAAAATGCCTTCAAAACCTGCTAATGGTTATACAAAAACCCACCTTATCATCGAGATGGATGATTACAAAATGATCTATAGATGATATTTTGGAGCAAAAATAAAATTATCAGCAAAATTCAATGACCACCAACCCTAGAATGAGGAAAAACCCCTAATTCTTATACAATTTGTATTTTGAGGTAGATACGCCAATTCCCACAAAACTATTCTAGAAAAATAAGATAATCGCACTGAGAGAATCAATAATTTTCCAAAATGGAGGGAGAAATAATCTAACTGAAAATATCCCCCTTTCATCCTCGAATTAGATGGATGATGCAATATGATGATGCATGAGGAGGAAAAGAAGGATATTATCCTATCTTTTAACAAAATTTTGTCTTTTAGTAAAACGACATTTTATTGAGATAGGTCTCGTGCTTGAATGGTTACAAAATTATTTCTCTTATGATTAGCCTAGTGACAAGTTTGTTTCAAAACCCTCTTCCTTAATTTTTAGTCTTCTTGGTCCACATTCACGGGTTTTCCTCTTAATTGTCCCTTTTCTTGTCTAGATAAGCATCAAACCTCTCAAACATTTGAAGGATAGACTCTTCATCACCCACTTTGGTGATAGTGGAAAATTATTTCTTGTCTAGCACCTATTTTATCAAATTTCACATTTTTTTTTCCCTTTTTAATCATGTTTATTAGCTTTGCAGTCATCCTCTCAATCGGGACAATTAGTTGTAAAGTATGTAAGTCAAACGACTTAGGTGCTTATGGATTTCCAAGGGCATAATACTTGAAAAAATTAACCATATTATCTATATTTTTGACCTAATCCTTACCCCACTACTTTCTCCTAACAATTTATCAAGAAGAGAATGAATTCCATCAATATATCAAGTTTCCTTCTCTTCTGCTCCTTTGAGAGTATTCATATAATTCTATAAGGTATTAACCCTAAAATTTGCAGCATCATAATAATCATATAATATTCATGGGGAATAATCCTCCTTATCAACTATATCATGCTCCAAGGTTGCGAGGATTCTATTTTTGGAAACATACCATTTCACATTTTTCGCTCTACCTTACATTTGTCTAGTATTGCCACTGGTTGATTTTATTTGATCGCTGATGTGGGAATGTCACTTCACACAATATTTAATTATTTCTTATCTTCCAGTTGACTAGATCAATATCCCATTGTATAGTGATCTTTCCCATTTCCCTAAATAATTTTCTATATTTATATCAACATAGGTGATTTTTTGGACCACAAATTGTCCTACCTAGGTAGTTTTAGCATGTTTTCTTACCAGGTTGTACAAAGCTTCATTTTTGGCTTTCGTGTCCTTATTAGTCTCCTTGAATTCATCAATTTTTCTGAATACTCCTAATACACCGATAATTTATGCTTAATTTCATAAGTGGAGGGATTTCCCAAGGGGATCCTTTTAACCTAGTAATTAGATGGAGTTTCTTTGGTCCTTCGTATATTAGATTTGGGAGCTGCAATTTCCATAAATCTTATTCCATGCTTGCTTAGAATTTCCCTCAACACGACTCTTTCCCTTTTGGGTTTCATAAAAGGTTTAAGGGTGATAATACTCAATAAATCATTGTAATCCAATTGAATTATAACCTTCATCTTCAAGAGAGATAACCTTCTACCAAAATTCCCATTCATGGTATATGCTCCTTGGATGATTATGGTAATGAAGTTATAAGGACAATTTCCGGATTTGGAGAATGAAGGAGTTGCGGGGTGCTTTCTACTTCCAGTATGCATTATATTTTCCAAATCACCTTGCTATATAGGTTCATCATGTCCACATACATATTCCATTATATCGTGATGATATTTTACCTCTCCTTCATACTTGAAGATGGTTGGGACTTAATCTCACTTTATGCATATATTGAGATTCCAACCATTTCTTCTCTAAAGGAGGAAATTATACAATAAGATTCTTGGTGAGCTACACCAGCTATCTAAATTTGGGCCTTAGGAAATTATGCAATTACTTCAATGTCCTTGAGAGCCACTATAATTTTCATATCCTCATTTATTTCTCATAATTATCTAGCCATAGTCTCTTCTCGCATGGGGTTGCACTATTACCTCTTCAATAGGTCTAATGGTGGGTTGAATCATCTGCTTCATTTACTTGATCCTCACCTTCAACTAAAATATTTAGAGTCTCCTCCAGGGTAAGATCAATTTTCTTCGAGAGGAAGAAATTATACAATGACACTCTTGGTGAGTTGCACCAAATATCTAAAGTTGGGCCTTAGGAATTCTCGCAATTACTTCAGTGTCCTTTAGATCCACTATAAATATGATATCCTCATTTCTTTATCACAATAATCCAGCCATAGTATCTTCTACACGGGGTTGCACTATTTCCTCTTCATTAAGTCTTATGGTGGGTTGAACCATCTGCTGTTCATTTCCTTGTTCCTCCCCTTCTAATGAAATATTTAGAGTCTCCTCTGGGATAAGATCAATTCTTACCTATCCATTCAACTCACAATTTCCTTGCTGAATATTTTCTCTACTTCCCTCTCTTCTCTACTTTTTTGTTAAGTGTGTAGGACAAGGGATGTGTGTAACAACCACTTTTTAGACACCGTAATTATGAGAAAGATTTTTTTGGTTTCCTACTTTAAACATATGTCTTCAATGATTTAAATGTACAAACTAACATTTAAATCCAACATCAAATAATTGTAATTATTAAGATAACAAGAAAATTAAGCATGTATAAATTCATGGGTCAACTATATCCTTCTTGATCCCTCATAAGTACTCTTTCAAGTCAGTATACAAAGTATACTTATTAGTTCCCTTCTTGGAATTGATTTTACAAGTGTTTGTTCAAAGTGTCTACCTAGGGTTCAATTAATCGAATCCCATCTAGTATCTCACATTTTAGTTATAACTAGGTGAACCTGATAGTGTATTGAAATACACTACTTTGGAAAGAGTTTATGAGTCACGTGTTCCATGATCTACTTCTAGAATGCATAATTTATTTGAAAAATGTCCCATCACCATGTCACTTGATTCCATTTTCAGAATTGAATCATTGTTTAAGTTAATCAAAGTTAAGTCACACACATGATAAAAATATTTACATCCAGTAAGACGAGCATAACTCTACCAACTTAGGTTTCTATGAGTGAGAAATAGCTCATGCAATGAATTGTGTCATCACGAGATCACTTTATTCCATGTCGCCAATGCAAATTAGTATAGAGGAACAAGAATGAACTAGATAGACAACCTTTGCATCATAGCATAACTCGGTTCTTGTTTAATACGACATGCATATTAAATGGAATTCAAGGAAAACTTAGGATAACTATTGTATGGTAGTATTCATTGAATGACCCTCATCATTCAATGAAGACCACACTATAATAGCCATCCGGTTGGCCTCCCGAGTACAATGCATCAACTTGTCATAACTATTCACCTCATTGAATTAGTTTTACAACAAATTTATATTTCAAATGCAGGGATATTCATAAAATTAATTATTTGTGTAGACACCAAATTTGGGTCACACTCCCCTTAGTCCCCTTTAATCAATTAATGTAACATATTCACCTAACCATGACCCCTTACCCTACATTCATATTCATTTAATTACTTATAATTGAATTAATGTTCATCCTCACATTATTAATTAATTTATTTTACAAATCACCTAGAAGCCTCACCATGGACTTATTCCTAGCCTATTAGGTAATTAAGACTAGGTTCGACTTATCCCAACCAGCTGGGACTTAGTCTAACCCTAAAACCAAAGTCGTATTCCTTATCCAACAACACTCCCACTTATCTAAGTTCCAACCCTCACTTGAGACCTGGATTGGTAGTAAAATTTACACCAAAAATAGTAAAGATCTACCTATTTTTGGTAAACCTATGCTTACCCACCTTAACCAATGCCGCTTATCCCTCAACCGATGTTATCCACCTAACCACCATCAATTAATTTATATAAAAATTTGAAACCTTTTACCTAGGTTGGTAATTTTCATTTTTATGAGAACTATTCCATTCAAACACAAATCCAAAACCTTTCAAGATCCAAATGACACAAAATACTCAACCACAGACCTAAGAAAGCATCTGGTTCTCCTTCCGAAGAATTGGAATACTCATGGGAACATTACAGAGTACAATTGCGAAAATGACTACAAAATATCTTCACGGATCAACTACCCTCCACCTTCACCTACCATATCTATAAATACAAGTAAGTATACATGATTTCAATCATATTGTGCTTGCTTAAAGTATAGATTCCTTACCTCTTTCATTATACTTTATTTCGCATGTATTCTTTTATCTCCTCACCAATCTACCAACCCAACCACCTATATCCTTTTTTTCCTTTTGTAACTTCCCCTTTGTATCCCTAAGTCTTCTCAGTAATATCACAAACCTAACCACACCCTTCTTACTCTCTGTGTAATCACAGAGAAGCCCAAAACCCACTTTTATCAAATTATTGTAAATTCCCCGACTAACATCAGTTCTCGATCGTCATTGATTTCACCTCCATACCGACATCAGTCACCTAACCGATATCGGTCTCTGTAATTTCATTCCTTTTGACCAGCAAGCCTCTCGATCAACTAAAACTAGCCTAGACCTTACCCGATCAATCCCACTCCCATGTACATGCAAATCCTAGAATAACCTACCAAACCTCCATATTTAATCATAACCTTTCCTGTTAGATTATATTTTCTTATTGTATTTACATGAGATACCTAAATTGTATAACTATAGTAGGATTTCCTTACTTCATGATATTTGCATTAAATTGTATTTAAAATTGGATTGACAACCTTCTAGGAAGCACCTCGCTTCCTAGATCTAGCACTCACTAGGTAGTCCACTAACCTATATTATTAATACTATTTGGTGGTCTTGTTTTGTTTCTTATACAGGTTGTTCCTCCTAGCCAAAGGGAAGCTCTTCACGATCATATTGGATAGAAAATTTAGTAACGCACACATTTAATTTTTAACCCACATATCACAGGTATTCCTCCTAACCTATTTCCTATTCCATTTTAACCAAATAAAAAATTAGGTGAAACATCTTGGCATGCCCGGTGGGACCCATCAGGGGTTCTTTGCATTTTTCATTCCTAGGGAAATCTTGTGTGTCTATTTTCATTTGAAATGAGTTCACATTAAGATTATTCTCTGGAAATATTCTTTTCTTCTTATTATCTCAGTGACACTTGTTTTTTGGGATTAAAAATAATTCTTCTTTCTTTTCTTGTATTGCATTTAGTGAAATTCATACCCTTAACCTCTTCATAATTTGTGGATTTGGGTTTTAAAACTTGTGCACTTGCATTGTTGAGTTTTTTGCATTATAGCTAATCTAAAATTGTGGGAAACCTATATTTGGAAGTCATGCCCAGCTGATGGTTGAAAAATTGAACCGTAGCTCACATTTTGCACATTCTCTATACCAAATCACTAAAACCAAATTACACAATTCTTAAACAACATCTTCGTCAAGAAGTTGTCAACGATCACATGAACAGAGGATTGATATTTAGCTCTAGTTGGTTTCTCAATCTAATCATCATCTCAGAGAAGGATCTCCCATGCCAAAACTTACCTAAAACCAACCATAGTTGTTAGCTTTTATAGGGCACCCTTGTTAACCAAAAATTCTATTATGCTTATAGTCAGTCCTAAATGGCATAAGCCACAACATAAAATCTATAGTGTAGGATTTTATGTTTGTTAGCTTTTTGTCTTCTTGTGTTTTGAGGTGTGAGTTGTATTTCTTCATTCGTTCTTATCCTTTTACACCCCACATCACGATTGGTGTATTCCAGTTTTATTCTAGGTTTATTATGACTCCTCATAGCCATACTTAGTCTATGAGTTGGCCCTTTTATTTGATCTAAATCACAAAAAATCCATTTTTTTCTCCTATATTTCACAAAGAATCGATATCGGTCAAGTGACTAGCATCACTTGTATCATCTTACTGAATTGGTTAACCGCAGAGACATCGCTTATATAATTTTTGGTTATTTTTCCTGAATAGTATTCTTCACCTTCCTATTCTTTTTGTGGTTTGTTCTACCATTTTATCCCACTCTTGAGTCTTTGATATCATTTTCGTGGATCCAAGTTGATCCATTTTCACCTGTCATTACCAAATATTTGAATCTCTTATTCTTCACAATGAGCGACATTGGTCTAAGAAGACCGGAAACAGCTTACCTTCATACCGACATTTGTTACCCAAACCGACATTAGTCTATGTGTTTTGATTTTCCAATCAAAACAATGATATAATCACTTATTTTAGACTAATTTTTCCCATTAATTTTATGTTTTTGCATCATCAAAGCAAAGCTCAAAAAACATGTTTTATTGTCAGTCACATGGTTTTGAATCATAAACAAGCTAACACTCTCATGTTTCATACTAGCCACGATGCTCCCCACCTAGCCCATCACCCCTTCAATCTTGTAGCCCATGGACCCCAATTAGGCTCTTACCATACCCACTAGTGATGAGGAGTTCAAAAGGCTCCTTAATCATAACCCCATTGCTCTATAGTACTATATCACTCATTCACCTACTCATGATTCATCAAGATATCTTGTATACGACATGCATGTGTCCATTCCTCCTACCCTCACACCCACTTCGCATTAGTTACTACTAGCATGGCCTTAACCTCTTCCACCTTACCACCTTCGGTGTCCCATCTTGACCCTACATCATCAATATTTGCTACACCTATGACATCTTTGTGCCTTTGATGTCGGTGTTCCTCAATGTCAACCATGCCTTTATCAACAACCTTGAGTGTAGGTCTATCTGCACCTGCTACCTCTCATATACCTATTGTATCTCAGCCACCCATGGTGTCGGTAGCCCATACTCCATTCCAAAAAAATTCCTCTCCATCCCACAATCTCTTCCTCCGATTTCTATGAGAGTCATTACGTCCACTCCACCTACCTACACTTATCACCAACAACCCCTATTTCATCTATCACTTATTCAGGATACTTGTCATCTACATCTATTCCAGCCTACATTCCTCCCTCACAATTTTCATACTCAACACCACCACATACTAGGATTCCTCCCATTTCATACCCTCCTCATCTACCCCTTTATACTACATGGGTTTCCCAGTCATCACAACATACCAATGATCTTATCAAAATGATGATCAACAAGATGAAGACATTGGAAGCATTTGTCTTCGGTCACATAACTTTGTTACATACGACGATATTTAGAATGATCCCATTCACCCATCTATTATGATTCATTCATACCCTACACATTGGGAATTACCTAAATTTAACCGATTTAACAAAAAAGAAGACCCGAAATAACACTTGTGTTCTTTTAAACATGGGTGTTATCAGATCACTCATGATGACGCTTTACTCTTGCAAACATTCCTAATGTATTTGATAGGACCTACTTTGCATTATTAAAGTGCTCTACCTAGACACTCCATTTTCTCATTTAACTAGGTAGCTCAATATTTCTTAGACCACTTTTCTATCAACATTGTCAAGTACGTCACCATGACCGACTTGTACATGACATGCCAATACGAAGACTAATATATCATAGACTTTTTCACTCATTGGTGAAGCCTAATCAACCAGCTCACATTCCAACTACCTCAAACTGATTTAATAGATTTTTTCACTAGGAATTTTTCTAGACACATCTCACCAAATATCTCGAGTTAAAACCTGTGCGTGTTTGAGGAGGTGTTCACCATGGCCCGAAAACTTGAAATTTGTGTCATTGAAGAGAAGAAGATATAATTGTGTAACAAGAACGTTGTGTTTAAATCAAATGATACCTCTTCTTCTTCCAAACCATAAAATAATTACTCTAAAGAAAAAGGATCTGCCAATGCAGTAGTTTTGAAATCTATCCCATCTCACCCATCCAAGCAATCAAAGCCTTCTTCAAATCTTTCTCCTATTTAGGCTTTTCATTTCAAGTGGGAGCAATGCAAATACACTCCCATGGGAGAAACCTAATCTTTGGTTTTAGAAAACCTTATAAAATCTAGATCAATCACTCTTACACTCATCAAACAACATACTATTTTTGAACCCTCTCGTCCTATGCCTACATGGTACAAAGAAAATGATTACTAACTATCACCATGTTAAAGGTCATAATGATGGTAATTGTATAACTTTCAAAAATATCATCCAAGAAATGTTAGATAATGGAGATCTCATCTTGGATAATCCTAATGTACCAACAAATAATAACCTTCACATATTCAAGAATCAGTTCCCAAATCACACCCATCATCTAACCAATCTGCGAAACCTTGACCAATAACAATAACGTTTGTGAGGTTCATGTTGTTTTCGACATCATACCAACTCTTCCTCAATTTTATCCTACTCCATCTATCAAGGAGATTTTTGTTCAAGCTCCTTCATCCATGGAGGGACTTGTTTTATCTTCTCCGTTACCCATAGAGGAGTCTCCCTTATCTCCTCCTTCACCCACAAAGGATTCTTCCATATCTACTAATGTCGTTTCCCCACTCACCTCTCAACCTGATGAACAACCTGCAGTACTTACTCTTCTACCCATGGGAGAGTCATTCTTACCTTCTTCTTCACCAAAAGATGAACTTACCTCATCCAAATTTTCATCTCCCCTACCCATAGGGGATCCATTAGTAACATCCCTTCCTATTGGTGACAATTCTCCATTGGATTTCAAGGATCATGTTGATTTTCTCTTAGATCTTTTACCCACAGAGTCTAAATCCAACCATTTCCATGTCTCACAGACATTCTTTATATGGATTACTACAAAATAAACATCATCTCCCCTATAATGGTGCCATTTTCATGTTTGGCTGACCGCTTGGATTATGTTGACAATTCCATGCTTTGGGGATTCCTTCAGCGCCTTTCTCAACTCATATGAAAATGTTTTCTGCTAATACTTCCACAATCTATCGAAAGGTGTTTCAGACAACCAAACCCACTATTCCCATGCTAGTTGTAGCGACTCCTTCATCACCATTACACACACCTAAAAATTTACCACCAAATGAAATTTTTCCTATGCCTAAAACCTTACCTGCACCTATATCTTCCTCCGCATCTAGACCCATTTCCACATTGGGAGTCATGCCAACATGAAGCCTAGTCCATCCTCATGTCAAATTGGATTTAACCACGTCCTCACAAGCCATTGCAAATACTATTCCCCCACCTAAGAGGAAGACCCAACCTCTTAGGCCGTATACATCGGATTCACCCACTACCCCTCTGTCACCTTCACCACTTCCATCTATCCTAGGTCCCCACCCATCAACCTTGGCCAAGCAGCCTCCTACCCAGAGTAAACCAAAAGCATAACAGCGTACCTCATCATGATCCTCTATTACACCCAAATTACCTACATAGATTACACCTTCACCATCACCTACATCCTTTCTACCTCCTATACCTACACCACTTCTAGTATCCTCATCATTACCTATGCCATTCCCTTCTCTTCAACCAATACCTTCCACATTGCCTCTTACTACAACCTTCACCACACCTCCATTATCACCTTTTCTAACCCATCCTCTTCCACCATCTGCCTTCCCTTCTACATCATGCACTTCTTCTTCACCTTTACCCAAGAAGGTGCAACCAAATAACAAGAACCCACTACCCTCCAAATAGGTAGTTAAACCTACACCACATTTGACAACTAGTTCACCTGCTACATCTTTACCCAAGAAGGTATAATCCAAACCTAAAACCATACTATCTACCAAATAGGTGGTCAAACTTACTCAACCTTTGATTCCATGTCTAGTGGCACCTCTCCCACCAAATTGACCCACACTTCCATCTAGACCCACATTTACTTCACATTGTGATCCACCGGCAAGGTATTACGCCAAAATCCTAGATAACCTTTTAGAAACCTTTGTCATCACATTTCCACCACTCGGACCTTAAAACCCACTCAAACTTAAACTAGAAGGGTTTGATGATACCAAAATTTACAATTAACATCATGTACCAAGGCATGATGTTGAAAAATTTAAGGCTCTTAATATTATTCTTCTCCAACTATTTCCTCTCAAAAAATTTGACGATGATGATCTTTTAGATGAGGACCCTATTCCACTTGTACCTATCACCACACATCCTCATCTCGTACCTATTCAGTGACCTTCATCTCCCCCTCCACATCCATTTTATCCTCCTCCAACATTTGAGATCAATATGGTCTGCATAAGAGAGATAGACAAACCTCTACCAAAATGCTAATGTGCTACATTATTTTCACAAAAAAGTATATGCCCTCACCATATTTTTCCCATCCTGTCACTACACCTATCATGAATCACTTGAACCTTTACCATAGATTAATATAGTTCAAATTTCCACTTGATCCTATAAGGACAAAGGAAAGGAGAAAACAACTAGCTCATCTGCCACTCTTTTACCCAATATTCCATTTGCACCTACACAAAATATTGCCATCTGTGGAACCACATACCCTATTTTTAATGAGGTTACCTATCGTACAATGACTAAACAATTACACCAGTCTCTTCTAAAAATGGATTTGTATGACCTTTTCCAAACCTTTGAGTCTCATCAATAGGACCTCATTGAGGTTATGCAATCTATTGAGGTCCTACCAAATGACCATACTCTGTTGTATCCATTATCACTCCTCACCATGTGGCCTCTCTCACCACTTTGCCCCTTCCTTTAATCCCACTACCACTCATAAATTAGTTGCTATCGTTTCTCTGATGATGAGATTATACATCTCCAATCAAATTATCTTGATCTCTCCCTATTTATTTATGTCTAGATTAATAATATACATGTTCGATTCGTTATGATCGATGGAGGTGCTAGTATCAACATCATTTCTTCCCATGCATACAACCAAATATGCATCCCTACTAATTACATGCATAATAACCTAGTTATGTTGCATTCATTCAATGATGCCATGAACTCCACCCTTGGCACCATCATTCTCCACATTTATGTAGGCCCCCATGCCATTCCTTAATTATACTATTTTAGAGGGGGAATTCCAAGACAACCTCGCTACTTGGTGACCCTAGATTTATGGAGGGGAGGGGGTGAGGGCAAGGAGTGGGGGTGAGGGCTTGACTCCCGGCTACTAACCCAATCTGACCCGGCTACCCACCCGATCTGAGTTAAGGCCGGTGGGGTTTTGTTAAACCCGAGATTTTCTGTAGGAAAACATGGCCTTTCTCCATCTTTATGGAGAAGCCATCATCGATTGGCGTTGCGCTCGATTTTTCTACAAAAAATTGGCCGTCCCATTTTTGAAATGCCCTAGACTAGCATTTAAGCTAGGCCAGATCTCTCAGACATGTATGCGCACTTATGTGCGTGTGCGTACATCATGCGCGTGTGCATGTGCGCTGCACGTGGTCATTAGGCGTGGGCATGCATGGTCATTAGACACGCACGGTACATGCATGCATACATGTAGCACGTGCGTGTATGCACACACACGTATGCGTACGAGGCATGCATGCGTGCTTGCACACATGTGCATGTAGCGCGCGCCTGTGCGTACCTTAAATCCATCATCGATCGGCGTTGCGCTCAATTTTTCTACAAAAATTGGCCATCTTGGCCATTTTTGAAATGCCCCGACTAGCATTTAAGCCAAGCCAGATCTCCTATACATGCATGCATGCATGTACATGTATGCGCGTTTGTGCGCGTGTATGTACATGTGCACGTGTATTAACCATGTGCACATAATGCATGTGCGATCATTAGACGCAGCACACATGTGCATGTGCTTCAGTCTTGTGATCATTCGATGTATGTGCATTTGTGCGCGTGGTCATTAGACACATATGGGCATGTGTACACACATGCGTACATGTAGCGCGTATGTGTATGCACGTGCACGTATATGTACAAGCATGTGAGTATACTCTTGAGATGTGCATGTAGCGCGTATCACAGCAGCGTCCGCCCAGCGGTCATTAGACGCGCGCGTGCGACTAACCTTGTATGTTTTTCATTTTTCCAGGTTGGGTTTCGGCACCCCTTATAGGAGGCCGTACCCCCAGACCAAAAAAAGGAAGGGTCCTTCTACGCATACCTCCTATAAGGGGTTCCGTATACCCAAAACCAATTTTCCTGCCTTCGAAAAATGTTATCCTAGGACAGAGACCCTTTGCTCCTACCTACTCACCCCCACTCGAGGAGGGGGTTTTCAAGTCGCATTACAAGTAGATTCTGGCTATTTTCTCAAGGTTTCTCTCCTACCAATACTCAGAACAAGAGTGAGTAAATTTGTACTATGACCGAGGCCATTGCAAGAGACTCTGCAAATTACCCTCTCCTTAGAGAGGAACCCCTTACTACCCTATCGTGGGATTCTCGCATTCACTCACTCCTACATTCTTCTCTTGGGAGGAAATCTATCTTGAGACAGTTAATGGAAGATTCAAACTCCCGACAGGTTCTTCTGCGCTACCTGCTTAACTACACTTATATATATGTCATACCAACGGGCCATCCGCTGGCTAGGGCCCTTGTCGGGGTGGGGGGCCTCCTCAGAGCTTGAGTTTGGGGTGGGCGGCCCCCCCAAAAGGGGCAAGCCCAACCCCTAACGATCTCTGAGGAGACAGCCCCCAAGACCGAGGGCCCGATAAACAGCGTACCACTGGCAAGGGCCCGAGTCAAGGGGGCTCTCCTCAGAGCTTGAGGGAAGTGGGGGGCGTCCCCTCCCAAAAGGGGAACGCCCCCCCATCCCGATCTCTGAGGAGACTGCCCCCCAAGACAGAGGGCCCGATCTACAGCCAGCATCTACTATTGGCCCTGCGCACCTCTGGTACCCCCCGGAGGGCCTTCCGGTACCAACCAACACCTGGCCAGCTCTGCGATCTGCTGGGCCTCCTTCCCGTCTTTTTTATTGTAGGTGGATCTGCAATCTTTTTTTTGGTGTCTCTGGCTTTTATACCCCCAGGGTCCATCCCTTAGGGGTGGGGGTCATTTTTATTTTTATTGGGGTTGGGGTTAGGGGTGGGGCGTGGGGTTTTTGCGGTTGGGCTGGGGTCTTGTATTATACATGTAATACAATTAGGATTCTATACCCAATCCACACGTAGGTCTGGGTTGGGATACTAGTAAAGGCATCTACCACCACTACCACTTCTTCTTCAACCACTACCTCATCTACCAATTTTACCGCTACCTCTTCTACAACTAAATCCTTTATTCCCACTATTACCATAGCTTTTGTAGTTGACCCATCAACCAACCCATCTACTTATCAAAAAAAAATGCTTCTTCTTCCCAACCGACTAGTGATTCATCCATTCCCACTACCCACATACCTACTAGGGGAGTACCACCTTTATAACATTGACACATTTCTTATGCCTAAAGAGTATGGTAACCTTCACCAACATCCTGCTATGATCACCGCATAGGTGAGGTTTTCCCCTATGGCCATCCCCACCTTCACACCAAATTAATGTATTTAGGACTTGATGCTTCTACCTACTTACCCGCCACCTTCCTAAACTCGACCATTTTCCTACAACCTTCAATCTCTATCCAAATGCCTATTCATCTGCTTTCTTCCTCCACAATTTTTCTTATAAGGGATTTGGATTTGGTTTCTATGAATAAGGCCACCATATTTTCATTCCTTGCACTACTCGTAAGCATAAATATTGTAGTGGTATTAGATTTTCTCGAACCATCTCCCAAGAAGGCATAACTCGAACTCATTGAGGATGATAAACATTCCCCACCCCATTTACCAACTTCACCACCTTCACCTAAAAATTCTATGGATCCAGAATCCATTCCTCTAATTTTTTTCATGAACACCATTTCCTAGGACCTCTAACTTATAAACATGAGGGCGAGTCTCTCCATCTTCTCTTCCCATCCCGTATCTCTGACATGATTGATGATGATACCCCTTCTATTAACATTGTTTAATTTCGGATGATGAGTCTATTCTCACCTACCTTAGTATAGAAGATTATTATACTCACTTGTAATTACCTTATGAGATGCAAACCATGTTGAATGAATCAACAATCAAAATCAACATTCACACTCAAGATGACCCACACATTCTAAAAATAGGATAATCCGTAGAAGCTTCTCAACAAGAAGCTTTTACTTCTTTCCTCCATAATCATAACAACCCTTTTTCTTGGTCTTACATTGATATGCCTAGTATTGACCCAAAAATTGTGGTCCACAATATCGTAACTATTCCCGATGCCAAACCCATGAAACAAAAGTCATGTGAAAAATGCATCCTTGAATTTCCTTCTTATCAAAGAAGAACTCCAGGTGCCTTCTTTCTTATTCCTTAATCCTACCCATTGATTATACCTAATGAATATTTAACATTTTTCCTATAACAATGGTGACATGGGGACTCGCATTTACATATATTTCTACAACCTTAACTTAGCTTGCCCCAAAGACAATTTTCCTCTACCTAGTATTGACCAAATAGTTGATCTCACCTATGGTCATGAGATGTTATCACTCATGGATGGTTTCTCGGGTTATAACCAAATATTACTTGCCCCGGAATATCAACATAAAACCACCTTCATCACTCTTTGGGGTACCTTATGTTATCATGTCATGCCCTTTGGCCTTAAAAAAGTTGGTGCCACATATCAGTAGACTATGACTTATATTTTTCATGACATCATGCATAGCGTATTGGAATATTGCATTGATGATCTTCTTGCCAAATCTAAACATCGGGAAAAGCATTTTGTTGTCCTAAAAATTTTATTTGACCATCTCAACAAATACTATGTTTTCCTTCAACCTAAGAAGTGTGTCTTCATTGTTCTCTCCAAAAATATCCTTGGTTTTATCATTTCTTTGCATGGCATTAAAGTTGATCCCGCTAAAATCAAGGCTATTCTCAAGATGCCTCCACCTACTAACCATCATCAACTTCGTAGTTTGTAAGGTAAGTTTTAATCTTTTCATTGGTTTATTTCTCAGCTTTCTGACCAATGCCATCCATTTTATCATCTTCTCAAAAATGATATCTCCTTCAAATGGGATGATGAATGACACAAAGCCTCCGACACCTTGAAAAAATACCTCCTCCAACCACATGTGCTCATTTTTCCTAAGGATGACCAACCATTTCAGCTTTAAAATTCTATTACTAATCATTCCTAGGTGTAATGCTCACTCATCATGATGAGCAACAAAGTGATCAAGCGAGTTTATTATATAATTCATACGGTTTTAGACTATGAAACTAGATATACTCATGAAAAAAACTCTTCTTAGCCTTAGTTTATGTCACCACTAGACTTCATCATTACCTACTCAACCAAAAATCTTTATTGTCACCAATATTGACCCCTTATATTATATGTATGCTAAGCACTACCAACATAAACATGTTGCACATTGGATCATGCTTCTTGCAAACCTAGATCTCAAATTCATCCATAAAAAAATTGTCAAAGGGAAAACAGTTGCTAACCAACTCACAAATGCACCTCTCTCTAGAAAAAAATATTCTAACTTTGATTTCCCTAATGAATCCATCGCTCCCCTCTCCTTGGATGATATCATTTACTAGATGACCTTATTCTTTGATGGTTCTAAATGTCATCATGGGTGTGGTGCGAGAGTTATCCTCATTTCACTTAACGGAAAGCATATGCCATTATCTTTCAAACTATATTTTTATTGTACTAAAAATATCTACAAATATGAAGCACTCATGTTAGGTATTCAAACCACCATAGCCTTATACGTTAAATTAATTAATATCTTTGGAAAATATCAACTGTCAGTGAACCAACTTAATGGTATATACCAAGTTGTAATAAGATAATTCAAAAGTATAAGCATCATGTTGACATTATTTTTACTACCTTTGACCATTATGAACTTAAAACCACCCCACAATCCATTAATAAATTTGTGGACACCATTGATTTTATTTCTTCTCAAATCCCCGCTTCGTCCTCTGACTCAAAAATATTTGTCACAATACAAAGGCTGAAATCACCTTCTTATCTAATCTGATATATATGTCAAACTTGTAGGAAAAATTGAATTAACCCACATGACCTTTGGTATAAGAAATTTGCTGACTATCTTTCTCTTTCATTTCTCGCTTCATATAATACTCGTAATGGAAAATGAACCTTTCTCAAAAGTGTCTTTGGTTATGTCATTATGGGGATTATTCTTTACAAATGTGGCTTTAATGTTATCCTCTTGCGATGCCTTACAAGTTCTGAAATTCCATACACCATAAAGGAAGTTCACGACGAGATTTGTGGGGGTCACTTTAGTGGCTTAGCTATCGCTAAGCACATCCTTCACTTGGGATATTATTGGCCAACCCTAAACCATGATTTTTGTGACTATGTCAAGCATTTTGTGAAGTTTCAACAACATGATAATCTTCATCACACCCCTAGTCATGCCTTACAGTCACACGAGACCTTTGGCCTTTCTCTCAATGGGGTTTAGATCTTGTCGGAGAGATCAACCCTCATTCTTCCCAATGTCATCAATGGATTATTACCGCTACCAAATATTATACTAAATGGGTGGAAGCCATACCTCTTATTTCTACAAAAGTTGAGAAAATGTGAATTCATCAATCATCACATCATTTGTCACTTAGATTTTCCTCATTACTGATAATGAAAAATAATCCAAAAACAAAACCCTACGGAAACTATGTGAAGACAAAACCCTATCGATAAGGATTGGCACATGCACATTCCTTTTTCTTAATGGGTTTATCACACCAAAGATTCTTACCTCAACCGCTGCCACACCTTTCTCTTTGGTCTATGGTACATAGGTTTTCTTTCCTCTCTCAAAATCCAAATTACATTGCTTCATATCTCACTCAAAGATATGCTCAACGATGATGATTTTGGCCAGGATCATTTGGAAAAACTTGAATTATTAGATGAATTCTATCTAAATTCTCTTTATCACCTCTAAATGTTCCAAAAATGAATCAAATGTGCCTACAATAAATGTTTCTAACAAACCTTCCAGTGGTGACCATGTCCTCAAGGAAAAGAAACATATAATAAATGTGGAAAAAAATTAAACGGGCAACTTTTCTCCTAATTGGCTTAGACCTTATATCGTTACTCATGCATATAGATCGGGTGCTTATCATTTATCTTAACTCAAAGGTAAACCCAAACCTGAGCCCCTCAATGACTTGCACCTTTGAACATTCTATTGTTGAATCAAGTCTTGTATCATATTCTTCCTATTAAACACTTGTCCCTTGAGAAACATCCACCTTCCACTTACCTATTTTAAGGATCAATGACTAAACAAGAATCATTTGATTACCAGTCACCTTTCATCCTTATCTTCAATATGAGTACCATGGCTCACTCATGGCATGATTCTCAAGGATACTTTTCATCCTTTTCAAGATGGAATCTCGTGGTTACTCGTCACTTAAAAATATTTTCATAGCTAACCTCAATGTGTTATGGTTTTGTCTTCATAAAATAATCCTATGCTTTTCTATAGTCTTGTCGGTGACCTAAAAGTCCAAAAACAACTCAAAAGTAGTTTACGAGATTTTCAAATTCAAACTCCTTGAGTCAAAATTCTAGTAAAATGTTAACTCCCTCAAAAGGGCATATATCTTTCTATCTTGTTGCTATAAATAGACTACTCCCTCAAAGGAAATCTATAAAAAGCTAGCCATAATGAACGTAGTCTAGCCAAAAATAAGACTATTTATGCATAAATAAAATAAAAATATGCTTTGAAGCTTCCCACATCGATCACTTCATGAATGCCTCAAGGAGATATTATATTCATCTCACATAGACTTCCTCGCATCAATCAAGTATATAAAAAAATCAAAAAGAGAAAGATATTTTTTTGTCTTGGACTTGCTTGTTCTAGTCTTGTGTATTTTGTGGAAGAGGCACGCTATATCACAACTAGGTTATGCTACACAACCATTTCACCTCACCTTCTTTCCTTTTTAGTATTCTACCTATTCAAGGGATGTGCTCGAAATTCAAAATTTCATGGTCATGTGACTTTCTTCACCCTTAGAATAGTCAATTGTGGAACGCATTTAGGGTTTTATATTCATAAGTCAATCTTTGACATGATATACTTGTAATGGTTCTTATCAATTAGGAAGATTTTTTTCTCCTCTTACCATTCACCTCTTTTCTTAATTATTGATCCTCCTTCCCATGACCAGAACCTCGAAACCTACATTCTAGGAATTCCTCTTCCACCAAAATCACCCATATCTATTCACCATAGATAACAACCATGCCTATTTGACCTAAACTCAACCATGCCTATTTAACCTAAACTCAACCATGCCTAAATGACCTAAAATCAACCATGCCTAAATGACATAAACTCAACCATTCCTAAATGACCTAGACTCAATCATTCCTAAAACCTACCAACCCATTCATCTCCCTTATCATATTCTTCCCTAGCTTATGGGAGAACTACATCGACCTAAGGCCCCTTTTCATTGGGGCTATGTAGGCAACACTCTAAGGGCATGGGGCCCTTGGAGGTTAGCTTGGCCACTTTTTCCCTAACCAATTTCCCCCTTTTACATTCACATTTTACCCTAGTTAGTTTCCATTTTACACAAAACTGGAAATTAATCTATCATAAAAACATACATACCTTCCATTTTATAACATCAACCATATCATACATCAATCATTTAGAATTCCCATGATATCATGTACTTGGAAATTTAATCACAACATACATACAATCCATTATTTTACATAATAAAAATAACTTGGAAATTAAATCAAATGAAAAAACATTATAAAAACCATGCCTATACCTAAAATCCACTATGCATAAATCACCTAAACTCAACCATGCCTCGAATCACCTAAACTCCACCATGCCCGTGCACGACCAAACCATGCCTATACCTGACTCCATCATGCATATATGACTTCAAATCCATCATTCCTAAATCACCTAAAATCCACCATGCCTACATGACCTCGACTCAATCATGCCTAATTCAACTAGTTTCCATAATACACAATAACAATGGAAATTAAAAAAGTACATCATCCATCCAGTAAACATCATCAACTATATAAGGAGAGTGTCTGTGTATCAATACATATATACATAAATATAAATAAATACCAGTATCTCAAAACTCTAATGTCTTCAAAGACGTAGGCCGATATATATAATAAAATCAAAATAATGGTACAATATCACATATGGATATCAATCATCTCCCCACCTGATACCCTCCTCTCCTGGTCTCACTTGTCTCCTCCTCCCTACCAGTCACGCACCCTACCAACATCTCACCACCCTTTGCTAGTCCCTATCTAGCCTCCATCTCCTCCTCCTAGCTCTTTGCCACAACCAATCTCTAAGAGCTAGTGACCTCACCATGGCCCTATCTCTGGGGTTGACGACCCCTTATGCTACCAGAACTATGAGTTGTGGATCTAGTCTACTAACTGGATTCTGTTTAGATTGGTACTCAACATACAAAGGAACATAAATCCCTATAGTTGTTAGATGGATATGGTCTGGAGTGTTTCCATTGGCGTAACTTCCCCCTGTGAACTCTTCCCAATAAAGAGTGTACCATCCTGGTGTAGGTTCCTGTACTATGGGACCCTGTCTTTGTGCCTATGCTAGTACCTATGTAACTACCTATAACTACACAGGACCACAACTTATGCCTATGTAGTGGCCAACTAGCCCTGTAATCTTGCCACCTATTCCTATAAGGTGGCTACCTATCCTCCATTCCCATCTCCACCCTATATGGGAGCATGTGCTTGTCCTACCTAGGCTTGTAGGTCCGTTAGTTTTTCCTGCAAGGTGGTCACATGTGCCCGTGATCTTTTCATCTATCCCCCCTGTAACCCTATAATATATGTCTCGTAGGGTAGCCACCTAAGCCTATAATGTATCTCTCTATACTATGACTATCACTAAATCAGACTACCTTGTCCTTGGCGGTCTTACCTATAGCTATGCCACCCACCACTACCTGTATCCATTGGTGACACCCACATCACCAATCTATCTATCTAACACATACTCCTCCCGTCATGTGGAGAACAGTCGAGATGTGGTGGAGACATGGGTCTCTCCAAGTCATCTCTAAGGTACTATGGGAAAGGTGGGGGAACATTATATAATAGTCTAAACTGTCGTTTGACCCCATCCATGGGTATTAACTCATGCTCCCGACACACCGCCCTATATCCATCTAAGTAATCAAGATCCTCTAAATCCTTATCCATTCCTCTATATGATAGAAAATCAACATATGTCCTGGCACATGATATCCTCTCGTTGATTGGATCTATAAAGAACCACCTATAGTATAGAACATCATATGTGGCCTTGGCCACTCTCGGCTATGCCCTGACTGGTACCCATCTCTTGAAACACACTATATGCAAACCACCCCGAAAGCCAATCTTGTCATGGTAACCCAAATACATGCATACACACAATGTTCTTATATGCCCAACAGTTGTAACAAAAATGTGCAACACATACCAAACCTCGTCAACCTACATTAGGCCCATAGATTCCTATACAACTGGACTAGAAAATTTGGTGCCAAAACAAAGTAGACCCAATCCTCGATCATGTCCTGTAACACCCTCATCACTACTAGTGGAAATATCCCATCCTTAGAATCTAGGAGAGTAAAATAGTTTACATGCCACCATAATCAAAATAGATAGCCTAGTCTCTTGTGGATATGCCACATACATATCCCCATAACTCGACTCACACTGTGATAACTTAGCATACCCATCACCTCACCAAATACCGCCACTATCGGCTCCAATGACGCCTCACTTGAAATAAAATACACTAGATCCCCAACAATAGGAATCAGAGGATCCTATACACATCCTCCAATGTGATGGTCATCTCGTTAGTCAATAAATGGAAGGTATTAGTCATGAAGTCCCATCTATCGATGAGAGTGACCATCAAGCTAGGATCTCAACCTATACACCTATAACGCATGATTGAACTAAGTCCCACATTTGTTATGTGCTCCCACTCCTCAACTATCATGTTAGGCCACATTTGTACCAATAGAGGTGGTACTATGTCTCTCATAGTCAGTTGATCTCTCACCTGCATCATCCAAAACAACACTATCAAGTCACGACCCTCTCAAATTACCTATTCCTTAAAACCTCAACTGACCTCATACTTAGCCATTTTTACCAAATCATACCTAAAACCATCCATCATACCTACCCTTCACCTGGTTTCCATACCTACCCTTTACCTATTTCACCTAAAAACCCTATTGTCTCCATTCTGATACTTACCCAATATCCTAGATCATTTCACCTACATACCTATCACACATCAGCAACATAGTGCCTTACCCTATTCCACCTACATTATCCTTCACCTACCCCTTACTCACCTATTTAACTTTCCCATCTAGCCCAAATTTCACCCAAGAACTTTTACATTGACAAAAATTGGTAGCCTTGACCGTAATCGATCATCTTGACTAGTGTCGGTCACCACAACATTGATTGATGTTGGCTAAAACCAACCGACGTCGTGAATGAATGAATGATGTCGGTCATTGTTTCAGCAATGAAACTTAAAACCCCATCCTCCATTTCCAAAAATCAACAAAAAAACAACCTAAAACCCTACACCACCCCACCCAAATTTACCCTACATTCATTCCTAACCCTACTTAACCTACATTTTCCCTTTCCCACCCTTGTTTCACCCCTTTTTACCCATAATTTCAAAATATAATTCCCACCCCATTTAACCCAAATTAATCAAATCTTTTAAAATGTAACAAGAGGTGTTGGAATACTCTCTTTGTTTAATCATTATAAATTGCGATGTTGCATACCCATGTTACTCGGCATAAAGACCTTACCTTGCCTCATGTTGTGATTTTTATCCCGACCAAACCTTTGGTGCCCTAGAATGAAACCCAATAACCGTTCCTCCACCTTGCCTAGTTGTGATTTAGGACCATATCCTATACCTTGGATACCTAATCCACTTCAACCTCATTTGGATAAACCTATTGATCTTTGATTAAGTAGAGTTTATAAGATATTCAACTTGGTACCTTATCAAAATCTATACATGTGCATACATATGATTATCATTACCTTTTACCTGACTCTACCATTCCCCTTACCTACAACCCATCCACCCTTGTTTTTATTAACAACCTATTTATCAAACCATTCACTGAATTTGTTTCCTACCTCATCAGTTCCTGGTTTGAGGGGGATCACTTTCATCCATACTTGGGGAAACCTAATCTCCACTCACACCTAGGACACCAACTTCTTATTTTTGTCAACATCACTTACCAATACAAGCTACACAACAAAAGGGGGAAAATGTAGACACCAAATTTGGGTCACACTCCCTTTGTCCCCTTTAATCAATTAACGTAACATATTCACCTAACCATGACCCCTTACCCCACATTCATATTAATTTAATTACTTACAATTGAATTAATTTTCATCCTCACATTATTAATTAATTTAATTACTTTAATTAAGTTAATTTTCACATCATCTCTCACCAATACAAGCTACGTGATAAAAAGGGGCAAATGTAGACACTAAATTTGGTTAACACTCCCCTCGGTCCCCTTTAAGCAATTAACGTAACATATTCACCTAACCATGACCCTTACCCAAAATTCATATTAATTTAATTACTTACAACTAAATTAATGTTCATCCTCACATTATTAATTAATTTAATTACTTTAATTAAGTTAATTTACACATCACCTAGACACCTCACCATGGACTTATTCCTAGCCTATTAATTAATTAAGACTAGGTCCTTACTTATCCCAACCAACTAGGACTTAGTCTAACCCTAAAATTAAAGTCCTATTCCTTCTCCAAAAACACTCCCACTTATCTAAGTGTCAACCCTCACTTGAGACCCAAATTGAAATCAAAATCATGCCAAAAATAGTAAAGATCTACCTATTTTTGGTAAACCTAGACTTACCCACATTAATTGACATCGGTTATCCCTCGACCGACTTCCGGTCACCTAACCACCATTGGTTACTTTATATACAACTTTGAAACCTTTTACCTAGGTTGGTAATTTTTAGTTTTTGGAGAACTATTACATTCAAGTGTGAATCAAACCTCTTTGCATCCAGACGATACAAAATACTTAACCACGTACATAAGTAAACATCAATTTCTCCTTCTAGAGCATTGGAATACTCACAAGAACATTATGGGAGTACTTCCACAACACTGACTCCAGAATCTCTTCATGGATCAACTACCCTCCTCCACCTTCACCTACCAGATCTATAAATGTAAGTAAGTATACATGATTTCAATCATATTATGCTTTCTTAAAGTATATATTCCTTACCTCTTTCATTATACTTTATTTCTGCTTGTATTCCTTTATCTCCACCTCCTCACCAATCTACTAACCCAACCACCTATAGCCATTTTTTTCCTTCCATAACTTCCCCCTCTGTATCCTTGAGTCTTCTTAGTAATATCATGAACCTAACCACACCCTTATTACTCTCTATGCAATCACAGAGAAGCCAAAAACCCAATTTTATATGATTATTGTCAATTACCCCTACCGACATCGGTTCTCTTCCGACCGCCTCGCCACCTCCATACGACATCCGTTGTTTGACTGATATCGGTCTCTATGTCATTTCATTTCTTTTGACCAGCAAACCTCTTGATCAACTAAAACTAGCCCAGACCTTACCCGATAAATCTAAGACCCCTGCTAGACCTGTAAAACCCAGAATAACCTACCAAACCTCTAGATTTAATCATAACCTTTCCTATTAGATTATATTTTTATTTTATTTTCATGAGATACCTAAATCATATAACTATCATAGGATTTCCTTACTTCATGATATTTGTAATAAATTGTATTTTAAAGTGGATTGATGGCCTTCAGAAGCACCTCACTTCCTATATCTAAGACTTCTAAGTAGTCCACCGACCTATATTATTAATACTATTTAGTGGTCTTGTTTTGTTTCTTATACATGTCATTCCTCCTAGCCAAAGGGAAGCTCTTCACGATCAACTTGGATCAAAAATTTAGTAACACGTGCATTCAACCTTCGACCCACATATCACATGTATTCCTCCAAACCTATTTCCTATTCCATTTTAACCAAATAAAAAATTAGGTGAAATAATTCGATCCTAAGGTCCATAAATTAGTTTTAATCAATCAATCATAATCAATTTCCATAAGTTTGTTTATATACAATCATTAAGCATTTAAGTTAATTAGGGAAACAAGCTGCATTAATTATGTAGTCCCTAACTTATTTAAATTATGACATTGTCGTTATATTTGCTTAAGTACACAACTATAAAACTCATCATTGAATGTATACAATCATATATATCCATAAGATTTACATACTTAGGAATAACTATTAAACTCAACAAACTGTATTTAATATATTGGTTCATATCCATAATGATTATGTAATATCAAATCATTAATCATAAGTCATCCTTTAATAGTCCCATCATACAATATATTAAATAACAATCATAGTTATTTCATTTAAGTAAATTGATTCTCATATGTTCATTTATAGCTTTAGATTATTTCATAATATTAAAGCTAACTCACTAAGATATTATCCTCACTTAATCAATATTCAGTTTAACAACAGTACTTAACATGAAAATTTATTGAGTAATTCAATCACATTCACATTCCAATAGGTACACAATCTAAATAATTAATATAAACATCCATTCTAAAATTTACAATAATATTCAAAACTGAATATAAAATTTTATTTCCTTTCCGAAATTGATACAAAATCTCAAATACTATAATGTTTTAAACAAATTGTTTAGCGAATCCCATGATTGCTTTACATATATCAAATAAGAATACATATTTTAATCATGCAGTATAAATTTAACAAATCCATAACAATTCATCCTCTAAATAAGATATAAACTTCACCATCTGTAAAAAAATTTGGAAGATGTTAGTTCAAAATAATTGGCATGAAAAATCCTATGATCTTATCTTTACCATTTAAAGCATAGAAATATTTTAATGAAACATAATCCACATAATCTGAAAATCGAAAAGATACAACATAACTTTTCTCTTTTTCATTTCTTTCATAATCCATAAAGAAACAATTTATTTTCCAACTCTAATCAATAAGAGAATGATTCAGATTTCTAAGGGATAAAAATTATCATTCAAATTACAAAACATCCACTATGTCTTTTATACCCAAAAGGGTTATATAAAATATCAGTCAAGTATTTTATAATAAAATCTACATACTTGTTTATATCATTTTTGTATAATAATAATATGAATTAGGTACAGTCATACAACCCACTCAATTTATCATTGAATTTTTATATAACCAATTATTAAGGAGTAGAGTATATTAATATTCGATACTATTTTAATAATAATATTTAAAATTATTCAACTTAATAATTTAATATTATCATACTTAATCGTTAATCAAATTACTAATAATATCTAATAATAGAATACATATTCTTCAAAAGAATATAATAATATAATCATTGTTTATTGATAGTATTTTATTAAATAATGTATTTGTATCCCATCGATTACCTTAACTTCTACAAAAATAACCTTAATCTCACTAAAATACAACTATGTATTCAAACCAAGGTTAGTCAAATAGTAGGAGCCATCACCCATATGGTGAATGGTAGAAAACACATAGTAAGTTGACCAAAGGTATTAACATATAAGTATCATTGACCATAGGGTATTAACATAAAAAGCATCAACCAAAAGGTTTTAAAAATATAGTTCATATATAGCTTGATTGAGAGAAAATTGTATAACATATTTGCATTTAAAAGCTTATACAATCACAGGAAATATTCATCAACTCAATACTCATTCAACCATGACTAGGATAACAAAAAAATGGCCATACCCATGAAGGAGAAATGATAATACAAAAGAAACATAGACTTTCTCCATTTCCATTAAAACATTTTAATGTAAAAATGATAAATATGAGCAAGAGAGATTACATTCTGAAATATGCTTTAAGAAGACTTAACTTGCTTTCTTCTTTCCTCATAAATCCTTAAAGGATTTTGCACAAAACAGATAGTTGAAGAACCTGAAATCGACCCAAGAACATGATAAGATCCATCATTATCGACTTTATAATCCCAGAGTTAAGATTTCACATGCATAGGACAACAATATGCTTGAAAAATAGCCATAATAATTTGCATGTAGAGCTCGCATGGAGGAGGTAAAAGACCAAAAATTAAAAATGAAAAACCAAAGAATCTCTTAGCTCAACGATGATCTGGGCTTCCTCGAGAAGATTCTAACTTCTCTCGAGGTTAGAGCCTCATTAATTTTCCATTTAATGCAAACAATACAAATTATCCCCAAATTCCTCATTAATTCCTTACCAACCATCGTCTTCCATCTTTGGCATGTCCATCAATACCATCATGAAATCATAGCCCCACATTTAGATGGTTTAAAACATCCGATAGCTTGTTAATAATCCCAACTTCCAACCGAACTCCATATTTTTGCTAGCACCTAAAGTGCTCTATCTGTTTTAACCAAATGTAAGTATAGGTAGAAGTCATCCAACAACTCAAACTTGAGCATAGGTGGAGCTCTTCAACCTAAACATGACCCTAAACCTATATCAATTTAATAATTTGCATCACCATTTGATTATGGCATGACCATGTAATGTCATAGATATGTAATTAAAACATAAGTCATAAATATCAATTAATATAAGTTATATATATATATATATATACATATATATGTATATATATCCTATATTCCCGATATATATATATATATATATATATGTTTGTGTGTGTGTCTCAATATATATTTCTCTATCACCAAGACATAATTTTACAATCATTATGAACCTATCGACACTACTATGAGTTCCTCTTAAAGGATTTTAAAATAATATTTTCAATAGAAGCCCAAAGTTTATACCTTTTTAGCCAACAAGGGTGTCACCACATTAAACTACCTTACCAGGTCATAAAAATTAGTAAATGCACATAGTTGCGAGAATGTATACTAGTACATAGGTATATGATTAACTAGAAGAAACCTTACACACCAATTAAACCTTCACTACAATTTCATAAGTAATAAAACTATCATGATCAAACAACATACCATATGTTTTAAACCACCATTCAAATAAATTCATGAATGATAATCACAAACACACATTCACCTACCACATAACATATTTCTCTTTCTCACCAAGACATAATTTTACAATCATTATGAACTGTCGACACTACTATGAGTTCCTCTTAAAGGATTTTAAAACAATATTTTAAATAGAAGCCCAAAGTTTATACCTTTTTTTCCCAAAAATGGTGTCACCACATTAAACTACCTTACTGGGTCATAAAAAATTAGTAAATGCACATAGTTGCACAGAATGTATACTAGTACATAGGTATATGATTAACAAGAAGAAACCTTACACACCAATCAAACCATCACTACAATTTCATAAATAATAAAACTATCATGATCAAACAACAACCATATGTTTTAAACCGCCATTCAAATAAATTCAAGAATGATAATCACAAACACACATTCACCTACCACCTTGGTAATATAAACAATAACCAAAGATAGTTCTAATGGGGTATGCCATACCTCTCTCCTTAAGTATCATCATCCTTCATGATTAGTTCATATCATGATAAGATTTTAAGATAAACAAATAAAATTACACATATAGAAATATTATAAACTCATAATATCATAACTACAACTTATAATTAATGTAATTTCATAACTATATCAAAATTTTATTAGGCTTGTAACAACCTTATTTTACCAAGTTTTTTCTAAAACAACAAAATTTCATGAGTTTTTCAGTCTTTTAACCAATATAAATATCAAATGCATAGTATTAGATATAAAATCCTCATATTTATCACTCAAATAAATGTGGAAAAGAAGTTTTCATTTCTTCCAGATTCTCCCAAGTAGCACTTTCTTCAAAAAATTGGTCCCATTGGACCTTACACTAACTTATTTCTCTATTTTGAAAGTGTAACTTGCGAGTTCCAAAACTCTTATGGGTTCAAATACGATGACACCCAGATCTAGAACCTATAAAGAGTTCTAATTAATCACATGTGATAAATCTAATACATACTTTTTAAGAAAAGATATATGAAAACATCATGCAACTTGGACATTGAAGAGGCTAGACACTAGCTTTAGGGACGATTACTTCAATAATAAAAAAATTTCCAACATAGCGAGGTGATAGTTTGGATTCTTTAAAAAAACAATGAACTCTTCTTAGGCTTAACCCTTAAGAAAATTTTATCTCCCTATTCAAATTTTCTATCAACTCTCTTTAAATCAACATAGATTTTTTCTCTATCAACAATCTCTTTTAATTGTTCTCTAATGAGTTTAACTTGTTGTTCCATTTCAGTTAAAATTTCAGGTCGTATAACTTCTCTATCTTCCACATTATCCCAACTGATAGGTTTTCTACACTTATGTCTATAAAAGGTCTCAAAAGGAGCCATTTTCAGCAAGGAGTGATAAGTGTTATTATAAGAAAAATAAGCCAATGGAAGGTATTATTCTCATTTGTACTAATAATCCATGTACTACATCCCGAGCATGTCTTCCAACAATTGATTTATCCTTTCGTTCTCTCCATATGTTTCTGGATGATATGTAAAACTAAAATCTAGCCTTGTTCCTAAAGTGGTATTTAATTTTTTTCAAAAATCATAAGTCATCCTAGGATCTCTATATGTAATTATCAATTCAAGTACATTGTGGAATCTAAAAATATCATGCATGAACCTTTTTACAAGCACATGTAAATCATAATTTGAATTCCTAGCTATGAAATGAACCAATTTTGTTAATTTATCAACTACAACAAGAATTACGTCATGTTTATTCCTTGACATAGTCAATCCTTACATGAAATCCATACTGATTACCTACATTTATAGTGTGGAATGCTATGAGGGTACAAAAAACCTGCTGGATGAATATGTTCAACCTTAATATTTCACTATATCCTTCTTCATCCCTTTCAAAAATACTATTATTTTAAATCAGAAAGCATTTTAGTTACTCTAGGATGTCCAAAATAAGGAGCATCATGAAATTCCTTTATCAGTTTCATCCTTAGTTCATTCTCTAAAGGTACGTAAACTTGATTTTAAAATCTAAGGACTCCTTCATTATCAAACATGAATCCTTTTTATCTACTATCATTAGGATTTGTAGTAAGCGCTACTTTCACTTGCTGATAATAAGAATAAGCCAACATTGCTTTCTTAACATCATCCTTAAATTACATTCTCAAATTGACAAGGGTGGAAATATGCTTCCTACAACCTAATGCTTTTTTCACTTTGTTTTCCTTACCCTTAATATAGATGATATCAAAGTCATATTGTGATAAAAACTCTAACCATCTTCATTGCCTTGTATTTAAGTTTGGTTGTGTGAATATGTATTTCAGCCTAAGATGATCTATTTTTAATTCAAAGGGTTTTCCCAAAGGTAATGTCTCCATACTTGTAATGCATGCACAATGGCAGCAAGATCTAAGTCATGGGAGCATAATTCAGCTCATGCACCTTGAGCTTCTTGCTCTCATAAGTGATTACATGATCATTTTGTAGAAAAATACCACCTAAACCTTCACCGGAGGCATCTATTACAACTGTAAAGTTCCCATTAGGATATAAAATTTTTAAGATAGGTGCTGAAGTTAATTTCTCTTTCAACAATTTAAAATAGTTTTCACACTTTTCAAACTATACAAATTTCTTGTTTTTAATCTGCAATGTGTGTAATCGGAGTTGTAACTCTTGAGAAATCTTGTACAAATTTCCTTTAATATCCAATGAATCCCATGAAGCATCTAACTTCATGTACATTTCTAGGTTTTAGCCATTCATTTATCGTTGTAAATTTTGATGGATGTCCATAAATTTCATC
Organism: Taxus wallichiana var. yunnanensis; assembly: GCA_018340775.1. NCBI lineage: Eukaryota > Viridiplantae > Streptophyta > Pinopsida > Cupressales > Taxaceae > Taxus > Taxus wallichiana. The sequence goes on along the minus strand of CM031235.1, from coordinate 599,504,121 downwards.
TTTATTAACGATGTCCTAGGTATTGCACTTCGTTTGGATAAATGAACACTAAGAAATTTTACCATATAATTTTCTCTTTATTAACACATCTAAGACAATTCTCGGTGTTCATTATGCTCTTCAATTATTTTTTAACAAATAATAATATCGTCCAAGAATACTAGCAAAAACTAGTCCAAGTATGCTTGAAAGATATTTTTCATCAAATTCATAAAATTTTCCAGAGCATTAGTAAGCTTTGAAGGGTAACATGGTGAATTCATAGCATCCATACCTTGTTCTAAATGCAATTTTATGAAAATATTCCTCTTTATTCTCAACTTTGTTGGTATCCTAATTGAAGATCGGTCTTAGAATAAATCGATGCTCCACACATCGATTAAATAGATCACCGATTATGGGAGAGGATACCTATTTTTTAGTTTGGCTTTATTAATCATTTGATATTGCATGAAAAATCCTAAGTGTGCCATAATTATTCTTTAAAAATATGATCAGTGCACCCGAAGGAGAGACACTCAGTCTCATCAGTCCTTTGGAAAAAGGTTCATGAAGTTGTGTTTTTACTCAACTAATTATGTTGTTGTCATTTTGTAAGGAGACTAAAAAATTAGTTCAACTCCCAATTTGATGTCTATAGTGAAATCAAATTCTCTTTTAGGGGGAAGATCAGGTAGTTCTTTGAGAAAGACATCATTGTACTCATGTAAAATTGGGTTTTATTCCACAAAAACCTTACCTTCTTCAATTAAGTATGTAATTTTTACAGCATATAGCACAAAACCATTTTACTCCCTAAATTTTTGTTTTTTTTTTCACCCTAGTTATCAAGGTACTTAATTTACTTTTCTAGGAAGTCTACGAGATGCCTTATACTAAGCTAACCAGTTTATTCCTTTGACCATGTCATATGAACCTAGAGGAGTTATATATAATTCAACTTCAAACGTAAATCTTGGTAATTCGAGAGTTGCACCAAATATGTAATGTTTAATAGTGTAGAATATGTTGTTCCCATACTAAATAGTCCATGAATATTTCATAAATATACATTTTATTTTAATTTTAGATGCAAATTTTGTTGAAATAAAACATTCAGTAACACCAATATCAAACAAAATGGTTACAGTAATCCATACAACTTACTTATAACTTCTATGGGTGTATCTTGCTTGTTTGTTACTACACCATGAATATGATGTCATTGGTTACCATCTTTCATTCTTTGAGGGAATTTATTTGCATAAAGATCTAGATCGATAATATATTAAAATTTAAAAGGTCCTTTCTTTTTAGTTTTGTTCTCATGATTGGCTATATTTTCAGCCCATTCTTTTTTATTATTTACAACATTCTTACCCACTATACTTTTATTTCCATTTCTATTATTATTTATGATTTTATCGATGAATTTATTCCATGTAGCCTTTTTTAGGTGCCAAAGAGGATTGAACATTACTAGATTTCTTTTTCTTTTCCTCCCTATGTGTAGAAATAGCCTATAATTTCTATTCTTTTCTAATTGTCTTCTCAAATACAACTTCCATTGTTGATGGCCCATGCACATCAACTTCACCTCCTATCACTTGGGTTTAACCCCATGATAAATTTCCTAATCCATAATTTTTCATCCGTTTGATATTGAGGTATATACTTGAAAAGATTTGTAAACTTCTCCCAACACGCTATTGCTGACTTATTTTCCCTTGTGTTAATGTCTAAAATTCAGACATCTTCTAATCGTAATAGAGCTGGGGTAACCAACATTGTTTGAAGTATGAATTTAACTGATCCCAAGTAAAACTTGATTCATCCACTTCTAGATCAACCTTCTAGTTGTCCCACCATGAGGACACTTCATTAGAGAGTTGGTAGGCTCCCCAAACAACTTTAGTTTCCTCTAAGAAGTTCCTTATTACAAAGTACTTCTCCATTTTGCTAAGCCAATTCTTAGATCTATCACCCAAGGTGGTACCATAAAACTTTGGTGGGTTAATGCTTTTAATATAATTTGATAGTTCAGTTGTCAAATGAGCCCTCTTCTTGTCAAGTGGGTTAACTTTGTTAACATTTAAATTTGCGTTAGCATTTTCATTTATAGTATTGGTATTTTCAGCATTTAGATGCTCATGTGATGATTCTACACCATCACTTTCCTGATCACTATCATTTCCTAGGATCTATTGATCTATGAAAATGATCATATTTCTTGTTTCTGAAGGGTGGTGAGAATCTCATCCAAATTCTATGTTGTGGCATCCTTTCCATTCACAAGTGGGTCATTCACAACATTTATTCTTGTTATAAAAATGTTTTTTATTAGAAAATAATTTAAGTTTGTGTTAGCATAAGGACTCAATAGGTCTAAGAGCTGAAATCAAATTTATTTAATTTAGTAAACTTACTTTCATATGTTTATTATAGCTTTATATTATTTCATAATATTAAAGCTAACTCATTTAAGATATTATCCTCAATTAATTAGTATGCGGTTTAACAACAATACTTAAAATTAAAATTGATTGAGTAATTCAATCGCATTCACATTCCATTAGGTACACAATATGAATAATTAATATAAACAACCATTATAAAATTTATAATAATATTCAAAACTGAATATAAAATTTTATTTCCTTTCCTGAAATTGATACAAAAGGTCAAATACTATAATTTTTTAAATAACTTATTTAGCGAATCCCATGATCACTTTACATCAATCAAATAAGAATACATCTTTTAATCATGAATTGTCAATATAAAAATCCATAACAATTCATCCACCGATAAGATATAAACTTTGCCATCTATAAATTTTTTGGAAGTTGTCATTTCAAAATAACTAGCATGAAAAATCCTACAATCTTATCTTTATCGTTTAAAGCATAGAAATATTTTAATGAAACATAATCGATATAATATGAAACTCATAAAAGATACAACATATCTTTTCTATTTATCATTTATTTCATAATCCATAAACAAACAATTTATTTCCCAACTCTAATCAATAAGAAAATGATTCATATTTCTAAGGGATAAAAATAATCATTCAAATTACAAACCATCCACTATGTCTTTTATACCTGAAATGGTTATATAAAATATTAGCCAAGTATTTTCTAATAATACTTACATTCTTGTTTATACCGTTTTTGTATAATAATAATATGAATCAGAGTGCGATCATACAACCCACTCAATTTATCATTCAAGGTTTATATAACTGATTGTTAAGGAGTAGAGTATATTAATATTCAATACTATTGTTTCACTTGATTATTAGATCATTTCTTTGAAGTGTTAACGAAACAAATAGGGCAACTAGGCGTATGAGGAATACCTGTTCAAATGTCTTTGGTTTGATGGGTTGTTGCACATGTATGACTTACAAATCCACAACCGATTGTGAGAACTTCTTTTTAGCTAGGAAGAACTACTTGTAATAAAAGTAAGACCACCGGAAGGAATTAGACAATATGTCCAATGAATTGCCTAGTGTATGCTAGATCTAGGAAGTGTGATACTTCCTATATTGTTGTCGATCCACTATTTTAAACAATATAATGCGGTAAATAAAGTAAATCCTATTGTAATTGAAATGATTTACGTATCTCACTTAAAACACAATAAGAAATGGATCTAATCTAACAGCTTAGCTAGAATAAGATCCAAAGGTCAAATAACTGGTTGCAGGGTCTTTGCAAGTCCGATAGAGGTCTCAGATAGATCACGAGGTGAATGAGGGTGAGATGAAATTTGGTGGGTAGGTCTCTGTTTTAGGTTATATGGGAAAATACAGAGAGCGATGTCGACCAAGGTGACCGAGGAAGGTTAAGTGTAACTGGTTCTGAATTCTTGTGGAAATCTGGGAATGCCATAGAACAAGCTTTGGGTCTCCTTCGTGATTGCACAAAGGAATTTGGTTAGTCAAGATGAGGTATTGGGTAACTGGGGTAGGATTTTGTGAGGTTTTAATGGGTATATGGAGGTGGAATTGTTGGAGAAGGTCAATAGGTGGTTAGGTAAACAATAGATGACAAAATAATGATGAAATGAAATAAAGCAGAGAAGTATAATGTTTACTTACTTGGATTCTAGTCTTGGATGCCTGTGAGTGAGGGATGGAGGTGCTAATGAGAGGTTTGAAGGCTGTAGGTGGTCACCAATCAAGGGAAAGGTTCTGCATGGGTTGCATGTACATTCCTCTTTGCTTGGTTAGATCAGGTCATTGTTCGGATGGCTGTGTAGGAAAAGATGCTTGATCTCCTTCCTTGCATGTGTGTTCTCACTAGAATTTGCTAATGTTTGCCAACTTTTCCAATCATTTTCCCACCTTCAGCCAACCTGCTTCTAACCTTGAGAATAAGGTTTTTTTGGGGTTAAAATGGTAATCGACAGTGATTACAACTTAACTGGCGATGGTTAGGGGTAACCAACATCAGTCAAGGTGAGATTTTCTAGGTTTACTAAACTAGGGAGATCCTTTTGATTTTCTCAAATCTTGTGTTGTTAACCCTCGGATTAGACTGGGAGCTTCTTGTACACATGTGGTAATGTGGTTAGAGGGAACGTAGGCATTGATTTTTAGGGTTTGGGTAAGTCTTAGTTAGTTATGGCAACTTACTAACAATAGGTTTTAGGTTAAGTTAGTTTGATGAGGTGTCTAAGTGGATCAGTATGTGTGGATATTATTTAAATTAAGATATTTAAATAATAAATATGGCGAGATAATTAATTAATTTAATTAGATTAATTAAATTAATATTAGTGGGGTGAAGGAGGCCATGGCTAGGTGAATGTGATGAAGGGTTCTTATTCGTCGAGGGACCAAAGGGGAGTGTGACCTAATTTTAGTGTCTACATTTTTCCCCTTTTTGTGCGTAGCTTGTATTGGCAAGAAATGCTAACAAAAATAAGATGTGGTTGCCCCATGTATTGGTGAAGGTGACCCCCTCAAACCAAGAACTGATGAGGCCGAAGGTAGAATCGGTGAGTTGTTTGATAAAAGGTAAATGGGATGAAAAGGTAGGTGGGCACGAGGAAAAAGGGAAATGGTCTACTCGGGTAGTCTAGGTCAAAGGTATTAATAGTCAAACTCACACACATGTATAAAATGCAGCACGCTACCAAAGTTGAAGAACAGAAAAAACTCTACATCGTCTAAGGTCAATAGGTTTATCCAAACAAGGGTGAAGTGATTCCAGTATCCAAGGTATAGGATATCGTTAGGAAACACAACATAGGTTAGGTGCAGGAACATTTAGGTATGTTCTGGTACACCAAAGGTAGGGTCAAGATAAACAATCATGGCAATAGGCTAGGTAAGGTCATTAGGTCAATCAACATAGGTAATAGTGCCATAAGGTATAGTGAACACATGAGGTCAAAGGTCACTAGCGATGGTCTAGGTCCAAATATCTAGGTCACGGCACGGGTAAGGCCAAGGTAGGGGTAAAATAATGAGTCCCCAAAGGAGGACAAAGGGAGGTAGTAAATGATGAGGGCAGGAAAGGTAAGGTAAATAGGTTAGGTAAAGGTGGGGTGGGGTAAAGGATCAAGGTGAAGGGTGGGGTAAAAGGGAAAAATTTAAGGCAATGTGTAGGTGAGGGTGACCAATGTCGGTCATGGATAACTAAGCGTCAATATAGGTCAACCGACAAAGGTTAGGTAAGGCATGCGATCAATGCCGGTCAAGGGTAACTAATGTCGGTTAGGTTGGGTTTGTTATAAAAACAAAAAATCTATGTGTTTTGTTATTCATTTGTTATTTTGCGAAGTGAGAAAATGAAAAAAGGAGAGAAAAGAGAGAAAAGTGTTTAGATGAAATGGGACAGTGAGCTGACAGTGCGATTTGATGAGGGATTGGTTGGTGAGCAACGAGTCCATAGGATCAAGGTGAGAGATTCGATTGGTTAGAGGTTGCGCGTATCGATTTGGTGATGGCGGAGGTCGGAGAGAGATTGGACGGGCCACCGATAGACAGGGCGTTCGCCCACCGAGACAAAGTAGTAGCATGATGAGGTAAGTGCCCTACTCTATGGTGTTGATTTGATAGATTAGAGGATTATTGTAGTGTTGGTTTAGGTTTTGTTTGGTTTTTCAGTTTTGTGGGTGGGTAAAAATGGAATTTGGGAATGGGGGGAATATTGGGTAAAAGGAGGAATGGGGAGGGTAGTAAATAGTATAGATGGGATGGGTAGAGGTCTAGGAGTAGTTTAGGTCATTGTAGGGTGGTAAAAGGGGCAGGGGAGAGGTTTTTTTTTAAAAGGGGGTTTTGGGAAATCGTAGGATTTTCCACGACAGATGAATAGCATCGGTCAAGTGTGGCCAAGTGTTGGTTGGTGGAACCAATATCGGTCACCAAATAGGTGACCAATGCTGGTTAAGGGGTAATTGGGGTCGGTAAGGGTGAACTGGTATCGGTCACCAATTAGGTGACCGATGCTTAGGTTAAAGGGTGAATGGGGTCGATTAGGATGAGCAGTGCTTGGTAGGATTATTGGGCACAAGGGTCCAAAAGTGGTGTGGGCTAGGTAGTTGAGATGGGTAGGGTGAAAATAAGGTATAGGGAAATGATAGTGGTGGAATATGGATGATACATGTAAATTAATGTTTTGTTTATATTGGATGTAGGGGAGAGTGTGGTTACATATGCGGGATAGGGTTCCACATCTACTGGTGAAAGCGCGCAGTGTAGTGATCCCAAAGGAGTTGCAACGTGTGGAGGTAGTGGGCTTGAGTGGGGTTTGTTGCTATAGATATGTAGTATGGCAGCCCAGTTTGATGGTCATTCTCATCGATAGATGGGACTCCGTGACCAACACATTCCACCTACCGATGGGTGAGATGACTATCACCCTGGAGGACGTGTTCTGATTCTTTGATTACCCATATTAGGTGCCTAGGTTTATTCTATCTCCTCCGAGGCCTCAGAGGAGCTGATTATGTATGTCTTTGGAGAGGGGATGGCTGATCGAGATTCCATAGTGCCGCTTTGAGCTATGGATAGATGTACCTTGCCCATCCGGAGGAGATAAGGCTAGTGGTGCTATTGATGGAGGAAGTGTGCTACTATACACTACATGACGTAGAGGGTGGATTCTTTCCCCGATCACCGATGGGGTTCTCCATGAAATTATGGTGTATGAGACCTACTTTTCCTCAAAGACGAACATTCTTGCTACGGTTGTATAGGGAGTTGTGGGCATATGGATAGTTGCACGAGTTTAGCTCATGTGTTGTACATTTATCTTTTGCACTATTGGGCCTACGAGCACATAGTTTTTGTGTGACCTATAAGGATGCTCCGAGTAGATGAATTCCCAAAGAAGATTTGTGTGGATGGGATATAGGAGATGGGTGCCGGTGATAGGAGAGCACAAATTTGATAGGGCCGACAAATGATGTGGCCCATTTCGATAGTTACTAGAGAGGGTTATCCGGAGTGGACATTATATGGAGGCCATATGTGGGATTCCCCTCATATAGGTATATGAATGAGGAGCTAGTTGAGCTCCACTAGAGATATGGATACAAGGTCATCGTTCCAGGAGGAGGAGATGATCCCAATGTGAGTCGACGGTAGTTCAAGCTAGTATAGGACATTCCTCCACCCTTCCCACAATATCGGAGAGATGACGTGGAGAGGCCCTTACCTCTACCATAGCCTACAGTGCCCACAGGGTAGGAGGAGCAGGTAGTGGACCAGCAGATAGATGATGTTAGATGCACAGACAGGTACAAGTAGTGGTGGGCGGCTTAGTTACAATCCATACCACCTAGACTGGGGCAGCCAGATCTAGCAACCATTACAGTGCAAATAGACACCCTATAGGGGTAGGTAGCCACGTTCATTACCCAGTTGGGTATACTACAGACATAGTTGGAGGGTTTGGAGGTAGAGGTAGTAGATTTACACGTACAAGTGGCTAGTTTTCGAGGATTAGATGGCTGATGGAGGATATGAAGATGGAGAGGAGGGGGATGGTTAGGTGGTAGCCTTAGAGGCTCATGTGGAAAGCGTACGGGGCTAGTTGGCCACAACCTGGCACATATTAGGGACTTACGAGGCCCAAATACAAGCACAAGAGCAGGGGGCACCACCACAAGCACCGGGAGTAGGTTCTAGTTCACAGGTAGGCACAGGGTAGTGTGTTACAGGGTAGGTACAGGGGCCGAGACTATGGGACCACTATAGACCTTCTCGTATCTAGGATACGGGATGCCCTGGGTGAGGTGAGATACTATTAGGACTAGTTGATGGTAGCCTAGATAGATTACATACCCTATGCCGAGTACAGTCACAAAAGGCATCCAATGAGAGGATGAGATCCCACACTCACAGTGTGGAGAGCACAGGAGGTTAGTGAGCTCAAACCCGATCGAAAGAGGCCACTAGCGCATAAAGACCATCTCTAGGTGAGGTGCCAATAGGGAAACAAGAGGCCGAGGGTACATGTGACACAGAGATGGAGGACATCTGACGAGATGCCTGATATGCGGTCACCTATTTTTGATGTATAATAGCTATTTTTTTGGGATATATATATCGGCCAAAGACACCGAAGATAGTGAGGATGTACGAGTGAGTTGTATATTTTGAGCATATATCGGCCTACGTGCTGAATATATTTTGTAGTGATTCATTATTTTTTGTATATATGAGACCTATTTGCATGTCGGTGAAATTTTGTATTGTATATTGGCTTTGTGTGTGCCAATGAGTTCGAGATGATGGACATGATGAGATAGCCATGTATATTTGAGATACACATTGATTTATATATGATGAGATACATGCTATGATTTGATTTGTTGATGTGTTTATGAGATATGAATTTGTTGATTTATTATTTTGTTATGGATGGAAAGTAGGTGAGTTAGGCATGATGGAGTCAGGTTGGTTTAGGCATGGATCGAGTCAAGTGTAGGGCATGGATCAAGTTAGGTTATAGGCATGGATTGAGTTAGGTTATAGGCATAGATGGAGTTAGGTTTTTAGGCATGGATCGAGTCAGGTTATAGGCATGGATTGAGTCAGGTTATAGGCATGGATTGAGTCAGGTTATAGGCATGGATTGAGTTAGGTTATAGGCATGGTTGGAGTCAGGTTGGTATAGGCATGGTTGAGTCAAAAGTAGGTGAAGTGGTGATTCATTATTTTATGTAATGAATGATAACATGGGTCATATGTGAGATGTGGTATAATCTATGCATAGTGATGATAGAGAAATGGTAGGTGTAATAAATGTATGTTGTGATAATGTTTAAAATATGAAACAATTTGTTATGTATGTGGTGTAATTTCCAATTTTGGGTATAAAAGGGAGACGAAGTTAGGTGTGATGTAATGTGAGGTACATGGAAGATGAATTGTTTAGGGTAGAGGATGGCCGAGCTAACCTCCAAGGGCCCCATGCCCTCGAAGTGTAGCCTACATAGTCCTGGTGAAAAGGGACCTTAGGTCGATGTAGTTCTTCCATGAGCTAGGGAAGAATATGAGGGGTTATGAAAATGAGTTGGTAGGTTTTTGGGCACGTTTTGGGTTTAGGTTTGTCAGGTGTGGGTAGATTATAGGTAAAATGATATAGGTGATGGAGATTGTGATAAAATAAGGAGATTACCCCAAAAGTAGGTGTCGAGGACCAAGTCTTGTATAAGGTAATCAAAACATAAACAAATACGGTTCAATGATAAGAGTGGGCAATAAAGCCACCGATTAGGTACGATCATACTAAGTAGAGTAGACCTTGGCAGAGGTGATGAATGTAAGACCCTAAATACATTGTATGATTGACTATTCTATGGTGAAAAGTAGTCGCATGATCACCAAATTTCTAAGTTCCAAGAAGTCCCTTCAGGCAGTAGGAAATGATAATGGACATGGTTTGAAGGGTGAAAAGTGGGTAATTTTGCATATGGTATAGGTAGCATGTGTTTCGAGCAAGAAAACCTAGCTCATAATGGGCAAGTCCATGACAAAAAGGTTGAGTGTTTTGATTTATAGTTGAGATAGACTAATCGATGTGGGAATTCTATATGTGATGAATAAAATTGAACTCCTTGAGGTCTTCATGAAGCTAATCGATGTGGGAAGCTTCGGTTGCTCTTGTTTTTTTTTAAGAGCTTTACATAGCTGTATTTTGAGGGGGTAGTCTATTTATAGCAGCAATTATCGAGAGGAAGATGTCCTTTTGAGGGATTCATCTTTTTGGTATAAGTTTGAGTCAAGGAGTTTGGTCCCATGTGAGGCCTTGAAGTTATGGACAAGACAAAGGTTGAGAATAAGACTCTTGCTCAAAAGGCAAGGTTGAATGACCATGAGATCTCATCTAAAGGTAGATGAAAAGTATCCATGAGAATCATGCTATGTGCGATGCCATGGTACACTTATTAAAGAGAAGATAACAAGTGACGGGTACTCACATGATTCTTGTTTAATCATTGGTGAGGTTTATGGAGTGAAATATTGCTCTAGGGATGAGCGTGGAAAGAGACAAAAAGTGAGGTAGGGCTACAAATCAACAATAAAATGGTTGAAGATGTAAGGCATTAAGGGCTCGTTTCGAGTTTACCATCGAGTGAAGATAAACGATAAGCACCTGATCCATAGGTATGAGTAACGATGTATGGTCCAAGCTAATTAGGAGAAAATTTTCCCCATTTACTTCTTTTTGCTTTGGTTACATGTTGATTTTCTTTTAGGACAAGGTCACCAACTTGGAAGGTTCATTCATGGACACATTTGTCATAGGTACATTTGATACATTTTTTGGTAAACTTGAAGGTGATCTAGAGCATTAAGACGACATTTGTCTAATAACTCTAGTTTGTGCTAAATAGTCTGACAAAATTCATCATCATTGAGCATGTCATGAAGAGAAATGTAGAGTGGGGGAATCTGGACTTCGAGAGGTAGGAATTCCCTTATATAGTAGACCAAAGAAAATGGTGTGGCCACAAAGGGAAGTGTGAATACTAGTGCAAAGTATGCCCACAGGGGCAAAAGGAATGTGCGTATGCCAATCCTTCCCGTATATCGTCAACCACTTTCATAAGAGCTTTTTTGAGGGTTTTGTTAGTGGATTTGGCTTGTCCATTGGTTTGTGGGTAGTAAGTGATGAGAAACTAAGTGAATGCGAAGGCATTGCAAAGTTTTTGCAATGTTTTGTTTTTGAATTGTTTTCCATTGTCGGTGATGAGGTGATGTGGAACACCAAAGCAATAAATGATGTGGGGGTTGATGAAATCACATATTTTATTATCTTTCATGGAGATGAGTGGGATGGCTTCCACCCATTTTGTATAGTATTCGTAAATGTTGATGATCCATTGATGGCGCTGGGAAGAATGAGGATTGATTTCTCTGACAAGATCTAATCCCCATTGAGATAAGGGCCAAAGGTCTCGAGTGACCTGTAAGGCATGACTAGGTGTATGATGAAGATTATAATGTTGTTGGAATTTTACACAACATTTGACGTAGTCGCAACAATCATGGTTAAGGGTCGGCTAGTAATATCCTAGGTGAAGAATACACTTAGCAATAGCAAGGGCACTGAAGTGGCCTCCACATATACCATCATGAACTTCCTTAATGGTATAAGGAATTTGAGAACTTGTGAGGCATCGTAAGAGAATACCATCAAAGCCACGCTTATAGAGGAGTCCCCCCAGGATGACGTAACGAGAGACCTTTTTAAGGAAGGCACATTTTCCGTTATGGGTGAGATCAGAAGGTAAGATGGAGAGAGAAAGGTAGTCAGAGTATTGTTTATACCAAAGGTCACTTAGGTCAGGGGTAGCGGTTCTAATCGAGTAAACATCATGAGGTAAATAATAAGGTGATTGGAGGTGTTGTACGGTGACATATATTTTAGAATTAGTGGGAAAAGTAGGTATTTTGGAAGCTAAACAGGCCATGGTATATGCAAAATTTTTGGTTGAATGTGGGATGGTTTGAAGGGTGTAACGGTCAAAGGTGGTCAAAAGTATGTTTACATAATGTTTATACTTTTGAAGTATCTTGTTATGAAATTGGTACATACCATTGACTTGGTTGACTACCAATTGAGAATCACCAAATATGTTGATTGATTTGACATCCAGGGAATAGGTGGTCGGGAGACCTAGTATGAGTGCTTCATATTCGGAAATATTGTTGGTACATTCAAAATGTAATTTGAACAACAAAGGAATGGGTTCCCCATCAAGAGGAATGAGGATAATACCAGCCCTACCCCCATGATGACACTTGGAACCATTGAAGAAGAGTGTTATTTGGTAAGGGGTTCATCCAAGTGAGAGGGTAGCAATTGACTCATCCGGAAAGTCAAAATTAGAAGGTTGATCCTGAAATAGGTACATTGGCCAATTGGTGGGTGATAGCTTTTCCCTTGATGGAATTTTTATAAATGAATTCAAGGTCAAGATCAGCTAAAATCATAAGCCATCATGTGATTTGTTGATTTTGATAAGGTTTGGCATACATGAAGTGTAAGGGGTCAAGGTGTTGGTCACAACATAGGTTATTTGGTTGAGTAGGTAATGACGAAGTTTGGTGGCAATAAAAACTAAGGCTAAGAAAAGTGTTTCAATGGGTGTATCGTGGTTTCAAGTCTAAAAGAGTATGGATTATGTAATAAACTACCTTCTCCCTATGTTGTTCATTGCGATGAGCGAGCATGGGTCCTAGGGAATGATCGGTAGCTGATATGTATAGGTAGAAAGCTTGATTGTCTTTAGGTGGAATGAGTACGAGTGGTTGGAGAAGGTATTGTTTTAAGGCCTCAAAAGATTTGTGATAGTCATCATCCCATTTAAAGGAGACATCCTTCTTGAGCAGATGATGAAATGGTTGACATTAATAAGATAATTGTGAAATGAAATGACAAATAGAGTGTAACTTTCCTTGTAGGCTACAAAGTTGTCAAAGGTTAGTAGGCGGAGGCATTTCAAGAATGGCCTTGAATTTAGCAGGGTCAACTTCTATACCACAGAGGGAAACGATAAATCCCAAGATCTTTCCTAAGAGAGAAGATGCACTTCTTAGGCTAAAGGTGGACACAATATTTAATGAGACGGTCAAAGATGGTTTTGAGGATGGTAAGGTGCTCGGAGTGACATTTAGATTTGGCCAAGAGATCATCCACATAATCTTCCAATATGTGATGTATGATGTCATGGAAGATGTAAGTCATAGCCCACTGATACGTGGCACCAATTTTTTTAAGGCCAAAAAGGAATAAATTGATAGTAGAAGGTCCCCCAAGTGGTGATGAATGAGGTCTTGAGTTGATCTTCTAGGGAAAGCAAGATTTGGTTATAACCCGAGAAGCCATCCATGAGTGATAGCATCTCATGACTAGCGGTAAGGTCAACTAGTTGATCAATACCAGGTAAGGGAAAGTCATCTTTCGGGAAGGCTAGGTTGAGGTCATGGAAGTCCACACAAATGCAAAGTCCCCCTGTTGCTTTAGTGATAGGGACAATGTTAGAAATCCAATCGGATAATAAATGGGTAAGATGAAGGAAATGGAAATAAGGTGCTAAAGTTCCTCTTTGACGAGAAGAGCAATGCAAGGGTGCATTTTCCTCAGATTTTGTTTGATGGGTTTGGCATTGGGAACGGTTACAATATTATGGATGACTATGGTGGGGTCAATACCAGGAATGTCTCGCTTAAGACCAAGTGAAAGCATAGTTATGATAACTAAGAAAAGAAGTGATGGCTTCTGTTCAAAGCAACATCTAAAAATTGTCCGATCTTTAGGATGTGCGGATTGTCCAGTATGAATGTTGATCTCGATAGTCGATTCATCCAACATGGTTTATGTCTCAGAAGGTAATGAACAATGAATATATGAGTCTTCTACACAAAGGTAGGTGAGTATGGATTCATCATCCTGACATTGAACGATGTTAATTGAAGGTGTATCGTCATCGATCATTTCAGGATACAGTAAGGGAAGAGAGGAAGGGGCCTCAACCTCATGTTGATAAGTAAAAGGCCCCAATGAAATGGTGTTTATGAAAAAAAAAAGTTAGGAGGGATAGATTCAGGATCCATCGACTTCGTCGGTGAGGGTGGTGATGAAGGTGGAGAAGAGCTAGTGTCCTTAATGAGTTCAATGCGGGCTTGTTTGGTAGGTGGTTCGGGAAAGCCGATACCACTACGGTCATTATGTTTATGGGTGGTACATCGAATAATGGTATGGCAGACTTTCTCATAAAATCCAAAACCAAAACCATTCCATGCACATCGATGCGAGGAAAGTGTGGGAAAAATGGCGATTGGTAAGTGATTGGAAGTCAACAAAAAAGGGGCAAGTTTTTGGCAAAGTGGTTCAGGTGCGTAAGTGGTAGTATCAATTCGCCCATAGGTGAGACTAGTATGAAGATGAGGAGGAATTCTCTTATGTGGTGATTGTAGTGAGGGTGTCTTTGGTGAAGACTTCCATACTCTTATGGAGTGAGGAAGGTGTTGACACTATATAAGCGGTACTCCCGTGAGTGAGGCATTGAAAAAAACTTCCAAAGGATCGATGGTTGGTATGTAGGTAGCTAGAATGGATGATGTGTTGGAGGTTGACGTAGAGGTGGAGTTAATGGATTGGGAAGCTGATGGGTCAGCCGTGGAGGTTATGGAAATGGTAGGAATAGAGGAGATTTATGCAGTAGAAGTAGTGGTTGTACTAGTAAGTGGAAGTGTAGGTGAAGAAGTAGCGGTTGTGGAGGTAGACGGCTTAATAGGTATGAGCACATCATTGGGTTGGTAAAGCATGTTACATGTTTTGAAAGGTGAGGGGTCAGTTGGAATGGTATAAGTGTGTCCTTCATGTTCAAACTTTACACAACGATGCAAAGTGGAAGGAACAAAACTCATGACACGAATCTAGTGTCCGCCAAGAAAACAAGTTATATTAGAATTCCCCTTCCACAATGTAAATTTTTTTGGAGCATAAGGCAGGGGGCCCATGCGAACATGAAGGATGACAAAGGCCTAGTGTAGAGGTGATAGCATCATTGAATGAACATAACATGACTAGATGTTTATCCATGTAATTGTCGGTATGTGCATTTGAGGAAATGCATGGGATGAAATGATGTTAATGTTAGCACCCCCATCAATCATCACATGGCATACCCGTATGTCATCAATGTGGATAGAGATGAAGAGGGCCGGGTCTGGGTCATAATTTTGGTGTGGTGCAATCTCTTCCTCTAAGAAGCTAAGGGAGGCCACTTGGTAAATAGGGTGGGGTGAAGATGAAGGTGGTAATTTGGTGAGAAAGGCTACATGATGGGGTGTGATAATGGAGGCTACGAGTGTAGGGTCATTGGGAAAAACCTCAATAGATTGAAGAACCTCCATGAGAGCTTGACGATGGAATTTTGAGGTTTAGATGAGGTCATATAAGGACATTTTGAGGGGAGACTGGTGTAATTTTTTGAGCATGGTGTGATGTGTGACACCATTAGAAATGGGGTACGTGTGGCCATGGATGGTGATTTTAGGTATAGGTGCAGATGGTATGTTGGGTATAGGATTGGTTGGTGGGTTAATTTCCTTCTCTTTACCCTTATCCTTCTCTTACGAGCACATGTATTGATGTGAATCATGTTGATCTGAGGGGAGTTGGCAAATGGAAAAGGTGTAGGGTGAGTGGTATAATGACACGAAAGGAAAACACCTATTGGAGGAGAAAAAAACCTGTGAGGTGAGTTGGGCACAACGACATTTGGATGGTAGGATGGCAAGTTCTCTTATGTGAACCATGTTAATTTCAAATTTTGGGGGTGGATCTAGGATTTTGAGGTCGAGATTGTTGTTTTTGAGTGGGCGGTGTGGGAATGGGTGTTGGTGAAGTAGGATCCTCGTTGAGAAGGCCTTTGTCAATTTTGGCCTCTAGAGGACACAACTAGATAAGGATGGTTTTCAAGGCCTTGCATTTTTCCACATCGTGTCCTGGAACATGATGGTATGTGCAAATTTTAGTATCATCAAACCCTTTTGGCTTGGGTTTGAGGGGGTCATAAGGTCTGAGTGGCAGTAATGTGATGACATAAGTCTTAAGGAGGTTGGTTAAAATTTTGGCATAGGACCTTGCTAGTGGATCACAATGGGAATTGAATGTGGGTTTGGGTGTAGGTGTGGTTGATTATCGAGGAATGGTGTTTGGAAGAGGAGGAGCAGATCAAGTTATAGGTTTGGGTCTTTGGCATGGTTTTGGGTATCGGTCATGCTTGTTTAGGTAGGGGTATAGTAGATGGATTGGTAGGAGGGTGTGTGGTTGTTGTGACTACCTTATTATGGGGTAGTGGAGTTTTGCTTTTGGGTTACACCTTCTTGGGTAAAGGTGATGTGGGTGTACGAGTTCTAGAAGGAAAGGAAGATGGGGGAAGAGGGTGAGTTACCCACGGGGATAACAAAGGTGCTATGGAGGTAGATGACGTAGGTCATGCTTGGGGTATGAGAGACAACGTCTGAAGTGTAGTGGGTAGTGAAGCAATAACTAAGGGTATTGGAGGTATGGGTTGTAAAGATGCTATAGATGTGGGTGTAAGTCATGTTGGGCATCTAGGTAGGTTAGAGGTTTGTGAGGAAGGAATGGGAGGTTGGGCTTTTGGTTTATTGGTGGGTGGAGGTTTCTTGGCCATGTTGGGAAGTTGAGATCCTAAGATGGATGGGACAGGTATAGGTGTGGTTGGAACAGCTAGGGTATGATTTCTATGGGTTTTGTGCTTCCGTCTGGGTGTCGAGTAGGTGTGGTGTTGTCTTTGGAGGATGTAGCGAAATCTAGTTTGTGGTGGATGAGTAAGGTTGGTAGTCGGGGTGACGCCTAAAGTGGTAATAGGTTTAGTCGAGGATGATGTTGTAGGTGTGGGTTTGGGTTTAGATATAAATTGGGTAATGGGTAAGGGTGTGGTTTGATCTATGAAAGGTGTCATGGAAGGAGTTGTGATAGAGGTAGTTATGTTTGGTTTGATTGGTTGAAATATTTTTGGGTAGATAGTGGAAGTATTAGCAAGTGACCTTTGCATCTGTGTTAAAACCGGAAGTAGAAGATGTCCCCATAGTAGGGCTCTATCCACATAATCTAAGTGATCATCTAAATGTGAGAAAAGATTTTCTATAGGTGGATTTTATGAGGACCTAATGGCAATTCCCGTAAAATATGTCTTAGAGACAGGGAAAGCAAATAGCTTTAGTTTTCATGGTTAAGAGAGCCAAAAGTAGGATTGTAGAATTTTGGGTAGCGGATGGAGAATGCTCACCAAGAGGCAAAGGTATCTCAACTAGGTCTAAGGAAGGTGTAAAAGTGATGGAATGTCCTCTATGAGTGGAGGAATGGATAGGTGCTCTTTTATGGGTGGAGGAGGTAGTGGGTGCTCTTCTGGGGTAGAGGCACTGTGGGTATAGGTTCTCTAAGTGGAGAAGCCGGGGTGAGATGGTCTTAATGTTAGTGGAAGACTCCTCTGTAAGTGATGAAGTAGATGAAAGATGCTCCTCTATGGGTGAAGGAATAGGGAGGTTAGTTCGATGCGGAAGGAGGATTTTGGGATAGGATTTCCTCTATGAAAGGAATGTGAGGTAATTGGGAGGTGAAAGGTACATCATTAAAGATAGTGTGAACCTCATGAGTATGGTTATCATGAGTTGAGGTCTCATCGGTTTGATCAAATGAAGGGGCATGGTTGGGAAATGGTTTCTTGAAGATGTGTAGGTTTTGGTTGGCAGTGCATTAGGATTATCCATGGTTAACTCACCTTTCTCGAGCATTTCTTGGACAATATTTTTGAAAGTGATGTAGTTGCTGTCACTATGACCCTTTACTCGATGATAGTTATAGAAGTCATGTTATTTATACCATGCGGGCATGGGGTGAGTAGGGTCAAAACCAATGTGTGGTTTTATGGGTGGAAGAGTGATGGCTCCAGCTTTGATAAGCTTTTCTAAGACAAAAGAGTAAGGTTCCCTAATTGGGGTGTATTTCCATTGCTCTCGTTTGAATTGAAAATTTTGGACAAGTGAGAGATTAGATGAGGGGGTAGCTTGATTTGATGGATGTGTTGGGCCAGCCTTGAGTACCATTACATTAGTGGTGTCCTTATCTTTTGAATAATTATTTTTTGGTTTAGAAGAAGAAGAGGTATCATTCGACTTGAATGCCGAATTTTTATTGTGTAATTGGATTTTCTTCTCTTCGATGGCTTGAATCTCTAAATTTCGTGCCATAGTGAATGCTTCATCGAATGTTCAGAAGGTTTGGACCTATAAGGTTAGTGAGATATGTCTTACACAAGCCCGTGTGAAGAGCTTGATGAGTTCTATTTGTGGCATTGGAAGTTGAGTTGGTTTATCAAGATACGCGGCAAGTGAAAAATATACGATAGATTCATCCTCATACTAACACGTGGAGTATAGGTCGGTCATGGTAACCTTCTTGATGATATTGATAGACAAAAGATCTAAGAAGGCTTGGGCTACTGATTGAATGAGAATATGGAGTGTCTAGGTAACCCACTATACCAATCTATTACGAGTCCAGTTAGAGACATGGGAAAGGTTCTCAAGAGCAAGGCATCATTGTGAGCGATCAAATAACACCCGTGTTTGAATGACCGCAAATACTTCTACGGGTATTCTTTGCTATTGAAATAATTGAATTTAGGTATTTCCCAATGCACAGGGTATGGGTGGATAGGAATGGATGGGTGGATGGGATTGTTGCAAATATCATCATAGGTGAGAGTGTTGCGTGAGCCGAGGTTGATGCTTCTAATGTCCGCATCATTTCTAACATCAATTTGATTAGGTCATTAGTAGGTTGTGATGATTGGGTGCCTCCTTTAGCATGAGAGAGTTGGTTTTGGGCATATAATGGTGGTGGCACTCCAGTATATGGTGCTACCATGTAGGTTGATTGGGAAGAAGGTAGTGAAACAGGGGTACATAACTTTGAGTGAATAATGGATGAAATGGGAGGTTCTTGGTAGTATGTATATGGGGGTAGAAGGGTCATGGTGACCCTAGTGGAAATGGGGGCTAATGATTGTGAAATAGAAAGGACCATGTTCGAAATGGGGTAGGGGTCACCAACACTTTGGAGGTGGTAATGTAGTGACGGGTATGTATGAGACATTAGGGGTGGATGAGGTTCTGTTTTGGGTAGTTGTCGCGGTATGGTGGATGTAACAGGTGTCATGGAGGTGGCGGGGCCAATAGTCGAGTGGGTATAGGACCTATCTCAGAAAAAATTGTGGGTAACATAGATGTGGGTAGCACGAGCTAGATGGGGCTGATGCGGGAGTGGGAGTGAGAGTTACGGGGATAGATACGGGCATGCCATATATCAACCGACCCAAGGAATCTCAAGTGGATGAGTTGGAAAGGTAACACTTGCAAGGCGGTAGGGTTTTGTTCAAGGACATGTATGAACTCCTCATCTCTAGTAGTGATAGTGATAGGTTTGATGGGTTCCATGGATGGTGATAAAATGGAAGGTGGTGAAGGGCTATGTGGGAGTGGTTGACAAACCCGACATGAAATATGAGTGTGGTTGCTTGTCTTTGGGTTAGCACCATGTGAACCGGTACTTGATCGGTAGGGCTGCTTCTTTGTAAATGACATAGAAAACAAAAGAAATAGGTGAATCGATGGTAAAATTGGATTAGGCACCAAATGGTGGTTGGAAAGTAAAAGCAGGCTAACCGATGTCGGTTAAGGAAAACTAACACCGATCGGGGGTAACCGATGCCGGTCACTATAGAAAATGGTCAATGAGTGAAAAACAAGGTAGAAGGTCAAATATGACAGGTATGCCAAATTTGATGGTGTTTTACAATGTCAATGAGAATGATGGCAATGATAGGGACTGTGAAAAGTGGAAGAAAATGAATAAAATGTCCTTTTGGGTAGGTTAACAAAAGGACAAAGAACCGATGATGGTAAGAGGTAACTGATGACGATTACTATGAAATTGAAACATTGATGAAAGAAAAGTGGTTGTGAATTAAAATATGGTGTGGAATCAGACCTAGAATTCTGAGAATGATGACAATATGGTCCAGGCACACTCAGGTGAAGCCGGAATACACCAGCTATGATGAGGAGCATGCAACGATGAACAAAAATGAAGAACTTGATCTCTCACCTCAAAATGCAAGCCAAGCAGAAACACTAAGAAAAATGCGATCCTAGGAGTTCCTTTTCTATTATGTTTGTTTAGATTATGCTATTTAGGGACTGACACATGAATTGTGAAATAGGGTTTTTGGTGAGGATGGCTTCCTATGAAGAAGGATATCTAAAAGGTGAGGTTTGGGTATGTTATGGTGGGGTTGGATTCACTCAAGTATGACTCGACAAAGCGGTGAGTGGGAGTACCTGTCAATCCTCATATTAGTGTGATCATTGACAGGCGTTCCCAGGAAAGATGTTGTTTAAGAATATGTGTTTGTTTTGAATTTGTGTAATTTTGCAAGACTCAGAGAGAGAGAGAGATGTGCTTTCTATGATTGATTTTTCAACCATCAGTCATGACTTCCAACGTATAGGTTGCCCTTAATTAATTTGAGCTAATGTGATAAATCAAAATGCAATGCATTTATTTTTAAGCCCAAATCAAGTATTAAGTTGGATGACACAAAAATATGTAGAGGAAGAGGGATGCTCTTTCACTACAATTTAGAAAACATGAAGAAATGGTTCTTTTTAATTACACCAAAAGAAAAGTTTCCTTTAGAGCAAATAGAAAGAAAAAGGTGGGTTACCAAGGAAGAACATTAATGTGTATGCTTTTCATAAGGGAAAAAACACAATTTTTCCTAGGAATGAATGAAATGCAAGGAACCCTAGATGGGTACCACTAGGCGTTCCAAAATGTTTCACCTGATTCTTAGATCATTTCTTTGAAGTGTTGATGAAATAGATAGGGTAATGGGCATAGGAGGAATACCTATTCAAATGTTGGTTTGATGGGTTATTGCACATGTATGACTTCTAAATCCACATCTGATCATGAGATCTTCCTTTTGGCTAGGAGGAGCTACCCTGTAATAAAAGAAAGACCACCGAAGGAATTAGACAATATGTGTAGTGAATCGCTTTCTAGCGTATGCTAGATCTGGGAAGTGTGATACTTCTAGATGGCTAGCGATCCACTTTTTAAAACAATTTAATATGGAAAACAAAGTAAATCCTATTGTAATTCGAAATTATTTAGGTATCTCACTTAAAAACAATAATAAATGGATCTAATCTAACAGGCTAAGCTAGAATAAGATCCAAAGGTCAAATAACCGGTTTTGGGTCTTTGCGGGTCTAATAGAGGTCTCGGGTAGATCACGGGTGAATGACGGTGAGATGAAATTTGGTGGGTAGGTCTCTATTCTCGGTTATATGGGCAAATACAAAGACTGATGTTGATCAAGGGGTGACCGACTGCGGACGATTAGGTGTAACTTGTGCCGATTCTTATGGAAATCTAGGAATGCCATAGAATCAGCTTTGGGTATCCTTTGTGATTGCACAAAGGACTTTGGTTGGTTGGGATGAGGTATTGGGTGACTGGGGTAGGATTTGGTGAGGTTTTAATGGGTATATGGAGGTGGAAGTGTTGGAGGAGGTCAATAGGTGGCTATGTAAACAATAGATGACAAAATAATGATGGAATGAAATAAACCAGAAGTATAACGTTTACTTACTTGGATTCTGGTCCGGATGCCTATGAGTGAGGGATGGAGGTGCTAATGAGAGGTTTGAAGGCTACGGTGGTCACCAATTGAGGGAAAGCTTTTACATGGGCTGCATGTACATTCCTCTTTGCTTGCTTAGATCAAGTCATTCTTTGGGATGGGCATGTAAGAAAATATGTGATCTCCTTCCTTGCATGCATGCTCTCGCTAGAATTTGCTAATGATCTCTAACTTTTCCAATCATTTTCCCACCTTCTGCTAACTTTCTTCCAACCTTGAGAATAAGGTTGTTTTGGGGTTAAAGGGTAACACGGTGATTACTGACTTAACCAAAGAATGGTTAGGGGTAATCATCGTCAGTCAAGCCGGGAGTTTCTAGGTATACTAAAATAGGGAGATCCTCTTGATTTCCTCAAATCTCATGTCGTTAACCCATGGATTAGATTGGGATATTCTTGTAAGCATACAGGAATGTGGTTATAGGGAATGTAGGCATTGATTTTTAGGGTTTGGTTAAGTCTTAGTTAGTTATGACAACTTACTAAGAATAGATTTTAGGTTGAGTTATCTTGATGAGGTGTCTAAGTGGACTATATGTGTGGATATTATTTAAATTAACATATTTAAATAATAAATATGGTGAGGATAATGAATTAATTTAATTAGATTAATTAGATTAATATTAGTGGGGTGAAGGGGGCCATGGCTAGGTGAATGTGATAAAGGGTGCTTATTCATCGAGGGACCAAAGGGGAGTGTGACCTAATTTTATTTTCTACAACTATTTTAATAATAACATTAAAAATTATTCAAATTAATAATTTAATATTATCATACTTAATCATTAATCGAATTACTAATAATCTCTAATAATAGAATACATATTCTTTAAAAGAATATAATAATATAATCATTGTTTATTAATAGTATTTTATTAAACAATGTATTTGTATCCCATTGATTACCTTAATTTCTACAAAAATAACCTTAATATTTTTGAAATACAACTACGTATTTGAACCAATGTTAGTCAAACACCACGAGCCATCACCCATACGGTGAATGGTAGAAAACACATAGTAAGCATCGACCCCAGGGTATTAACATAGTAAACATCGACCACATAGTATTAACATAGTAAGAATCAACCACATGGTTTTTAACATACATTTCATATATAGCTTGATTTTGAGAAAAGTGGTATAACATATTTGCATTTAAAATCTTATACAATCATAGGCAGAGCCATCAAGTCAATACTCATTCAACCATGACTAGGATAACAAAAATGAACCATACCCATGAAGGAGAAATGATAATACAAAAGAAACACAAACTTTCTCCATTTCCATTAAAATATTTTAATGTTAAAAATGATAAAGATGAGCAAACAGACGATTACATTACTAATATATGCTTAAAGAAGACTGAACTTGCTTTCTTATTTCTTCAAAAATCCTCCAAGGATTTTGCACAAAACAGATAGTTGAAGAACCTAAAATTGAACCAAGAACACTATAAGATCCGTCATTATGGCACATGGGGTTCCCTTCACATTACTCCACCCCACACTAAAACAATGTGTGGTGCTCTATGCACTAAAAATCCTCAAAGAGTAATAAGGGTTACCGATGGCCAAGGCGCTAAACAAAACAACAACACAAAAAGGGAAACACAAGGAAATAAATGCATAAAGGAAATTCTAAACTAACTGGAAAAACTACCTTATTTACAAACACCAAGAAGACTTATTTATAGTAGGGCTTCAACCTACTCCCATTGAATTGTCTAGGCAATTTCATTCCATTTAGTGCTTAATCTGGTATGGAACCTTAGCTCCTTCCCATGGGTGTCGAGTCTCTCTTTTATGTGAGTTTAGTGGGAAACATCATCTATGATTCATGTTTATGAGATCTGAATGGAAGTAAAACATACAAGAATGATATATCTCAGAAAGACCTCTATGTCCTTGCAGTCATTCCAGATAAGAAGTGCTTTAACAAATTTTATAACTATACCAAAACATAAATAAGTTGTACAGACATCCATACTTAATCATAAACATAATTGAAAAGGAACTATGAGAAATATGTATGCATTAGAATCATCAATGTTCATATTCATGTAAGTTGGTAACCTCATTACATTCATGGAGCCATTACAAAGTATTATAGAGAAGTAGACCATAGTCATGCATTATATCTGACTCATATGGCTAGGCTCTCAAAAGAAATTTATAAACCCCATACCCCTGATACATCCTTCCCTAAACATAATTACCCAAAATAGCAAGGTTCTTGTAGTATTTTTGTAGAGCTCCACTTTGTATGTATCTCTCTCCATATATTTCTATAGGTGCTTGTATATATAGGCTTTATGGACTGCCAAATCATCCTCTAGTGGCCTCAGATCCAATGCCAAGTGTTTGAATGTGGTCCTCCATGTGAGCATGCTCCTCCAAGCCTAAGCTTTCCTTTTTTACCATGATGAGCTTCTAGAAGCTTCTACCGTAGGCATGCTCCTTCTTGGGCCACCCTGTCACCAAGCTGGCACCTTATCCACTCCGCATGCATAGTCGGGTCATGCTTTTCACGTGTTCTACCAAAACACCCAATATGGCTAAGTCCCGAACCCTTGGTTCCTTCCACGCATGTGCCACGGGTTTCTTTAAAGCCCTTCTTAAACCATACCACAATGCTTTATCCTTGTGTGCTTTTCTTCAACTAAGCCTTGCATGCCTAGGCACCTTTTTGTACTTACAAAATATTTAAGGGGCCTAAAATTACCCCACACTACATCTATTCTCCATCTACGGGAACACTTCTCTAGTGAAAAGAAATAATACAATAGACTTACACCGTGGGAAAAGAATAAGGGGATGAAAGAATATAGAAAGAAGAAAGAATGGGAAGTGATGGAATCACTGCAATAGGCTAGGAAAATCCTTTTACAAGTTAGCCTCCAACTTTTTCTAGGAATTGACTTCGTTCTACGCTCTCTGACAGAGGTTACCAACCAGGGTGCTCACCTCCACAAATCTTAGCCCATTTCCTTGTGTGCTTATGGTGTTAGAAACTTTCTCTAACTCTTTGCCTACATCATCCAGTGCATCCATTCTTCATGTAATCTATGGGTATAGTTCCTTCAACTAGTTTTTAATTGAACCCCTTAAGGCTTCAATGGCTTCAAATTTTCTTTCGACCTCGGAAAGGATTTTTCCCTTTTCTCCCTATTTCCTTTCTTCTTCTCTTGAAATTCCTTAAGTTCCACTTCATGCATGATGACTAAGATGTCTGCCACTTTGTCTCTGTCCACGCAATTGTCATATGTGGCTTCACCAGTCTGGGAAGTGACTTTTATATCAGTAATAATCTTATTGTACTTAGCTATGAATGCCATAAGCTTCAATTTATCTTCTTTCTCCATTCTTCTAAAGATTCCAAGGCTAATGGATGCCTCTAAATGGCGATAACTCTTGGTAAATCCTCCAAGAATCCTAAGGTAGATCCATACTTTTACGTGGGGGTGTTAGGTCCGGATGCTTCAATACTATAGCATTATTAATAGACTCCACCTTTTTGTACACCACACACACCTTGGCCTTCTCGTCCTTCAACTCACACTATAACTGGGTGCTGATTAGTTTCTCTTGACTAAGCTCCTTTGCCCTTGCAGCTAGCTCTTCCTCTTTCTTCTTCAAGTCCTCCTCCAGATCTTTGATTCTATCATTCCACCCAAAGAGTCTAGCTTTGATTTCAATGGAGACCTTGTTGAGCACATTGCATAGTTGTTCATCCAAGAGCTACTGAGTGTTCACCACTAGATTATCTTCTATTGGCCCTAGAAATGTTATTATTTCCCGTGGCTCACTTCAAATTCTGGCTCATCAAGATGGGACTCAATTTCCCATGAGAGCATCTTCCTCATCCATGGGTATGCAGCCTCCTTGTCAAAATATGACATTGCTACGAGCTCTTTTGTTGGAATCGTTCTTTCGAATCATGTGTGAAACACTTTATTGGGGTCATCAATATTAGCCATCCCTGACCTCTCCTCCCCTGTGTGCCTTCCTCCCATGCGCATGCCCTTAGGAATACTTACAGTTAAAATGGGGCCTCCAGTGCTGCCATGGTCATTTCCTACGCTTTCCTCCTCTTCGTCCAACACTGGCTCAACATTGCATTCTAACTTCTCCTCCTCCAAGGTCTCGATGGCCTTTGTTTCTTCTCTCTCTACCACCTTGGTCATCTATTCCATCATAAGGCTTAGAGCCTTCTATGTCTATGCACCATCCTCCTCACTTCTCATGTCTTGGGTGCCTCTCCCTTCTTGGCTATCCTTGTGCTGCATGAAGAGGAACCCTGCTCCTCTTCTCTACCTTCTTCATCCGAATCATGTACATTGAAAATAGGTGGCCCTTGTTCTTTCTTCAGTTCATCTTCCCCACTATCATCTTCTTCACTATCTTCTTCTTCACCTATGTGCTTGTCCAAACTTCCAGTTTCTTCCGAGGCGGTCTCCTCTTCTAGCCTCTGCTTCTTCCTAATTGGTTATTCTAGTGTAGGTGACTTTATTTCTTCTGCTCCCAAGGACTCCTTTTCTAATGGATTTTCTGGATCTAGAGTCTTTCCCTTGAATATGGGCCTCTTCTTGCACAAATACATGCTTGTTCTAGCACTTGTCCCAGGGGAACCTATTAACTGTGTATCCACCACACTTGGTATCCTATTCTCTGGCTCCTTTTCCACCTACATGGGCGTGGGTCTCTTCCTATTAGTTAGGTCCTCGAGCATAGACACCTCATTCTCCGGATATGTGTTCTTCTCACGATTTGGGTCTTATATAGAGGCATACGCACGTTGTGGATCCTCTGCATTAGGAAAATTCATGGGCTTTATCATCTCGAACCTCATGCGACACGCACCTCTCAACATATGCATGCTTACCATGGTAGACCAACCCTTTTTCATTTTCCCGTGTTCCCATCCACATTACCAAGGTCTGGTTTCAACTTCTTGGACTCTTTGAACTTGTTTACTCCCACTAGGAAGTCTTGTGTTGTGAAGGAAAAGGGGAGCTTGTACCATGGGCTCCATGTATCATCCATTATTTTGAACCTGCCTAGGTAGAAATGTTAGTATACTACAAATTTAGCTTCTCCTTTGGTGGCCGCGACGACAGTTGTTTTGGAATTCTCCATTCTTCCCGAATGCGTTCTTCGGGCATGTATACCATTTCTCCAGGTGTGCATTGTGCATAGTTATCATGGAGTCACATGCATATTTTTCAAATATTTTTGTGGGTGAAGGGTCCGCATCTAGGTACTCCCATATGATTTTTCTCATACATCAAGTACTTGAATTTCTAAAAACACAATTGTTAGTAGGACATTACTAAACAGGATCCTATCACCCGCCTTCACGTAGCTGAAAATCTCAGCTGCAATGAACACAGAACAAGTTATAGATGGTGCCCTCCTATATCTTCCCCGCAAACATACAACTATAGATTATTGACTGGTTCCATCTCTCCCGGCCTTTTAACTTTGTCACCAGATGTGCGGCCATCTTCATTACTAGGTCCTTGATGTTTGTGATATCATAGTACCTTGACCCATTTTTGTATGCATAGGCAGTGATAGTTTCCTTAATTTCCTCTTTATCACCTAGGTTTTCTTCCAAACCGTCTCCTTCACAGATGAGGCCTGTGAAATGTGAGATGAGTTGAGGGGTAATGCACATCTTGCACCCTGTGAAATGGAAGTAGTCTTCATGTATGTGCGACATCAACCATTGATATAGGCACTCAGGCTTCCCAAAGTAGGGAAACTCAAAGAGTTGCAATAACCCTACCTTCTCCAACTTTACCTTCACATCATCGTTATAAATGGGAAAACCCTTTAGTGTCCTTTTATTCATTGGGCACACTAACTCCAGCACCATATCCTTCTCAATTGTGCTTGTACGATGATTGTAGTCATTCACATACATGTTTCTTAGGTGGGACTCCCACTCCTTCCCTAGAAACACTCCATCTGGGTACTTGCATTTCTGCATACCACTCTTCATTTGTATGTGCGTCGGTTTCTTGTTGTTTTCCTTTCCCTTTCCCTTCTTGGGTGTGCCAACTAGTTTCTTGGGTGCCATTGTCTAGGTTTGCTTCTTACTTCAATCACTTCTTGTAACTTTGTTATTTCACTCTTTCCCACCTTAGATCTCAAATTTGTGAAGAAAATTCCTTAAACCCGTGCCCTAGTTCTTCAAACCCTAGCTGGATAATCCCTTCATAAGACGACACCTTCTCACAACTCTCTTACGCCCATGAGATCCCTTTTTTTCTGGTTCATAGATCTAAACTACTCACTTACACTCAATCTCTTAAACTTTTTCTTCACGCAGATCAGTTTTGGGAAGCCCTAGTTTACAAAAATGCAAAACTACTTCTTTCTCCTTATATGTAAAGTGAATAATGAAATGCCTCGACCTCAATTTATATTTTTTCCCCTTTTAAGCATTAAATGCTACTACACCTACCACCATAATTTTCACATTTAATGTGGTTTTTTCAAACAAAGTCTGACTTTAGCACTTTAACTCACGTGTCGACCGTGTGTAGATAATCTTCCAACCTTCGGCACACAACCAACTGCCTAGACAGGGAGACTCTTACACGTGCATCATCGGTGCAAAGACACTTCTTCTCGTTATGGTTTTTGCTCTCACCTACCTTGTGTTGCTTATGTGCTTTTTCCTCCTTTGTATGTGGGATCTAAAAGTAGCCTTATCTTGACACCAACCATCCTTTTCCATCTTCTCTTTCCATGCACCTCTTTCAACAGGGCCATTCAACTAAGATTTTCAACACAACCTTCCTTGGCACTTTACCCATGCTCTCCTTCACATTACTCCACCCCACACTAAAATGATGTGTGGTCCTCTGCACTCAAAAATCCTCAAAGAGTAATAAGGGTTACCAGTGCCCAAGGCACAAAACAAAACAACAACACAAAAAGGGAAACACAAGAAAAGAAATGCATAAAGGAAATTCTAAACTAACTAGCAAAAATACCTTATTTATAAACACCAAGAAGACTTATTTATATTAGGGCTTTAGCTTTACTCCCATCGAAGTGTCTAGGTAATTTCGTTCCATCCAAAGCACTTGTAATCGACACGTGCCTCGAATGAAGGATGTACGAGGTTTTATAGGGACATAACCAATGGACCTTCAACTTCCTAGGATGGCACAAAAACTTAGAATCATACAACAAGACCATCTTCCCAACCTCAAACTTCTTGTTTCTGATGTGGTGATCATGCCATGCTTTTTGCTTTTCTTTTTTATTGTTTGGCTCCACCCGGTGAGTGATCATCTTTCATCCATCTTCATTATTTCATCAATTCTCTCTTCCAATGCTTACTCATCAGCCATCCCTCCTAAACTTGCTATTCACAGAGAAGGTAACATGAATTCAACCAAAGAGAATAACTTCCACACTAAACAAGAATTGAAATGGTGTGGATTTTTTCAACCTTTTATAAGTTGTCCTATAAGCCCATAATATGGTTGATACCTTGTCATCCCAATCGTATCTTCTGACATCAAAAATCCTGGTTAGGGTATGACTCAGTATTTTGTTAAATGCTTCCGCGGTTCCATTTTCTTGTTGGTGATAAGGGGTAGTCTTGTGATGAGCTACCATGAACTCTACTAATAGGATCCTCATGGTCTCATTCAAGAAATGTGTACTCCTATCACTGGTTAAACTTAAAGGACATCCATACCTTGTGATAATGTTCTCCCACAAAAATCCTACTGCTATGGTTGTTGTGTAGTCTTTAGTTGGGGCTTACTCTTCCCACCTTATCAAATAGTCCGTGTAAGTGATTACATAGCGTGATCCAGTCCTATGCGTTACTTGGTGCAATAGGGCCTATGAAGTCTATTGCCCATTTCTCAAAAGGTTCAGCGCTAGGTATAGGGCATAAAGGCATTTCATCTCTCTTTCTTAGCCTAAAATTGTGATGATAATGGTCACACGCTTTACAATAGTCCTTGCAATCCTTATACAGAGTTTCCCACCACAATCCTACCATTAAAATTTTACGCGCAGTGGCATCACCTACATAATGTCCACCCATACTTCCTCCATGTGCTTCCTCTATGATGGTGAGGTGCTCATGCTCTAGTACACACCTGCACAAAACTTCATCATGCCCTAACTTGTATAAGTCCCCACTGATCAACATGTAGGGCATGACGCATATGGCTAGTTGATTTCTTTCTAATGCCTTCATCCCTTCTGACGCCACACCTTCCTTTAAGAATACTGCAATCTCCTTCAAATCTAAGGGCATGCTTCACAACTTAAACAATTGTGTGTCTCGGCATAGTCTCTTTAATACTTTGCACATCCTCCTTGAATCAATTCTTGACAGATGATCGGGTCCACAATTAGTCTTTCCTGCTACACAAATACCATAAACTCAAACTCTTGAAATAATAGCACCCACCGACATATTTTCCCTTGTAGAATGGGCTTGTTCACTAAGTACTTTAACACCATGTGGTTGGTGTAAAATACAAAGGGTGTTTCCGGTGAGATCTTTGTCTAAACTTGAAAAACATGTAGATCATTGAAAATGCTTTGCGCTCGACCATGGTGTAATTCTTCTCTCCTGGTGTCAACTTCCTACTTGCAAAACATAGAGGATGATTGACAATTCCTTCTCTTGGATGTGGAATCACTGCTCCAATGGTGGTTCCTGAGGCATCTACATGAACATGGAATGGCTTTCCCAAGAGGGAAAATGTAATATATGCGCGGTGACAAGCCTATCCTTTAATGTGTCAAACAACTTCTATTTCACCTCTCCCCAATGGAAGGAACTTTTATGTCTGAGTAATTCTTCTAGAGGCGCGGTGATCTTGGCATACCCCTTGATGAATTTCCTATAATAACCCATATGCCCAAGGAATTTCTGCACTGCACTTTGGCTAGTAGGCTCCCCCAATCCCAAAATCACTACAACCTTGGCAGGATCTACCAGTAAGCCCTCCTTACATATGATATGTCCTAATAACATCCCAAAGGGGGTAGCAAAGACACACTTTTAATGTTGAGGGATATCCTTAACTGCTGACACCTCTCAAACATCAGCCTCAAATTATCCCGAGGGTATTTCACTAATCCATACACTATCCAATCATCCAAATAAACCTAAAGAAATTTTTGGATGGAGTCTTGGAACTCCCCGAACCACTATGTGTGAAAAAGTAGGTGCATTATTCAACCCAAAGGGCATGACTGTATGCAAAACTTCCCCATTCAAGGTGGAAAAAGTTGTCTTCTCATTATGCGCCTTTGTAATCCGGACTTAGTGGTACCCCGAAAATCCATCCGTAAAGGAATAGATTTTGCACTCAGTGACTCCTAAAATTTCTTCCATGAAGGGGGTTGGAAAAGGATTGATGACACAAACTACATTCAGCTCCCTATAATCCACGTAGATCCTAATCTGCCCATCCTTCTTGATGTTTATTACCATCAAACTTATCCATTTTGATTCTTCCACAAATTCAATTATCCCAGAAGCTATCATTTTGTCTATCTCTTCCTTTACCTTTACGCACAAATTGGGATTCATCTCGGTAGGGTCTCTTCTTGACTGGTGCACACCATCCTTCAACTTTATCCTCATCTTCCCCAAGGAATGGTGGATGCCTTTGAGCTCATGGTACATACTTGTAGACACCAAATTTGGGTCTTACAACGCCATTTACCCTGTATCTTATCCCGCAACCTAACCCTACCTCACCACCTAAAACCTTACACACCTAATGATTTATTAATTACCTTATAATTAATAAATCCACATCTTCAAACCTGCCACCTCATCTCGCCACCTCACCATGACCTAGCCCTAACCCTAAACCAACCTAATTAAGACCTATGACTTGGTCCAGACCCACACCCATGACTCATTACCCCTCACCCACACCAAAACGAGCCTAATAATGACTTGACCAAGCCCACAACTGATCCCTCGGGAGAAAAGGAGGGAAAGATGGTTGTTTTACTAAAAATAGCCACTTTGACCTAACCGACATCGGTTCCTACTCGACCGCCATCGGTTACGTAACCACCATCGGTTCCCTGTTAATGACCTCCCCCAACCAAAAAGAAAGGATCCAGAATTCATTTTCAAGATAGAGACAAGTGAAGAAAGGAGGAAAGGTTGTAGAGAAGAGAATTGAGCTGAAGACTGCAACTGAGCAACTGGATTGCTGTCACCCTCGTTCAAGCATTGGAAAATACTGAGGATAGCTTCATCAGCTCACTTTCTAATACCGATCATCCCAACTAAGCCTTACTGTTGCCACCACATTCCTTGGACCTGTATCTTCATCAGGAACCAGTAAGTATTATCTTGTAGTTCTTTGTTATCATTTTTCTTTAATTCATATTAAATGGGGAACTGACCACCTTCGAAAGGAAGTCTAATATTTCCTGGGCCTAAGGCAGTTCCCTCACTTGTTGTCTAACTAAAATCTAGTGGTCTTGCATTCTTATTTACAGGTAGTCCTTCCCAGACAAAAAGGATTTCTTCACAATCGATCTGATCTCTCTACGGTACACACACACCTTCCCAACATTCAACAGGTATTCCTCCTAGCCCTAACCCTTATCTGTTTCTCAAGAGAATGAAAAGATAGAAGTAACTCTATTCTGGAACGAAACATTCTGTGTGAAACATTTTGCACACCCGATGGGACCCATTTCAGTTTCTTTCTTTCTTTCTTGCTTTCATATAGGGAGCATACTTGTTATTTGTTTCTACTAAATATTCACAAAATATTTTGTCATTTTGGTAAAATAATTTGTCTTGCTTTCATATCTTTGCATTTAGTGAAAGTCATCTTCTTTGCTTCATCGAATATCATTTTCGATTTGGGTTTAAAACATGTGCATCACATTCTTGCTTTTTGTTTTTAATTCTAGTGAACGTAGATTAAGTAATAGGTCATACACGTGGGGGTGATATCCACGGTATTGATGATAAATTAATCTTACTCTCACTACACAACACGTACCAAATCACATCATAATCAATACAACAGCTCAAACCTCCCCCTTTTCCACGGTATTCCTCCTTTGATTGAGGTAGCCTTATGAGCCAAAACAAACTTAACATCTCCCTTAGGTATTTTGTTTAGGATTGACATCATCTTGTGTCTAAGGCATAAGCCCACAATAATTAAAACTAATCCTAGGGTTAGTCTCTTGATTTTCTTGTGCATCTTTCTTGTTTTTAGTTCTGTTTCTCTGTCATACCTACCTGTTTGGTGATCACTTTAGAAGCAGGTTGGTGGGTAAACTAAGCATTGTTAATCCCAAATCGTAGCTTCTTACATCTTCTCTTTTCTCTCACAAAGTGACCAACACTTTGGTCCTATTCTACCGACATCGGTTAACTAACCGACGCCGCTCTACGATCCGACCGACATCGATTATCGAGACCGATATATCGATTCTGATCTTTCACATTCTTCTCGACAAACCAACAACCTACCAATTCCAACATTTTGTTGTTGTTTCTGTGCCGGATTGACTAATTCACTTCTGTTTCCCCTTGTCCATGGTTGTTATAACCCGGAAACAAGCCGCAGCCATGGTTTCACATGCCTGTTCCGTGCCTTTTCCTGAATCACCCCCTTCACATCCTATGGGGAATCCTACGGATACCAGTAATTTTCCCAAGATCCCTGTAGGAGATAAGGACTTTTCCAAATTTTTGGATGCTAATCCTAGCGCCGTGCAACATTATTTGTCTCATACCCCTGACCGTACACCCGACGGTCAACTCCTTGTTGGTATGCCTATTAGTATAGCAGCTCATTTGGCTCCTTCCCCACCTAATAACTCCGCTTCACCGTCTTCATCCTTAGCTCCGTCTCCCAGCACAGTGGCTTCGTTAGTTCATACTGCACCGATTGGCTTTCCTTTGGTTAATCTGGGGCCCCACATATCACTACCATCCACTACCCCTTTCATAACTTGCTCTCTGCCACCTATCCACATGAGATTTCCTTCTCAAGCTCCGCCCACCTTTTCATTTCCACACACTCATCCGGTAGCCTCAACCTCTTATATAGGACACCCTTATTCTGCTACCCCATCACATTCATCACCATTATCTTATCAACAAATCAATCCCACCATTGTATAGTAGTGGCTCTTGGACTAATCCTCCTTTGTTTACAATGACAATGCCATCATCTAACCCAACCAATGATTTAATCAAACAGATGATGGACAAGATGCAAAATCTTGAGGCTTCTATTTTAAGAAGTCGTAACACCCTGACATATGAGTGAGTTTTTCAGGAGCCTATTCACCCTTCTGTCCCCCTTCATACATATCCTCCTCAATGGGAATTACTGAAATTTACTCGCTTTAATAGTAAGGAGGACCCTCAACAACACTTGCGATCATTTAGACATGCCTGCTATCTGATTGCTCATGACAATGCCTTACTACTTCGTACCTTTCCCATGTCCTTATCAGGACCTACCTTGGAGTGGTACAGTGCTCTAGCCCAGCATTCAATTTTCTCCTTTAACCAGTTAGCCCAATCTTTCTTGGATCACTTCTCCATCAATATTGCCAAGAAAGTATCCATTACCGACCTCTATGCCATCCGACAATTTGAAGACGAGTCTATCGCAGATTTCGTTGGATGATGGCGGGGCCTCATCAACCAACTTACTTATGTCTTACCTCAGGCCAAGCTCATCAAACTCTTTACGCGGGCCTGTGCTAAACACATTTCTCCCACCCTCCAAATTCAAACTTTCCGCACATTTGATGAGGCCTTTACTATGGCTCGGAAACTAGAGATTCGAGCCTTAGAGGAAGAGAAATTGAGGTTACGCAACAAAAGCTCAAATTTCTAGACCCAAGACTCTACCACCAAACCCAACACCACCAATTCTCACACATCGGCTGCTTTGAAATCAAAGGGGCCATACACGCTGTGACGGTCAAATCTCAAGCACTGTCTAATACCCAGCCGAAAGCCACCTATAAGTATAAAGCCAAGCCCATCAACTATACTCCCTTGGGAGAAACTTATGGTGTGATCTTAGACAAATTGCTTAAAGTAGGAGCTATCACCTTGCCTCCTGTTAAACCTCACTCCGGGTTTGATTCCACCCACGCTATTCCTTCTTGGTATAAAGAAAATGACTTCTGTAACTTCCATCACGTGAAGGGACACAGTCACGAAAACTGCAAGATGTTGAAAAACATAGTGCAGGAAATGGTTGATGCAGGGGATATAAATCTCAACAATCCTAATGCCCTGCTAATCAAAATTTAAAAATCTTCAACAAACCATTTCCAAACCATGCATCTAACAGTAACACAAATCAAGATACCTCAGCCGAGGAGAAGAGTGTGCATGAGATCCATGCGATTTTCAACTCCCAACCCAGGACTTCCATTGAGGAAATTTTGAATCAAGCTTCTTCACCAACACAGGGACTTTCGCCCCCTTCTCCTTCATCAGGACGAGAGGATAGTCCCACTATTCCTTTACCTATAAAGGAATTAACCGCCTAGAGTTCTCTTCTCACAAATGAACCTTCTTACACCACATCCCTGCAAGATTGTGAGCGGATGTTATCTAACTTATCTATTTCCCAAACATCTCCTTCCACCACTCTTGCTGTAAAAGAAGAAGGCTCGCCACTGTTTCTGTCATCCTTAGAAGAGAAACCTCTCGAACCGACATCACCAAACTCCTTAATCATGACGGATCCCCTCAAACATGCCTTCCTACCTATTAGTTCTTCATCACCTAAATCTTTCCAGTGACCGGTTGACCTCTTAGTACCCATTGATACAATGCACCTCCTTTACCCCTTGTATCACACCCACAATGGACCGAGATCACAACCCACCTCTCTTCCATACAAAATTTCTTCTTCACATGTGAAGATTGTCATCCCTCAGAAGATATACGAGTCCTATAGGAGCATTTGAGTACACCATGCTCTACTCAAATGTAGATGACCGGTCCAGACACCTCTACCATATACCCGAGGTGTTTACAAAAGCTCAAAATGCCTATGTCCTCATCTTCACCCCCCTCATCTCTACCGAATACCTCATCCACCTCTATTAACCTAACCAAACCTTCCCCTACGCTTGGGACTTCACCAATACCCAGCCTAACACACCCACCTAAATGGTTAGATTTATCCAAAAATAAAGCCGTCCATCCACCTAGGAGACAGACCCAATCTCCTCAAGTCCAATCTATGCCTCTGTCACAACTAAAACCCTCACTGTCACACCTACCTTCTATATTGGGACCTCACCCCTCCACCTTGCCTCAATACATCATACCTCCTGTGTTTTCTTTAAAATGACCTGCACCTTCTGCACCCATACAGAGATCCACGGGTGTATCAACACCGTCACCCCAAGTATCCTGTCCACCTACCAACCCTAAACAAACTCCATCATCAAAGGATTTGTTTGTTGTCACTCCTCTTTCCCCGTGGTTGTTTCCTGCCACCACGTCATCTGTGGCCTCATCATCTAACCAGCTAAACATGACTTCTGCAGAAGAAGCCACGTTTAGTTAAATCCAATTATCAAAACCCCTTGTCTAAACCACCACCCATACGAACCAACCATACCCAACCATTACCAAAACCCACCCAATCAATAGCCTCATCTTCCTCTGACTTTGACCCACTCAAAGGATCTTACGCCAAGATCCTTGATATGTTGGTGGAGAATGCGACCATTTCCCTACCCCCACTCAGACCCTATGATCCATCTAAACCTCGACCTATAGGTTATGATGAGTCTAAAATCTGCACTTACCACCACACACCAGGACATGATGTGGAGGGATGCAAAGCTTTGAAAGCCATCCTTCGTCAGTCACCTATCTCGGATAGAAAGGTTAAGAAAGACAACTTACGAAGGGAGAAACCTTTAGCTTCAATCCCCTCTCCTATACCACCTGTCCCCACCTCACCAAGATCTATCATTATTGCAACCCCACCTCTCGAAGACAATGACTTATCCCTGCCATCTTCCTCCTCTCGTGTTCACGAGATCAACATGATTAGTATTGCTACTCAAGGGCAGAAAAACAATGGGAAAGCTAAAGAAAGCACACCTGTGGCCTCTCTTTCTCCGTCCGCCATCCCGATCACACCACCACCTAAAGTGGTTATTCGTGGACCTGCCTACCCCGTCTCTGATGGAGTTTCCCATCGTACCATGATCAAACAACTTCACCAATCACCTGTAAAAATGACACTGTATGATCTCATTCAAACCTCTAAATCTCATCGACAAGCTCTCATTGAAATCCTTCAAGGGATAGAGGTCTTACCTAATGAAACCTTTCCCATTACCTCCATCTTAACACCCAACCACGTTGCTTCTCTCACCAAACAATCTACCACTTCGTCACATGTCCAGCAAGCCGCTACTATCAGTTTCTCCGAAGAGGAAATTTTCGTCTTTGGTGCAAACGATCCTGACCCCACTCTTTTCATCTCGGCTTATGTCAGGGACATCCGAGTACGTCATGTTATGATTGACGGGGGTGCGAGCCTAAACATCATCTCTTCCAAATCCTTCCAACAAATGAATATCCCTTCTAGCTACATGTGTGCCAACCCCACCATGTTGCGTTTATTTATGATGCTATTACTTCTACTTTAGGCACCGTGATCCTTAACATTCATGTAGGGCCATGTACCTTACCCGAACTATTCTATGTCCTTGAGGGATAATTCCAATACAACATGTTGTTAGGCCGCCCTTGGATCCGGGCTATGGGATGCGTTCCCTCCACCTTACATCGATGCATAAAATTCGAGTATGAGGGGAAGTCATACACTGTAAAAGCTTACGCTCCCCCCTTAAAAACCTGAAATATGTTATATCGCCCTAATGATGTGCTTGTACCAGTCAACGCACCCATTCATCCAACCCAACCATCTACTTTACCCACACCTCAACCATCCACCTTAGCCACACCTACACCTTCAACCAATGAAACCACCACCGCAAATACCACTTCCTTCCCCACAGACAACATCCCAACCTCAGATCCCTTGGTAGATGTTTTTCAATGCCTTACATTGGGGAGTATCACCTATATAACGTTAGCACTTTCCATACCCCACAGGAGTACGGACAGTTACATGCGCATCCTACCTACGACCGTCATGTGGGGGAGGTGATCTCCTACGGACCACCTAATTACCACACCAACCTAACATATGGGGGTGTCGACGCATCCTCCGTTACCCCTGAACCTCCCCTTGGTGTGGTTCCCTTCCAATCTAATTTTCAATATCTAACAAATCATCATTTTTCCCTCACCTTCTTGACTCGCTGTGCTTGGAAAGGTTTTGGTTTCGGTCTTTATGAACAAGGCCGACATACAATCATTCCCATGACTACACGCAAACACAAAGATTGTATTGGTCTTGGATTTTCTGAAACACTTACACCAAAGAAACCTCATGTCGGTTGTATGCAGGGAAGACAACAACATTACCTCTTTTGAACCATCATCACCTATTTTGCCATCTTCACCTGAGTCGATAGACCCAATCTATCCCTCCTAATTTTTTTTTTTTTTTGTAAATGCTATCTTCCTAGGTCCTCTCACTTATCAACGCAATAATGAAGACCCATATTCTCTTCCCCTTCTATATCCGGACATGATCGAAGAAGACTCACCTTGATTAATGTTGTTGAGTGCCGGGATGACGACTCCATCCTCACTTACCTTGGTACGGAGGACTCTTATATTCAACGTGCCTTACCATCTGAAACTCAAACCATGTTGAATGAGTCGACTATAGAAATCAACATCCACACAGAGAAGATCCTCACATTATGAAGATCGAAAAATCTCTTAACGCATTAGAACAAAATTCCTTCACTACCTTCCTCCG
This sequence comes from Taxus wallichiana var. yunnanensis, assembly GCA_018340775.1. Lineage (NCBI taxonomy): Eukaryota > Viridiplantae > Streptophyta > Pinopsida > Cupressales > Taxaceae > Taxus > Taxus wallichiana. The sequence continues at coordinate 599,465,418 of CM031235.1, read as the reverse complement.
TTCCATGACCAAGCTTTACGCTTGGTCTATGTTGACATGTCGGGAATCGATCCTGACATTGTTGTCCATAACATTACTCTGAAACCCGAATCCAAACCAGTTAAACAGAAACTAAGAAAAATGCATCCACGCATTGCCCTCTTGGTCAAAGAAGAGCTTCAATGACTCCTTTTTGTTTCCTTCATCTTACCTATTGACTATCCTCAATGGATTTCTAACATCGCACCTGTCGCTAAAGCGATGGGGGGACTTTGGATATGTACGGATTTCAGGACCTTAACCTCACTTTCCTAAAGGATGACTTCCCCCTACCTAGTATTGATCAACTTTTTGATCTCACTGCAGGCCATGAGATGCTTTCTCTCATGGATGGCTTCTCGGGATACAATCAAATTTTGGTAGCCCCGACCGATCAACATAAAACCACCTTCATTACTCCTTGGGGAACCTTCTGCTATCGTGTCATGCTGTTTGGCCTTAAGAATGCTGGTGTGACCTATCAGCGGGCTATGACTTACATTTTTCATGAAATTATGCACACTATCCTCGAGGATTATGTTAATGATCTTCTTGGAAAATCCAAACATCACAGTGAACATCTCAATGTTTTAACCATTATTTTCAATCACCTGTTACAATATTGTGTTTGTCTTCAACCAAAGAAATGTGTCTTTGGCGTCCTTTCAGGAAAACTCCTTGGCTTTATTGTCTCTTTGCGTGGCATTGAGGTCGACCCAGCTAAAGTCAAAGAAATCCTAGAAATGCCCTCACCCACTAACCTCAAACAATTACGTAGTTTCTAGGAAAAACTCCAATCTATCTGGTGTTTCATCTCACAACTCTCGGATCGATGTCAACCTTTCCATCATCTCCTTAAAAAGGACATTGTCTTTCAATGGAGCAAGGAGTGCCACCAAGCCTTTGAGGCTCTTAAAGCTTATCTCTTGCAGCCACCCATGCTTATCCCACCTCAAGACGATCACCCTTTCTACCTTTACCTTTCTGCCACCGACCATGCTGTAGGATCCATGCTCACACATCATGACTCTGAGCATCGAGAACAAGTAGTTTATTACATAATCCGTACTCTTATGGATTACGAGACTAGGTATACACACGTAGAAAAGTTGTGCCTAGCCCTATCATTTGTGGCCACCAAACTCCGACATTACCTCCTGAATCACAAAACTTTTGTCATCACCAACGCTGACCCCATACATTATATGTACGCCAAACCTCATCTAAACCAACGCATCACCCGATGGATTATGCTACTCACCAACCTCAACCTTGAGTTTGTACACCAAAAATTAGTCAAAGGACAAACTATTATAGACAAACTCGCAGAAGCCCCTTTACCTGGGGAACAATTTACCAATTTTACTTTCCCTAATGAGCTCATCGCAACCCTTTTACTCAGTGATGTGTCATATCTAATGACCCTCTTTTGATGGATCTAAATGCCGGCGTGGTGGAGGCGCAAGAATTGTTCTCATTCCTCTTGAAGGTGAACCTATGCCTCTTTCATTCAGGCTCAATTTCCCCTACACTAACAACACAGTGGAATATGAGGCCCTTGTTTTGGGTCTCCATGTTGCGTTACACTTAGGTGTGAAGTTTATTAATATTTTCGGTGACTCTCAGTTGGTAGTAAATCAAGTTACTTGCATCTACCAATATAAAAATGAGGAACTTAAAAAGTACAAACATTACGTGGATTCATTTTTGACCTTATTTTCTCATTATTCTATCCAAACCATTCCCCGCTCAACTAATAAATTTGTAGATACTATGGCTTGCTTGGCCTCACAAATTCTGGCCTCACCAACTGACTCGGACATATTTGTCTTGGTCCAACAACTCTTTGCCCCATCTTACTTAGTTCCGGATGTTTGTATGGTACATAATGTATCTACTGATTCACAGGATACCTGGTATCACCAGTTTCACGACTACCTTACAACCTCTGTTCTACCACTTGACCTTACTAGTAATGGAAAACGTGTTTTTCTTAAAAGTGTTTCTCGTTATGTCGTCATGGGGGGACTCCTCTATAAACGTGGCTTCGATGGTATCCTCCTTCGCTGTCTAACCAGCGCTGAAGTCACTCATACCACCCAACAAATCCACGACGGACTTTGTGGCGGGCACTTTAGTGGCCTCACCATGGCCAAGCGGATCCTTCACCTAGGATATTATTGGCCTACTCTTAATAAAGACTACTGTGAATATGTTAAGTGTTGTGTTATGTGTCAACAACATGCCAACCTTCAACATACTCCTAGCCACCCGTTACAGGTCGCACGAGATCTTTGGCCTTTCTCACAATGGGGTTTAGACCTTATTGGCAAGATTCACCCACCTTCTTCGCAGCATCATCATTGGATCATCACGAAACTGAATATTACACTAAATGGGTGGAGGCCATTCCACTCATTTCAACCAAAAAAAAAAAATTGTTGAGTTCATCAATCATCACATTATCTGTCATTTTGGTGTTCCTCATCACCTGATAACAGATAATGGAAAATCTTTCAAAAATAAGTTGTTACAAGACCTTTGTGACAACTTTGGTATCAAACATAGCTTCTCAAAACCTTATTATCCACAAGCAAATGGTCAAGTCAAATTTTCTAACAAAACCTAACCAAAATTCTCATGAAAGTGATTAACAATTCTGGAAAAAATTGGCATGATCACATCCCCTTTTTCCTTTGGGCTTATCGTACTAGCATCCGTACTTCTACTAATGCCACACCATTCTCTCTAGTATATTGTACCAGGGCTGTCTTGCCTCTCAAAATACAAATCCCCTCCCTAAGAATATCTCTCCGGATATTCTCACCAATGATGATTTCCACCAAGAGCAGTTAGCCCAATTAGAGCTTCTTGACGAGTGTCATCTTAAAGCTCTTGACCACCTTAAAATCTATCAAAAGCGCATCAAGTGTGCTTATGATAAGCAAATTCATAAGCGTACCTTTCATATTGGTGATCTTGTCCTCAAAGAGAATCAACATGTAACAAAACTAGAAAAGAGCAAACGTGGAAAATTTGCTCCTAATTGGATTGGGCCTTACATTATCACTCACACTTATGGATCAGGTACTTATCATTTAGCTTCGCTTAATGGTAAACCCGAGCCTAAACCCCTTAATGCCTTGCATCTCCGACCATTCTATTGTTGAATTTAGTGTTACATCACTTCTTATCTACCTTGCGCTCGTCCCTTGAGCTCATTTACCACCTCATACACCTTTTTTTTGTCATGCATCTCAAAGTAAAATCCAACCCACGTAGTTTGATCATCACCTCCTCTTAAAGATGCCTTCTCCTTTTTAGTCTGGTCCATGACTTAAAAGTATCAAAATAACAAGTTCTCAATTATACAATTCTGGGATATTCTTGAGTCAAACTTCCTACAAAACTAGATGCTTCATGTCAAAAAGACATCTAGACCTCTAAGCTATAAAATAGAATTTTCCCTCAAAGGACATGATATGTGCAAAGCCACATCTGCTATTATAAACTAGGCTGTTCCTCGAAGGACATGTGTGCAAAGCCACATCTCTCTACTATAAGTAGACTTCTCCCTCGAAGGACAACTATACAAAGTCAGCCTCTATCAGAAGCTTCTCACATTGATTAGCTTCGTGAAGACCTCAAGAACAACACAATGCATATCCCATATAGACTTCCCACATCGATCAGTTTATATCCTGAAAAATAAAAGCAGTATTCAAAAGTACTTTTGAGTCATGGACTTGTCTATTTTGGTTTGGTTCTCTTCTGTTAGAATAATCACCTTATAACAAGTTCTTTGCACCCCAGCCATACCATCCACCTCACCTCACCATTCTTCACAATAACAAAACTCAAGGGACGTGCGTATATCCGATATATTGTGATTATACAACTCTTTTCACCTATTGACTTCTCGCCTATGCAAGGTACCTAGAGATTCAAGCTCATCCTATGATAATATGTGATTTGTTTAGCTCTTTCCACCTATGGGATATTTTTGCCTCTTTTACCGAGAATCTAGGATTATATGTTGACCTTAATCAAGACATGCTTCCCTTATGCTTGGGTAAGCTAACCCTCACTTCACCTATACCTTACCAACTCCAACAACCTTACCCTACCAATATCAAAAATTTTACCAACCAACAAATTGCCTAAACACAACCAAATTACCTAAATTCATCTCTCCACTGGTCCCCGAGGAGAACTACATCGATCTGAGGCCCCTCCTTGCTTTGTGCAATGGGCTATGTAGGCATCACTTAGGAGACATGGGGTCTCGAGGTTAGCTTGACCATCCCCTACCATAACCTCTCATATGTTGTGTTTTTTCTTAAAAATATAAATGATTTCGTATATTTATATTGATAACACTCACCTTTGTCCTTTATCAATTCAAAACATTCAAAACACAAACATTTCTTATTATTATCATAAACTCAAAATCACCATACATATTCGGTTTTATTTAGATGTTAAACAAATACATCTTCTCTATCATCGATCGCCTTGCAGTCAACATCCTTATTTATTCTTCTACCCCTATAAAATTCACTTAGACCCTTGCACCTCATCCGAACCGGTGGTGATCATGATCGTCGACGCCACTCACCTAGCCTCTCCATCCTCAAAGGTGCCCTTTCTATTGGTTCCTCCCAGCCTTGATCCATGATCTCTCCTATAACATATGAATACACCCTCTCGCGTGGAGGAATCTCACCTCTAGTCTCTCCACTCGTGACTGCACAACCGCTAACAATCCTGTTGTCTCATTCACCTGCGTTTGAAGCTGGTGAACTAAACCTTGTAGGTGATCTCTCTCCATTGTAATCACAGCTATGTCAGGATGATCGGCCCTCTCACGTGAACCTCATAGCTCTGCTACCCACCATAATCTATAAGCCTCTGTCACTCCTGCATCCATTACCCTATGATCGGCTGCTGTCTCTTCTGGTCCTTCTGGAGGTGTCGGTCGGGGAGGTGAGAATGCTGCCTCGGCGTCGATCCTCATGTATGGTCTATAAGCCATGGGTATATCCTAAACAAATCCAAATTGTCACTGCATGCGATCTAGAGGAATCCTCTCGTACTCACCTGGCATGTGTCCTGCGATCCACCTCAATCACTCTACACCCCTCAAATCCTCAGCTATGTTCTCCGTCACCATATAGTTCCCATAAGGCCTCCAACGGATATCTGCAATCGTCACCATCTCCCACATCTGCCTATAATACTCGATGTCATCTATCATGGCCTCGGATCTCACCTCTTGCTCTGTCTAGACCCATCATCTGAATCCCAACCTCTGCACTCTTGTCTCTCCTCCTTGGATTAGTTAGCCTATTGGTCGCACACACACAATGTGCTCATAGGCCTAACAATGTAATAAGTATGCACAATCTAGTTTAGTCTTGTGTTTTTTTCACTGTAGGCCCATAAACCCCTGTATAGCTCCGCCAGATATGCGGGTGCCCATGTGAAAGTCACGCTCCTTTCTATCATTTCCCAAATAATACACATCAATGATTTTGGAAATCTTCCCCCATTTGCCCTCGGTAATGCATAATACCCCACCGCTATCATTAATACCACTTAACCTGTTGCCTCGGGTGTGCTACAAACATTATACCATAAGTGAATGTCAAACCTTCTTGTGTCAAATCTCATGCAAATTGGACCAAATCTGCTTGTTATCGCTCCCATTATGCGTTAGGCCTGCTGATACATTGGTCTTCTTGTAATTGGGAGTCTCAAAATTTGGAACACATCTTCTAATGTCACTGTCATCTCCCATGTTGGCAAATAGAAGGTATTCTTTTCAAGATTCCATCTCTCAATCAACGCTTTGCAATGACATAGCATGATTGCGCATGATCCATGAATAATAGCGGATTCCACTTAACCCCACATGGTTTTTCAATGCCCATTCGGTGGTGTTACATTTGCTTGGACCCGTGACAACAAAGCTGGCACCCTATCATTCATCCTCGACCCTACTTCTTCTGCGTACATTAAATCAACAAACAACAAATCAATAAATAAAATCCCTAGTGTTTTTATCACATTACGGAATTTTACCGATGGCAGATATCGATTATAGATAACCAATATCGGTTACCTAACCGATCTCGATTATCTCTAAACGATATCGGTTCATCAATTCTATACACCTGCAAAAACACCACCTATGATAATTATTCACTCATTTACCCCTCTCTGTACCTCTGAAACATACCCAAAACCCTTGATTACCTACCCCATAACACTCACCCCATCCCAAACCCTTGCTATCACCTTTCCTTTTTCATCTCTACCCACTTACCTTCTCTCATCCTATTCATAAACATGTAAGAAGTGAATGCCAACCAAAACTTATACCTCTTGGGATGCGGCGACAGGTGGAAAGAACTTGAGGTGGAACTTCTCCTTGTTCGACCATGTTCACCACCATCTTCATATAACTTTCCTTTCTACCTTCTTAATCTAAGCCCATGATTCCTCTACCTATCTCTTTCCTCCTTATCACTCAATTCTCCCATACAATTACTGTATAAGGCGTCATCAATGTCACATTCTCGTATTTAACTTGTTACATGACTCTAAAAATAAGAACTTAAGTTGCCTCCCAAGCTTTTCTATTTTTAGCAAAGCTCGTTTTAGCATAACCGATATCGGTTACCTAAAAACGGTATCGGTCGAATGACTACTACATCGGTTACCTAACCGATATTGATCACCTCTCTCCCTTTGGTTATCTAGTCCATTTCTTTGTTTTTGCAAATTTTTGGTGGCACCCTCTCTTTCCTTACATAACGACATAGTTATCAATATCTATCATCGAATACCATCAAAAATTCATCAACATCATCTATATATACATCAAATTTCAATACCATCGACAACACACATGAAACATTATAATACATGCATCAAATAAAAATTTTACACACCATGTGGAGCAAACTCATCTATATATCATCATCAAATCAATGTCGAAATATACAAATTGCCCTACATGGGGCCTCTATGATCTAAAAATACAAATTCGGAACATAGGCCACTGTCTCTATCAAAATCTCGACTCAGCTCGTAGGCCAGTCTCTCATGTCAAAAATATACTCGGCTCGCGAGGCAGTATCAACTATACAAAATGTACTTGGCTCACAGGCCGGTATATACAACAAAAATGAATAAATAAATCCTATGTGGGAACACAAGCCTCTATATATACACTCGGTTTGTAGACCGGTGTCTCTATCAACAAATCCTCTATATACCCATCTTTGCTCCTAGGGTGACTCAGCTCTCTACCCCTCCCTCGCTCGTCTCTCAGTAGCCCTTGTCTGAATCTCGCCTCCTACCCGTCAGCGACACATCGGCTATGGCTGCGGTCCCCTATGACCTATGACTCTGGGATGTCTCCTCCCTGTGAGCCACATATGGCTGATAGTCGGCACCGGTACCATCTAGCACGTCCTAATAATATCCGGCCTCCGCTCTCGCCTCCATATATCGGGCCCGTGCCACCATGTTGGTGGGCTGGTCCCCGACTCCTAATAAAGTGGCCCATGACACATGCTGTACACCACATGCTGAGGTGGTGCTGTGCACTTGGTGGTGGTGCCTATGCTCGTGCCGGTGCACTATGCTTGTGGTTGTGCTGTGCTGTATTTGGGCTAAGCGCCCATATGCACCCCATATGTGCAATGCGATAGCAAGCTGCCCTTGTAATAAGCGCTTTGGCCCAAGAGATGATCCTCTCTCTTATAACTTGACCGCCAAATCGGCATGCGGGTGTGCTCTCATGATTGCCCTCTACCCTACCCACCACACCAAAAATGAACCTGTCACCTGGCATCATCCACCGTATCATCTTCCGGGTCTCTCTGCGACCAGGCGGGTCTAATGGCTGCGGAGGAGGCATTGGTGCCTCTACATCCTCCCTCGATTATTGTGGGAAGGGAGGTGGCTCATCTATCATAGACCCACTATCGGTGTACCCTCTCTGCAGGGAATCCACTCATGCTCCTCGGGTCTCCCGCTGTCCCATTTATCGAGAAGATATACTAGATCCATCGTAGCTACGCTGCAACTTAGGCTCCTCCTTGGGGTTGATGGCCTCTGTATGGCCTCCATATAATATCAAGTGTGGTCAGGCCCTCTAACATATGCCGGTAGTATGCCACATCTCACCCTGTAATCACCGCTCGTGGCTGGCCCACGACCCCATTCTGACCACCTCTCGGAACCCATACCTATATACTGCTGCGGCCACAGCTCTTCAGGGGTAGCCCTACAGTCGTAAACACACAATGTGCTCGTAGGCCCGAGTAATGTAGCAAGAATGTCGAGCATATCCCAAATCGCCTCATACGGCGATAGCCCCAGAGATCTCTCTATAAGCTGCACCCGATACACCAGTGCCCATGCATAGCGGTGTGCTCCTCCACCATCTCATGCAATACTCCCATCATTTCTATGGGAGGTGACCTCCCTTTGAGTCCAGAGAGGGTGAAGTAGGTGATACCATCATCATCGGCCACGACAAGCCGTGTCTCCTATCGGTGTGCGCGATACATATCGCCGTAGCAGATGGTTACGCTATGATATGTAATCAATGGGGCTACATCCCCGAATACCTGTAGGATGTTGTCCATCGTTGTCTCCACATCCACTTGGAACACCACCTCACCTATGATCGACAGTCTCAGGATGCGATACACATCCTCTAATGTGACCGTCATCTCTCTAATAGGGAGATGGAAGACATTGGTTGCTGGATCCCATCTCTCGATGAGGGCAACCATCAAGCTATGGTCCTTATCCACAGCCTATATCTCTGGACTCTGCTGAGTCCAACCTTCCACATGACTGCGCCCAGCTGTCTTTGTAGTCACATGTGGCCGTATCCGTCCCAATGGCGGCATCCAGATCCGCATCGTCACCTTTCTTGGCATGCCTGCAAAAAAACACACTCCATCACACCCTTTAAAAAATAACTACCTTAACCCTCTATACTCACTCCCCCCCAATAACTCCATATCACTAGCCACACCCAACAAACACCTCAATATCCCTTTACCTATTCCACACCTACCAACTACTCCACTCATACTCCACCCACTTTATTCTCATCCTCTAACTATATTCCAGCCCATTTAACCCCCCAATTCATCCACACCCATAACCTATCCTACCCGCACCGGCCCCGACCACCCGATTACCCCCACCCCACTCACCTTTCCTCGCCACTTTACCTTCTCCCCCTTCACCCCAAAACTCTATCCTACCCTTTCTGAAAAATCAATATACCTACTTTCACAACATTACCTCCTGCCCATAGTGACCGATATTGGTCACACACGACCGCCGTCGGTCGACACATTACCGACGTTGGTCTCGAAACCAACTAGTCTTTAGTTGTGACCGCTGTCGGTCGCTTGGTAGTGGCCGACATCGATCACTTTATCTCCGTTCGGGGCCGGATTGAAAACGGCCCCCAAATCCCCTTTTTTAAATTTTTTACCTATCTACCCAGCCCAATTGCCTACAAACTTACCCACCCTACCGTGTTGACTTACCTAACATATCTACCCACTTCATTTTACGATTTACCTTTATTTATTCATTATTTTATCACATTTTAGATTCCTACCCCAAAACCCACATCCTAGCTAAATTCATCAACTTCACACAAATAGGGATTTAGAACCTACCGGTATGACTACACGTCATCGCGGTGGGATAGGTGGTGGTGGTCCAGCTCCTCCCACACCTCCTGCTCCTCCAGGCTATGCCATAGCTCCAAATCTCCTCAGCAGGGTCCTCCACCAATCAAACTCTGCCTCCTGATCACTGGGGCCTACCAATCACTCACTCCTCCACTCAACTAGTGCCAACTCAGCCCACAAACTCAACCCAACTAATTCACACCTCAGACAAGACAAAAATGGGCACTCAAATTCACAAAGTGACAATGACATGCCATATTTTTCTTTTTATAGGTTTTGACATATAACCGATGCCTGGTCATGGCGCGCCCTAGAAGACCGGTATCGGTCTTGTGACCGATATCGGTCACACATAACCGATATCGGTTACCTACTTACTTAACCTAACTCCCACCCTTATCCACCAATCTCCATTTTTCACCACCTCACCTACCCCCACCTTTGCTTAATAGCCTTATTTTGAATTCATCGACCGACCCATGGCCACACTGACAAACCAATCGGCCCGACCAGGCCACTGACCAACCCAATCGGCCCGACCCAGGCCACACCCACCAATCGCCCACCAAGGCCCGCAACCAACCAATCGGCCCGACCTAAGGCGCAATGACCACCCAATCGGATCAACCCAAGGCCTGACCCACTAATCGGCCCAACCCAAGGCCGCACCTATCCAATCAGCCCAGACCCAAGGCCGACAACCAACCAATCATCCCGACCTAAGGCCGCAGACCACCCAATCGGCCCGACCCAAGGCCACAACCCACTAATCGGCTGACCCAAGGCGCACCCACCAATCAGCCCAACCCAAGGCCGTAACTAACCATTCGGCTGACCCGAGGCCACACCAATTAAGTACCTCGACCAAGACCGATGACCTATAATTTACGATTCTTATTAGTTGTAATTTTGTTCGATCGAGCTCACTGTTCGTGTTTTAGCATAACTAGGATACTTGACTTGTTCACCACCTTGCCTAGACCAAGACCGTGACATTTATTTCAATAAAACCAACCATTTGAGTGCTTGCCGAACATGCCTAAACGTTTGGTACCTTACCCATTATATCCCCTCGAGCTACTTCCTATGCCTTGGATACAAGATTATATCAACATTATTTGGATAAACTATCGACCTTTGCCTATGAATTACTTGTTTTCTCTTGACTCGTGTACCACAATTATCATCTTGCATTTCAACGTGCATCGGCTTCTTTGAACTTACCCCACCATCTTACCATCATCTCATCATAATTCACCCTTTATCAACCCTATCCCTGATTTCATGTCACCTCAATCTATGATAGATTTGAGGGGGATTACCTATACCCTTAATTGGGGCAACCACTTTTTATTTTTGTCAGTGCAGCTTTAAAATACAAGCTACATGACAACAAGGGGAAAATGTAGACACCAAATTTGGGTCTTACGACACCCTTTACCCCATATCTCGTCCCGCAACCTAACCCTACCTCACCACCTAAAACCTTACACACCTAATGATTTATTAATTACCTGATAATTAATAAATCCACATCTTTAAACCCACCACATCTCACCATGACCTAGCCCTAACCCTAAACCAACCTAATTAAGACCTATGACTTGGTCTAGACCCACACCCATGACTCATTACCCCTCACCCGCACCAAAACGAGCCTAATAATGACTTGACCAAGCCCGACTGATCCCTCGAAGAGAAAAGGAGGGAAAGATGGTTGTTTTACTAAAAATAGCCACTTTGACCTAACCGACATCGATTCCTACTCGACCGCCGTCGGTTACGTAACCTCCATTGGTTCCTTGTTAATGACCTCCCCCAACCAAAAAGAAAGGATCACGGAATTCATTTGCAGACAAAGACAAGTGAAGAAAGGAGGAAAGGTTGAGAGAAGAGCATCGAGCAGAAGACTACAACAGCAAGCTGGATCGCTATTATCACCCTCATTCTTGAAGCAATGGAAAAGGCGAGGATAGCTTCATCAGCTCACTTTCCATTCTTGGATCATCCCAACTAAGCCTTCTTATCGCCGCCACCACATTCCTTGGACTGTATCTTCATCGGGAACCGGTAAGTATTATCTTGTAGTTCTTTGTTATCATTTTTCTTTAATTCATATTAAATGGGAACTGACCACCTTTGAAAGGAAGTCTAATATTTCCTAGGCTTAAGGTAGTTCCCTCACTTGTTTTCTAACTAAAATATAGTGGTCTTGCGTTCTTATTTACGGTAGTCCTTCCCAGGACAAAATGATTTCTTCACAATCGATTTGATATCTCTCTGAGTAGCGCACACCTTCCCAACATTCAACAGTATTCCTTGTATCCCTAACCCTTATCTGTTTCTCAAGAGAATGAAAGATAGAAGTAACTCTATTCTGATGCGGGCGGAAACATTCTGCATGTGAAACATGTACGTGGGAATAAATCCTCAAATTCACGTAAAATATCAATGATATTAGAAACCTCCTTCTATGACTAGTAATCACCAATAATAGCTTCCTTAGGTTCTTCTCCTGAGCCAATGTTAACCTTCTTTATCTTCAAAGGCTCATGGTAGGCACACGCACGAGCATCTGCACTCTCCACTACCTTGTGCATCCATACAAAATGGTTAACATCCAATCTCTCTACTTCCTACCCATCAATAACATATAATAATATCCCTTTCTCCTTTTCCAAGAACGTGAGCTTAAGCTATATCTCTTCTACTTCCTCTGCCTCTTCTTCAAAGAGTGCCTCCAAACCTGGTCCACCTAGTAGTTCCAATAACCTATCTTCTACCATGGGACTATCTGCCATGGTAAGGCACTTAACAACCTGTAATGCCTTATCAACTAATGGTTTGGTACTTAGATATTCAAACATTTGAATGAGGTCAGTTGCTAGCTCTTGCCAATTCCTTGTTTGATGGCATGTCTCAAAATGTATGTACCATGCACGCGTGTAACCATGCATTTTAGAATACAACTTAATGCACCCAAAGGGATGGTGGAAAAGCTTCGCACCTTCTCTTTAGACCTTATCACAAGCTTGGATGTGGAAAGAGGTGGGTTCACTTACTATGGTAGTCCTTGATGGTGGTGGGCATGTTGCCTCTATAAAACCTAACAGAGAGAAATTGTAACACCACGAATTATTACTTTCCTCCTAAGCATACAAGTGTTGATATGTGATTTCTTTGTAAAAGGATGTGTTCCTTGATTGAGAAGTCATGCTTGATATGTACTGTATCTTCTTTGCAGATTGCAGATCTTTGACTGAGTCGGATTATGATTGGACTCTTTTATTTATTTCATTTTGCATCTGAGTTTAATCTGATCTCGGAACGAATTATGAAGTTATTCATCTATAAGACCTAGCCTTGGATCAGTGGTATTGATCCAAGTGGTGCTTTAAGTTATTCGTGATGAATTAAAAATTATAAACCTTTCATAGGTTGCAAGGTCTGAATTCGTTGAATAAAGCCAATCCCGAGTCTAACTCAGGTTGATCGTGTGAAATGGAATGGTTCCCAATATCAAAGTATATCTAGAAGGTCTTGATCGTGGACCAGGTAATAGTGCATTACATATATAATTCTCAGCCTTTGATGGCGAGTACAGGAGTGAACCCTGTTCGAGAATGCATGTTGTAGGTCTTTTTATGAGTATATGAAATGTTAGACCTAACTGGAATTATTAATGTTAGTAACCTAAAACTAAACTTAACCTAGGGGTTAGATTAGTGTTAATCTAACCTAGACCTAGGCTAAGAGCTAATGTTCTAAGTTAGTATCTATGTGCTAAGTGGTTAGACTAGGTGTTATCCTAAATCCTAACCTAAGTTACTAACCTAACTATTGAGCAAAGAATAAGGGGACCTATGGAGGGGTGCGAACCATGGGCGGCAGTTTCTATGTTATTAAATGCGTGGATAAGCATGAGGGACAGGTAATTGGTGGAAGTTTTAAAATGGCTAACTTGAGCCGATGTGGCAGGTCGCCAAAGTTAGAAATGATCTATGATGTGCATTTGTCCATCGCCAATTATGGCGGTCGGTGGCAGTGGAGTTTGAGCGGGAAACTGGGAATTAATGCAATCAATGAACTCGGGCTTCGAGCTCGGATTTCTTGGGGAAGCATGCAAAATGGAAAGTTAATTGTTTGTTTGGTTTTGCATGCACTCCAGTTTTCCTTCTGTCTGTTCACTGGTTCTTCGCACCAGTCTTCTTGGTGTTGCATGGCAAGTATGAGCGTAACTAGCTCTTTCCTCTGGCAAGGAAAATATATAAGTCATGGAAATAGAAAATTTTTGTTGGTGGCTCTAACTTGGAAAAGGAAGAGAAGGATCGAGCTCTTTCAGTGGTCTACTTCGAATTTTGAGCAAATATCCAGGCATGTTAGGCCCTAACCTTTAAAAATCTTGCTGTCTTTCAAGTGATTTCATTAGAACAACTCTGTTCAGATGATTTTTGGAATTGGTTGGTTTCTATGGTAGTCTTGTGTGATTTTTGGCACTGTATCTTCATGCTGGTTCGGTTTTTCAATTTAACCCTTGATGGGTGTTTATTGTATTTCAAACAGTTGCTATATTTCCTTGTGATTTGCATTCCGGCTTTTAGTTTGCGAAATATATGAAATGAATGTATGCTAGGCCTGCTCTGTGAGAACCCATGAATTGTTCTCGTGATGGGTACAGGCTACTGTGATGCTTGTTGATTTATACTTGTCGTCGATGCTTGTTGTTGATACTCGTCGGAAGGGATACTGCTGGACATTTGTTTGATTGTTCAGTTTAATTGAACTTTTTGTAACTCTGTTGAGGTTATTAAGGTAGTGGTTATTGAATCTTGTTCGGGTTCAGCTATGATATTTAGGATTTGTTGAATGGATAACTTGCTGTGTTACAGTACTTCTTTGAGACCGTTCTGAAGTTGTTTTTCCCTTGCATTGTGGTTATGGGATGCAACCCGTTGATAGTATGCAATATATTTATTTATTGTACTCGAAACGACTCTGTAGAATCCATTGATTGAGTCGTGTATTATGGACCTCTGTTGAAGCTATAGGTTTATATATTTGAGTATTGGTAATTTGATTTTGTTGGAGTCCTGAAGGAGTAACAGGTATACGACCTATGTTATTTTGTATGAATTTTTGGTACAGACTCTTGAGTGTATGTTACGTTTCCTTTCTGTGCAAGCTTGTGCGAAAATATTGATTGGCACAGTTGGAATCGTTTATTATTTTTATCTTGTTACTGTTGTTCGGGTTCAGTTTAACCCTTGACAGGTAACTATAGTATTTGCCTCTAGTCAACCTGATTGGTTCACTTGTTGTTTTTGGCACTGTTGGATTCCATGAGTATAGTTAGTTATCATGTAACTTGTCTCTGTAAAAATGGGTCGTGAATACCACACTTCAAACCCTGAATGCGTCTTGACGAGATTACGGTATGTCATGTTTCCTTTCTGATTATTTCAGTTAGATAAGGCTGTGCATGTTGCGGAAATTCTGTGTGATTATCTCGGCATAGTCTTAGGGAAACATCGGTTGCTTAGTGTTGAGGAGTCTATTGTTGACTGCGAATAATTGAAGCTCTTTGATTTCGACCTTGGGTCTGAAAGCCTTGTAGTGTTTATTATGAACTAGAAGGGGACTGTAGGTTGATGTATGGGATTGTAGTCGTGTTTACGTATTCTGTTGCATGACTATCCACGCCAGCTTGGTGAACTATGAGCCGTCGACTGCACCTCGACGGGCGATGTGGGGAATATCTTCTTGTTGGCTGTTTCATGTGGAAGGTCATGTGGAGTCTGTTTGGTAGATAGTCATCACTATTGGTGTGATAGCTACTGTACAAAAGTTTTGTTATATTTGATGTTAACAAAACAGTGATTCTTCTTGTGACTCATCTGACTTTTTCGTATGCATGTAAGGTGAATGTTTTCCATTTAAGGAGATGGTACAGTCATGAGCTTGTTGAAGGGAAATTTGAATGACTTGTTTTCTTTCTCTTCTGTTATGAAAATATATGATGATATTTTTATCTAACCGTTGGAACTGTTTTGAACCTATTTACGGAATCATGATTTATTATGATATTCCTTTTACTGTTGAATGAAATGATCTGTCTGAAGTTTGCTGTTTTTGGAATTCAGATGGATAGATGATATGGATACTTTCGTTCTTCTTGATTTCTAATATTGTGATGAAATATTTGGGAAGTATTTAGGACTATTCTGTAATGATAATAGAGTTACACGTTTGTGGTCACTTTTGTATTACATCAGCATAGTCTGAAATATGTATACTAGTTTGGTGAAATGATCTCATTTAAACAGGTTGTTTAATGAAAATAGTTGGTGG